>VZTQ01009340.1:0-43193 GCA_013400755.1 Pelecanoides urinatrix
TAGCACAGCTGACAGCAGACTAGGGTCACCTTGGCCTAGAAGGAGATCAGGTTGGTCAAGGAGGAACCTGCCTTTCAGAAACCCATGCCGACTGGGCCTGATCACCTGGTTGTCCTGTACATGCCACGTGATGGCACACAGGATGCTCTGTTCCATAACCTTCTGTGGCACCGAGGTCAGGCTGACAGGCCCGTAGTTCCCCGGATCCTCCTTCCAGCTCTTCTTGTAAATGGGCGTCACATTTGCTAACCTCCAGTTGACTGGGACCTTCTCGGTTAGCCAGGACAGCTGATAAATGATTGAAAGTCACTCAGTGAGCACTTCCACCAGCTCCCTCAATACCCTTGGGTGGATCCCGTCCAGCCCCATAGACTTGCGTGTGTCTAAGTGGTGTAGCAGGATGCTACCCATTTCCCTTTGGATTATGGGGGCTTCATTCTGCTCCCCGTCCCTGTCTTCCAGCTCAGGGGGCTAGATACCCCAAGAAGTACTATGTTGCAGTGTTACGGGACATATCGACATGTACCGCTTAGCAGCAACATAAGCAGGACCAGTCCCATCAGTTGTATGAACAGATGTAGAAATAACCCCTCACCATTGGCAGTGAAGTAGGTCAATGGGCCACAATTATTTATGGAACAATTTCAAAAGTTTCTATATGTCTGCTGTGACTTCCCATGCTGTTTTTCTCTTGGGGTGTCCATAAGCAGCTTAAGTCTGTCCAATAGATAGAGATAGTCTCATTGGAATCACAATATGGTGCTAAAGAGAGATAAGTTTGGATTTTCAGAATATTTCTTTTTTGGATAGAAAATTCCTGTACAATTTTTCCACATTTCACAGTTTAACATGCTAATATTCATGAAGTAAGCCTCTTTTTTGAAATACCTGTTATTCTTACTGACAAGGGAACCATTTTTAAATAGCATATTCTGGAGGAAATTCAGTTATCACAACAGATGTTTGGTCGTACAAAAGTATGCAAGGGTACTGAAGGTGCAGCACCCCAAAATTTAAACACAGCCAAGCATCCTTCTTTACCACTGGTTTCAGCTGTGAAACCACGGGCACCCACAATAGTTTCATCCTTGTGGATGAAATGCAACACCTAGTGCTTTAAGATTGCTTTCTATTAATGAGGAAAACATCAAAAGCAAACCTTAGGCTAGACTTCTTGGTGAATTTATGTAATTACAATTAAGGGTTCAGAAATCATATTGATGAGCAGGATATAAATAGATTGATATGTCACTTTAATGAAGAGTCCTAATGTTATTTTACATTAAAATAATTCTGGATTCCCTTGCCTCTGAATGCTGAATTCAAAAGAAGAAAAATACATTTGATGGAAGTAAATGAGAGATGAGGTAATTTTAAACACTCAGTGAACTGAGACAGTTACATTGGTTTTAAAGTCTAATTTTAAGCTGTATTATTTACCATAGAACCATTACAATCTATCATGTCATTGTGCTGCCATATAGACACACTAAATCCATACACTAAGTTCCTTGTGATTGTTTTTAGATGATTGCTTATGTATAATAGCTGCTTTTCAGGTAAAAATAATTCACATGAGCATTTTTCCTTATGTTTAGAGAACATGACTGAGTTTGAATTACAGGCACTCAAAAAAAGACAGGTAATGTTAATACAGACATATGATTAGGAGCGATGAAATATTACCATAGTAATTCAATTAGTTGTACAGACTCTTCATTGTATTTCACACCAAAGTCATGTAGATCTGTTTCATTTATATAATTTTATTTTCTTTGTTTATCTATTTATTGTTTGTACTGCAACAAACCCAATGGTGATCCAAGGCTGAATGTGCTACGCAGAAAACTTACCCAGGGCTGGAACACCATAGCCCATCCCCTGTCTGCCCTTGAGCAGCTTTACACTTGCTCTTACCTGTCCACAGATGTTCCAGGATAAGCAGCTGTAGGTGCTGGCGACAGAAACCCATTTGTTGTTCCACTGCTACTAATGAGAAACAAAAAATTATGTCACCTGCATATGTGGCTGATACTGACATTAAAATGCATAGTGGAGATGAGGGGAGAGGAAGGGAAGAGACAAATCTTTGCATGTGGGATATTTGTGCACGCAAGTGAAAAGAATGCAAAAGGTGGCAAATACAACAGCCCTGAAGGTCTGTATCCTCAGAAATGTCTGTGCATCACTCAGCATTGCAATGCAGACTCTGTACACAGCTTGACATTCAGGGGGATTTTCCATCAGATTTCCATCTTCCTCTACAGTACAGATGGTAGAGGGAAAACTTTTCATTAGCTGATAGAGGATCTGAGTGGGAAGCTGCTTAAATTATCCAGAAATTACATGGACTGTGAGAGAAAAAGGGGAGCTTAGATTGGAGAGCGAGTCTTGCCTCCCTGCATTCAAAATCATCAGCTAAAAAAGCCGCTGGCATTATGTCCTTAGGCCAAGTCAGTCACCCATATCAGTCATCCAAATTCCAAAGCTAGCTCTCCACTTTGTCCTTTATTTCCCCAAGCAGTGTCTGCAGCAATTCATGCTTCTGGCATCAGCCCTGCTGATGCAGGGTCTAGCAGACAATAGCTTTTACATGTGTTTTCAGCTCACCTCTGAAATAGAGCTCTCTAATGAGATGCCTCGATTGTGATTCTAAAGTTAATACAAGCCACTGGGGTTTTTTGTTTGTTTGTTTGTTTGTTTGTTTAGAAAAAAAAGCTCTGAGTACCTTGAGAAGATTTGAACTTTCATTGCTGCTTTCCAGGAGAGTGTACCATCATCACTAGGTTACAGAATACTTTGGAAATGAGCCACTTGCCATTCTCTTTGCTAAAACTGAATCACTCTGAAGCCACAGTCCAAAACCCAAGGAACTGAAGAGGGAAAAAATAAGTTCAAAGAGCCTCTCTGTTTTGGCAAGAAAGTAACTTTTTGCAGAGGTAGGTTTATTGGGTCCTGGTACTTAGTAAATATTTTGTCAAATTGTTTTTATTTGAACAGGATCCTTGGAGAACACAGCAGGGGACAACACTGGTTTTAGAAGTTAGGTAGTACCTGAAAGTAGGCACCTGGAAGCACTCCCTAGACTGAAGGCATATCAGAGTTGACTAAACTGGGAGTTGGGCAGCATGTACTTGTTCTGAATAAGCCCTTTGGATGGAATTTATTTACTTACCTTTAACTGCCAAAAAACTTAGCTTGTCCTAATCTGGCCTGCTATAAAGGAAAAGAGTTTCACCCTTCCAGAGGAAAAACTAATTTATCTTTTAAAAGAATAGGAACCTAGATCAACTGAACTGCCTTCAGAATTTATAGTTGGGAATCTGTCTCTCCCAAGTGATTAGAAAAGGTGCCTAAATTGCTAACTTGCCTGATGCCTAGCATGATGCCTAAAATGTAGACAGATCAACTTAGATGATGTAAATGACACATTAAGGTTCCAATATATAATATTCTAATCATCTTAAAGCAAATTTTCTCTCCTTTTATGAACTTTTTTTTTTTTTTTAAAAGAATAGGAACTCCAACTTCTGATATGTCAAATTAAGTGGCACTTCACAGTCCTTCTATGGAGGAAAAAAATAATTGTATTTGTTCAAAGGCATCACTTGCAAAAGGCTACTGTTTTCGTAAAGAAAAGAAGAAAGGGAAATAATTTACATCAACAGTCTAAGCCAACCCATTATCTGCCTTTTCTTTAGCACAATGAATTTGTACATGAGTAAATTTTTAAACACCAATAGAAAATGAGCTACCAAAAATACAGAACCTACCAGACATGTTCTTAATGTTTGACATTTCCTTTAAAGCTTCACTGCCTGCATTGCAGTGGTAATGAAAGCTGTTCCAGCATTTGGTAAATTAACAAAGGTTAAGTGAGCTTTTTTAAATGCCAAAATTCCAGAACCTGAACTCTATTTGATGTTCAAAGTCTCTCTCTTACTCTTATTTGAAATTCTGGCAAAGTACATATTCTAGACCCATTACATGATCACATCTGAAACTTTGGTATGTTACCTATATCAGGGTAATAAAGATATGCTTTTTATTTAGAGGTATGTGTTTTGGAGATTTTTTTTCAAAGTGTGCAAGCCAGATTGATCCAGTGGTCTAACTATACTTGTTAGCAATATTGTCGATTACTATGTGTATAAAAGGAAACATCAAACATCTTATTTATTATCCTTATCATCTGCCCCCAGCTTTTCCCTTGTAGTGTCATTATCTTAGAGACTCTTTACGGTAGGCCACTGAAACCTCATTCCAGGTTGCATGTTCATTCAATGCATGTAAATAAATAGGATATAAGAATAAAGGTATCATGTATTGGTAATTGCCACCTGCTCGCTCTAGAGATGCAGCAGAGCCAATAGCCAGCCAAGTCAGACTTCTCAATACAGGACGGTACCTACCTCTGGAGTATTTGATGACACATGATCATTTTTCAATGGTACTTTGGAAGTTTGAGGGATTGTTCTATATCCTTCAGAGTCCGCCATAGCTGAAAGACCAGCCCAAAAAATGGAATACTTCATGTTGTTGGGGGCTCCTATGGCTCCCCAGGTTTTGTAGGAAGGTAGACTTAAACTTGTCAAAATGTATGTTCTTGTGGAATAGAATTTCAGAGTAGCTTTGTTTCTTCTTGAACCTAATATTCTCTGTGTCGGCTTCCTGCATTCACACTATTTTCTACAAAATAGATGGTTCCTGTTGAGTAGTTTAAAGAGCTGCATGACATGAAAAAAGATTTGTTTTTCCTTCAAAGTTTATTACTTTATATCTATCGTTACTGGTTTGATGAAGCTTCAGTTTTGTTTCCAGTAGCAACTTTTACATGACATGTTCTACAGAAAAAAAAGACAAAAAAGTTATAATGAAAAGACAGATAGAAAAATGGCAAACTAAAATCCTGTGAAACATGTGCTGTCAAGCAGAGGAAATCCTCAAATATTACCTCTGAGAAAGAGCTCTCAGTAAGCCTGACATTAGCAGCAATTTCTAGCTTTTTCCTAGTATAGTGATGCCTTTGGGCTGAAATTTTCACACCATTGTGATAGGCACAGGCAAAGCCTAAATACTGAATTGAGGAATGTAAGGACCTTGGTCTCCTACCTGGTGATGGTCCTTCATGACATTCTCCATGATGCTGGTCCTCCAGTGTGACTGTTCACTTGTGGGATAATAACGGAAGACTGGGGAGGAGGGTTGTAAACACACTCAAGTGACTTGCAGCTGGGATGTAGAAAAATACATATATCATCCTAACTGTTGTTTATCCTTGTGTGCTTGGTAAGCAGAACATCTGTGTTTCCATAACATAGGCCTGTGATAGACTTACAGGCACCCTGTCAAACAATCTTGAGATTCCCGCCCTGCTACGGGAAAGATCAAAGCACAGTGGTAAACTACGCCTGTGCGAATCCCTGATAAACAGGCAAAAACAGCAGGTTCGGTGATCCTCTAGCATGGATTGAGCTCAGTGTCCCCGCTTGCTTGCCTCTGCCTGGGTGCTTCTTTGGGGATTTGCCGGTTAGTAAGGTAATGAAAATAAATTTACTCTTTGCATTTCATCTGAGGTTTTGTGGTTGTTTCTGTGTCCTGCCTGTGCTGACTCACACATCACTCAATTCTTTTTCAGGATTTGGCCTAACAGACAGCTCATGCTAAGGCCTGATTCATGCTGAGAGAAGCACCATTAGGTCAAAATGAGGGCTACACCCACACAGGACACAATGGACTGGAATACATAAGGGCTGTTCTGCAGCCATTATCACCTGCAACTTACTGTTTCCATCATCTCCTAGATTTTTGCATACTAACTGCTTGGCAGTTTCTTCAGAATCCACTAAGTTATGGAAATGGTGTAGACCAAAATTTCAAAGCTGGAAGGTATAAATGGGACAGGTTACCCAAAAAGATTTTGATGCAGATCCAACAGCAGTTGGCCTGGTGAGGCTTTCATGCTTTCTGGTGTGATACACAATGGAGGAGGAAGGATAAGCACTCTCACAATTGGCTAGGTAAGTATTTTGCTCATAGGCACATGAGTTAGAGAATTTGTGAGTTACTGCAAAACTTGGGAGTTATACAAGAACGTGTAGTGAATTTGTGAACTAATGAAATAATTAATTACACAATTCATGTGTTAGATGAGTCTGTAAAAAAAGGATTGAACCCTTGTTTGATTTGTTTCTTTACCTAATGAGTTCATGAAATAAAGTTTAACTTACAAAGTACATTGTCCCATAAATTTGAGAGATCCAAATGGACCATGACATCCAGTCATTTAGTTAACCTGAGCACACTGTTCATGACTGAGATTCCTTTACAGAGTTCATACTGGAAACTACAATAAAACATAATGGGAGTGGGCTATAGCTTAATACAGCATCAGGACAAAGCATATGCTTGCAGCTGGTACCAGGGAAACTTTTCTTTATCACAGAATTCCAAAATCACAGTATCATGGAATGATGGAGGTTGGAAGGCCACTCCCACCCAAGCAAGGGCCACCTAGAGGTAATTGCACAGAATCGTGTCCAGACAGTTTTTTAGTATCTCCAAGGATGGAGACCCCACAACCTCCCTGGGCAGCCTGTGCCAGTCTTCCGTCACCCTCACAGTGAAAAAGATGTTTCCTTATGTTCAGAGGGACCCTCCTGTGTTTCAGCTTGTGCCCATTGCCTCTGGTCCTGGCACTTGACACCACTGAAAAGAGCCTGGCTCTGTCCTCTTTGCAACCTCCCTTCAGATATTTATATACATTAGTAAGACCCCCCACGAGCCTTTCTTTCTCCAGGTTAAACAGTCCTAGTTCTCTCAACCTTTCCTCAAAAGAGAGATGGTCCAGTCTCTTCATCTTATTTGTGGCCCTTCACTGGACTTTCTCCAGTAGCTCCACATCTCTCCTGTACTGGGGAGTACAGGACTGCAGGTGTGGCCTCACCAGCTCTGTGTAGAGTGAAAGGATCACCTCCCTCAACCTGCTGGCAACACTCTCATGCAGACCAGGATACCGTTTGCCACCTTTGCAGCAAGGGCCACCTTTGCTAGCCCATGTACAACTTGGTGCCCACCAGGATCCCTGGGTCCTTTTCTGCCAAGCTGCTTTCCCCCAGGATTTCTGCAAAGCCGCTGGGTCTGCCCCAGTATATACTGGTGCCTGGGGTTGTTCCTCCCCAGGTGCAGGACTTCACACTTCTTGTTGAACTTCCTGAAGTTCCTGTCAGCGCTTTTCTCCATCCTGTTGAGATCCCTATGGAAAGCAGCATGACCCTCTGGTGTATCAGCCACTCCTCACAGTTTTGTGTCATCAGTAAACTTGATGAGGCTACACTCTGCCCCGTCATCCAGAAAATTAATGAAGATGTTGAAAAGTTGGATCCAGTATTGACCCCTGGTGTACACTGCTAGTTATTGGCCTCCAACTAGACTTTGTGCCATTGATCAATACCCTCTGGCCCCAGCTGTTCAGCCAGTTTTCAATCCACCTTTCCTAATATAGACATATTTTTGGTAGAGCTATTTGGTAGATTTGCAGCATCTGCATGGTGGTTTCGAGTATCATAGTGACACTGAAAATCTCTGTGTGGATTAGTTCCGATAAGCCAAGGGAGGGTTTCGAAGACATATAACTCCTACTGACCTTTTTAACAGCGTTAGAACTAGACTCACAAAGAACTTCAATGTGACAACACTGAATAATTTTTTTTTTTCTTTGAGTATCTGACAATGTATTTTTAGTTTCATTTCCCTCTATTTTTTACCTTAAATGACTCTTGAACTTTGCTTTTCTGCCAAATAGCCAGAGTATCCATATCCTTGATATTGTTGGATAAGCCTTTCCCCGGCTTGGCCCTCATATACTTCCTCCCTTCTGTTCACTTTTTTCCAAGCAAGACCATTGAGGACTCCTAGAATATCAGCCATAATAGCAAAATAACTGAGAAAGTAGATCTACCTCATATAAAAGGCTATCTTTCTGTTGGTACAAAAGTATCTCAAACCACTAAATATATTTTTCTTTTTTGTTTTATTAAAAAAAAATAGTGCATGTGCTGGTTTTGACTGGGATATAGTTAATTTTCTTCTTAGTAGTTAGTATGTGGCTATGTTTTGGATTTATGCTGGAAACAGTGTTCGTAATACAGGGATGTTTTCGTTATTGCTGAGCAGTGCTTACACAGCGTCAAGGCCTTTTCTGCTTCTCACACCACCCCACCAGTGAGTAGGCTGGGGGTGCACAAGAAGTTGGGAGGGGACACAGCTGGGACAGCTGACCCTGACTGACCAAAGGGATATTCCATGCCATACAACATCATGCTCAGCATATAAAGCTGGGGAAGAAGAAGGAAGGGGGGATGTTCAGAGTGATGGTGTTTGTCTTCCCAAGTAACCATTATGTGTGATGGAGCCCTGCTTTCCTGGAGATGGCTGAACACCCGCCTGCCGATGGGAAGTAGTGAGTGAATTCCTTGTTTTGCTTTGCTTGCATGCACGGCTTTTTTTTACCTGTTAAACTGTCTTTATCTCAACCCATGAGTTTTCTCATTTTACCCTTCCGATTCTTTCCCCCATCCCACTGAGTGGGGAGTGAATGAGCAGCTGTGTGGTGTTTAGTTGACCGCTCGGGTTAAACCATGACAGTGTGCAACATCTTATGTCACTTTGTCTTTTCTCCAGTGTTATCTTTTTAAATGTACTCAGTTTAAATAGCAACGTGGGGAAAAAAAGAAAAAAAAAGACAAACCTTGAAACAGAGAAAATATACTGGAAGTAAGCAGCAAAGGCATAATACAGCAAGAGGTACTCCCAGTGGAATATGACTCCCTACTGCCTGAGAATTGATAGCTTTTCCTTTTATTGGAGCAACCAGCCTTGGCTGAGCTTGAGCCCTGCAGCAGCAGCCCAGGGAAGCAGTGAGCAACAACAGTGGGAGACATCTTGCCGCCAGGGGACAAAGGCTTCCATCTGCTGACCTGACCTGCTGCTTAGGGAGGTTTGCAGCTTTCCAGGGACTTGGATCTGAGACTTTGTGGAGGGCCTGCCAAGGTTTGTCCAGTCCTGCCCACCAGATGGTTGTGCTGCTATTCAGAGGGACCTCACCAGCCTGGAGAAATGGGCAGATAGGAACCTAATGAAGACCTGCAAAGGGAAATGACAAGTCCTGCGCTTGGGGAAGAATAACCCCATGCACAAGTACAGATTGGGGGCTGACGAGAAGCTGCTTTGACAAAAAAGATCTTGCAGTCCTGGTGGACAAGTTCAAGATGAATCAGCAGTGCACCCTTGGAGCAAAGAAGGCCAACAGCTTCGTGGTCTCTGTTATACAGACCATTGCCAGGAGATCAAGGGAGGTGACCCTTCTCTACTCAGCACTGGTGAGACATGGAGTGCTGTTTCTAGTGCTGGGCTTGCCAGGTCCAGCAAAGGGCAATAAAGATGAGAAAGGGATTGTAGCATCCGACATGTAAGGAGAGGCTGAGAAAGCTGGGACTGTTCAGCCTGAAAAAGAGAAAGTTCAGGGGGAATCTTATCAATATGTATGATGTACCTGATGGGGCGAATAAGGAAGATAGATTCAGAATCTTCTCAGTGTTAATCAGTGAAAGGACAAGCGGCAACAAGCACAAATTGAAATACAGAAAATTCCACTTAGACTTTATAAGAGAAAACTTCTTTATAGTGTGGCTGAGTACAGAGTACAGGAATAGTTGCCCAGAGTAGCTGTGGAGCCCCAACCCTTAGAGGTATTCAAAACACAAATGGGCACAGTCCTGAACCACCTGCTCTAGCTGACCTTGTTTTGAGCAAGGCGGCTGGACCAGGAGATCTTCAGAGGATCCTTCTGACCTCAATGCTTCTGTGATTCTATAATTGTATTTCAAGATGTTTGCTTTTATGAGTTTACCTGGTATGACCTTTTGTGGAGCTCATTATTGTAATAAACCATTAACCTTTAAAATATTTGAGCTAAATTACGGTAAATGTGTTTCAGTTTTCTTTATAATCTCATAGTAAAATGTGCAGTGTTAAGTATTACCACAGTGAGACCCTTTCCTGGAATACCTTGTGAAGGGCAGCTTTTACTGCTGACCACAGATATATCTTAGACTTTACTTCCCCAGGCAGATCTGATATACAATACAATGTTGTTATAAACTGACAAAATCGCACAGAGAAAGAGCTCTTTCAGGGTAAATTTCATGAGGCTAATGACCACCCTCTTCCAAAAAAGCTTATCTGAAAAATGTAAATGGAATTTTTTAAACATTATTAGGTCTGGTTTGTGACTGAAACCAGAAATTCCCATTCTTAGTTTGCTTAAGTAGCATCAGTACTGATAGATCAGACCCTAGCTCCATGCTAGATTGCTCATAGACATAAGAAGACATTTTGGGCTGTTCAGGTAGTAGTTGCATACTGTCGTGGTTTAACCCCAGCCGGCCACTGAGCACCATGCAGCCACTCGCTCACTCCCCCCGGGTGGAATGGGGAAGAGAATCAGAAGGGTAAAAGTGAGAGAACTCGTGGGTTGAGATAAAGACAGTTTAACAGGCAAAGCAAAAGCCGCACACCCAAGCAAAGCAAAACAAGGAATTCATTCACCACTTCCCATCAGCAGGCAGGTGTTCAGCCATGTCCAGGAAAGCAGGGCTCCATCACGCATAACAGTTACTTGGGAAGACAAACGCCATCACTCCGAACATCCCCCCCTCCTTCTTCTTCGCCCAGCCTTATACGCTGAGCAGGATGTCATATGGTATGGAATACCCCATTGGCCAGCTGGGCCAGCTGTCGTGGCCACGCTCCCTCCCAGCCCCCTGCACACCTGGCAGGGCATGGGAAGACAAAAAGTCCTTGACTAGTGTAAACATTACCTAGCAACAACCAAAACATCAGTGTGTCATCAAGATTATTCTCACACTACATCCAAAACACAGCACTATACCAGTTAATAGGAAGAAAATCAACTCCATCCCAGCCAAAACCAGGACACATACCATTCAAAAATTAATGGGATAACCAAAGTGGTGGAAGCTCTTATATATAAGCTATATAGACTGCTGATACTTAAGACCTGAGAACTAAGAGGGGTGCAGAGAGCATTTTCTTTCATTAGCCATTACAATCCAATCAATGCAGAAAAGAGTTAAAAATAGCTTTAAAGGTAAAAGAAGAGAAGAAGGGAAGGCACTTTGTTTATTTTTGAATCATTCAGTGTGTTTCCCAGCTGGATAAGCTAAATCTATTAATATGTCATTAATTTCACAGCATAGTAGTAAATCAGTCCCAGTATAATCTGTTGTTTAGTAAACCAGTATGTCCTTCATTCTTCACACTGTTTGGCCACTGGTTTGTTTTTTTTCAATTAAATTGTACTTAAGTTCATGTAACATTAAATGTTCCATAATCAAGGAAAATAGATCTCAAAAAGAACCTCAAGAGTTTATGATTCTTTCCCAGGACAGGATCACCTCCACCTTATTTAGCCTTGAAAGTTGTCTGCCTAGTCTGTTCTCAAAAACTTCCAGTAATGATAATTCCACAGTCTCCCTAGACAGTCCTTTTCCATGATTTATGGTTGAAAATCTTTTCCTAATACATAATCTAAATTTCCTTTGCTCTAATTTAAGACCATTACTTCTTGTTCTATCCAAGGCTGACACAGAGAACAGATTATTCCTTTCCTCTTTGTAACTACCTTTTGCATATCAAAGAGTGCTATTTTATGTCTCTTCCAGTCATTTTTTTTCTTCAAATCCTATCTTTTCTTCAGAGGTCGTGTTTTCAAGATCTCTGCTCATTCTTCTTGCTCTTTTCTGCAATTTCTCTTACAAGCACCGTTTTATAGTAATACAATGTTAAGATGATGAATTTAAAAAGTTGAAATTCTTTTAACTTGGAAATCTGACATTGTGTGAATGCCTAGTTTCACATTATTTTAGTTTCATAAGACAATTTCAGGGGCATAGTAATAAATTTCAAAATAATAGCTTTAGGCTTTATAAAATTAAGTCACTCCTGGATTTAGCTGCAATGGTTTAAGGTGTTGCTGATCACAACAGTCAATACCTCAGCCACTCAAGTTGTCAAGCCATTCCTCAGCCGTAGAGTTTGCCCTCATAAATCAACCTGTGAACGGCAACCATGCAGATTCACTTCTGTCAGCTTTTTCTATGATGGTAGTAACCTTCAGCAAAGGGGCAGAATGAGCAGCTAGAGGCTGCAATGCCCTACATACCACAGCTGTTTGCTTCAGTATGTGCCTCAGAGGCCTTTAAATAACCCTAACTAAATCTATCTTGATGTATTCCAAAAGACTAGCCTTGCCAAGGATAGGTGTTTGTCACCTCCCTGAAGGCTGGTAACTTCACAGAGCAGTTGTGGTCATCAACTCTGATTATCTGTCAGCTGCTGGCCCACACAATTCCTTCTCCAACAGGAGAGTTATTATGACTAATGGAAATATGGTTGCTCAGACCATATTTCAGCAGCTTTCTTCTGTAACGAAAAAGCATGATCATCTGATGCAAACGTCATGAAGAATTGGGCTGCATACATATTGGGGGATACTTGCTGTCCCAAAACACTGAGAAAACCTCAGACTCCCAGGCAAAGAGAAATCAGATTTGCAAGAATGGAAGGAGGGAAGTATCAGTTTTATGCACAGGGGGAAAAGGTGTGAGAAAAAACATTTTTTAACAAAAATGCTGACTACCATAAGCCGAAACAGCATTAATGATGTGATAGTGTTAATTATATTATTTTGTTCTAGTATCACTATACAAACAATTCTACTAAAAGGCCTCAAAGAAAGGTCAAATGTTTCCATCCACCACCTTTCTTCTTCCCTGTTCTCATCTCACTACCTTGTGCTCAAAGGTTTTCTGGTCACTTGATCCTCTGTGTAGCTATCAGCACTATACCCCCTTTTCTTGAACAACCGAGGTTAATAACTAGTTGGACTTGTACATCACTCACCTTCCCGGATGGTACTTTCTTTCATTCTTTGCTCTAATTTCACATAAAAGCTTTTACACTCTGTGAAAGGTGTTGAGTTCACAGCTTAACACAGTTTTTCCTTAGGTGTCTCCAAGTGTGCTAGAGAGCTAAGCTCCCGTTATACTCGAAGGAGATCTAGTCAAGAAAGTCAGTGAAGAACTTTTCGGTTTTTTAGACTGAATTCACATGAATCCTCAATTAATTCATGGTCTTTATCGAGGATTCACAAGACGTTCTGGTTATTTCAGACCAAGGGGTAGAATACATGACCAGTTTTGACTCCAGTCATTATACCATAGTTTACTACATGAGAAATGTAGATGAGAAATAACAAAAAATATCTAAATCTAGATGCAGTGTTGGGACATTTGAAGCCCATAAATGATGCAGTGAACCACGTGGTATTAGATAATCTGGTTAGAATCCAAAGATTCAAAGTTAAAGTGACTTAATAAACTCAAAAGACTGATTTTATAAATAGTTCCAGCACTTTCAACTGTCAAGAATCCAGACATTATGGATGTTTAAAATATGGTATTTATCTTTCATTGCAAGCCAATAAAGCATTTATCTTTTACTATTGTTTAGTACTGTATCAGAGTTATATTTATTTACATGAATACTGCAATTTCCATATTCTTCCCTCTGAAACTTTTGCCTATCCAGTTGACCTTATGATGAATTAATAACTCTTTATATGAACTACTTTCTTTATTGCACCCCATTTTATTGCTTTCAGCCCAGATCACAAGACTGTACTTAGTCTTATCTTCTGAAGGGTTTGCAACAATGACCTGTTTGAATCATCTTTGAGCTGGATGTAAAAAGTCAATTCAATCACTAAAAAGGAAATTAAAAAATTACATTGTTTAAAATACTAAATGGACATTCATGCAAGAGTCTAATTCTTAGAGCTGTGACTTGATCATTTCTCAAACAAACTTACTTTGACATTAAGGGGAGTTTGCCTAGCAAAAGGAGGGGAAGTCTTACCGTCTGTCTTCAAGTGAAAGAACTGACTGTTGTTCTAATATAATACTGTCTCTTGAAATGTTTTCATCAGATATTGCTGGAAGGAATTGAGAGGTACCTGTATGAACAAGAGCAGTACAGAAAACAAAAGCTTCAGGATGTTATTATTCAATCTTGTTTTCTACGCATCAGCAATATTAATATAATAGCTCTTTCAAGCAATATAATGAAAGGGTATAAGAAAGTCCACTTCAGTTCTTGCTTTTGTTATAGTATCTGCTTCCTGAATAAAGTCTGCATACAAATATCTGACAGGAGAGAGGAAAGATGGAGATGAAGCTAGACTTTTCTCAGTGCTAACCAGTGGAAGGAGATGAACGATGGGCACAAGCTGAAATACATAAAATTAAAGATAAGAAAAAGGTTTTTTACTGTGAGAGTGGTCAAACACTGGAACAGACTGTCCAGAGAGGTTGTGGATATTCAGGACCCAGCTGGACATGGTCCAAGGAAATGTGCTCTAGGTGACCCTGCTATGAGCTGGGGGGTTAGACTAGATAATTTCTAGATGTGCTTTCCAACTTCAGTCATTCTGTGATTTGGTGATTCTGTTGATATACGGCATTCAGGTATGTAATTTATTTTTGGCACTTCATATTATGGGACTGTATTGGGTTTGCATGGCAAGGTTTTGGTAGAGGTGGGGCTACAGGGGTGGCTTCTGTGAGAAGATGCTACAAGTTTCCCCCATGTCCAACAGAGCCAATGCCACCCGGCTCCAAGATGGACCCGCCATTGGCCAAGACTGAGCCCATCAGCGAGGGTGGTAGCACCTCTGTGATAACATATTTAAGAAGGAGGGGGGGGAAACTGCTGTGTAACAGCAGCTGGGAGAGAGAAGTGAGAATATATGAGAGAAACAACCCTGCAGACACCAAGGTCAGGGAAGAAGGAGAATGAGGAGGTGCTCCAGGCACCAGAGTAGAGATTCCCCTGCAGCCCATGGTGAAGACTATGGTGAGGGAGGCTGTCCCCCTGCAGCCCATGGAAGTTAATGGTGGAGTAGATATCCACCTGCAGCCCATGGAGGACCCTACACCAGAGCAGGTGGATGTGCCCGAAGGAGGCTGTGACCCCGTGGGAAGCCCACGCTGGAGCAGGCTCCTGGCAGGACCTGTGGACCCATGGAGAGAGGAGCCCACGCTGGAGCAGGTTTTCTGGCAGGACTTGTGACCCCGTGGCGGACCCACACTGGAGCAGTCTGTTCCTGAAGGACTGCACCCCGTGGAAAGGACCCATGCTGGAGCAGTTCATTAAGAACTGCAGCCCATGGGAAGGACCCACGCTGGAGAAGTTCATGAAGGACTGTGTCCCATGGGAGGGAGCCCACACTGGAGCAGGGGAAGAGTGTGAGGAGTCCTCCCGCTGAGGACAAAGGAGCGGCAGAGAAAACATGTGATGAGCTGAGTGCAACCCCTATTCCCCATCCTCCTGCGCCGTTTGCAGGGAGGAGATAGGGAAAATCAGGAGTGAAGTTGAGCCTGGGAAGAAGGGAGGGGTGGAGGGAATGTGTTTTTAAGATTTATTTTTGTTTCTCATTACCCTACTCTAATTTGATTGGTAATAAATTAAATTAACTTTTTTCCCTGAGTCTATTTTGCCTGTGATGGTAATTGCTTAGTGATTTCCCTGTCCTTATCTCAACAAACGAGCCTTTCTTATATTTTCTCTCCCCTGTCCAGCTTAGGAAGGGAAGTGATAGAGCAGCTTTGGTGGGCACCTGGCATCCATCAGGGTCAACCCACCACAGGGACCCTGGGTGAAATGAAGCATAACACATGATACAGGGATTCATTCAGGGATTTGATCTTCTCTCACACTGAGGGATCACATCTGCAGGCCTCAAAATGTGTTTGTCAGAGAAGAACCATACTATGTCCTACTATTCCTTCCCTCCCACACTTGTCAATAATTAACATGTGGTTGTAGATTTCCGAACACAAGTAGATCTTTCGTGTCTGCTTAAATGTTGTTCTTTAATGGAGAGACAATACGGTTTGTGTGTTTGGTTCACTCAGAGCGGGGGTTTCAGTTCCCTGTTTTGCTACTGAATTTGCAAACACTGAATTTTAATAATGCCCACTATATCTATGAAGAAGTAAAAGCACTTCTCAAGCGTTGCATGAACAAACTGATGATAGACTTATGCAATTGAACAAGAAGTAAAATGAAAATGGCAAAAAAGGTCAAATATGATTTCCATTTCCACAGCTTCAAGCACAACAACTGAAGTGAAAGACAAATTTAAGAAAGTAAGCTATTAACAAAAGAGGTATGTAAAATAATTACAGTAAAATATGTGATCATATTGATTCACCAGTATGCACCATTGACATTAAGTTGCTGTGAGACCAGTGTAACTCATTATGATCACAGATTTTTGAACATTGTACACAACTGGTATGTGTGGTCCATGATTTGGATTTGGTTGATAAAGTTCATTCCGTTATTGCATTCTCTATATCTTATTTGTCATACATTGAATGGAGAAATATTATAGAACACATTGATTTTTTCCCTTCTAAGTGTTCTTTTGTCTTCACAAAAATGCTTTTTACAGAAAACTTCATACAAAGTAGTACTATACTCAGAGAAGATAATGCATTTTTCTATTGATCCTGCTCATAGGCTTTCACAAGTGTGACTGTTGCTCATTGCCATAACTGTTGATCTGACAAAATCACAGACACTACAATAAAATAATGAACCTTTTAAGCCATTAAACTTGTATCATCCACTAGGGAACTATTTTTTCTATTACTGAAATTAGGTGAAATAACACTCTTTTCTCTTACTGTCTAAAATTGATTTGAAAATGGCAAGTAATCACACAAAATGATCTGAGATTGCACAACTAAATTCTAAAATGTCTCAACAGAACAGAGATATTTTCAGCAGTGAGCACTTTCCAGGGAATTTGGAACCCATAATATGTTTTTAGACCAAAATAATGCAAGTGTAGACTGAAGAATGCAGTGTTTCTGAAGTCACTGTGCAGATTATTCCGTCAAGAAAGTCAACAGGAATTTTGTTTCACAGAAGATGTAACTGAGATGAAGAAAGTATCAAATTCCTCTGTCCTTGTTCTATGATCCACTAGCTTCAAGTGAGTGAAGCAGACATATATCTGGCTTCCCGTGATAATTCTTCTTAACTAAAAGAATCTGAGTCTGTTTGAATGTCTCCTTCATTTCACCTCAGTTTACAAAACTTGATGACATTGCCTATTTACAGTGTCTCTGATGCTAATCAAATAGTGGAGAATAGATGGTTGTCATGAGTGTGCTAGATGATACGTATTTGTTGGTCTTCAAAGTGGATTTGGGACTTTTGCTTTCATATTATGTAGATAAAAATTCACTGTACTTATACTGCATCTGTCACACCACAGGTTCATTCTGTTCAAGATGTTCTCTGTGTATCTATTGCTGATGAAATCTCACCTTTCTCTGATGGAGTTCTATTGATCATTTCTTTTTCACATAATATTTTTTCTGAAGATTTAATCTGAACACAAGAACTTTCAGAATATACAGACCTGTTAAACCAGTGGGAAACATGTTATTTCCAATCCTGAAGAACCTTGCCAGTTTGATAAGGCTGTACCTCATATTTAGTTTCTCCTAAATCCTAGTGTGGAACCTACTTCTGCAGTAACAAGATATGAAGCTAAACCCTAGGCTGAATTATTATGCCCATCTGAAAAACGGCTGAATTCTCTTCTTTTCTAACTACATTCCAGATTTGGTCATGTCTCTAAGTCAGTAAAAGCAAAAGAATCTCCAAAATAGGACTCAAACACTGCAAATAAGGTAGCTATTACAGGTGCCTGAAATCATATGAGGTACTTTTAAAACTTGATATGGCAGAGTTAAGAGCATTGTGGTATGCATTTCCAGGCAGAATTTATAATTTTCTCTGAGAGAAAAAGAGAAAAGGAAGGTGGAGTAAAGATTGCCTATATTACAACAATGTTGATTGTATTTGTTAAAGTACATAATTGTTATAATTAAGGTATGGTTTACAATTACAAGTCAGAAAACCAAAAATCTTTTGTTCTTTCAAAGTACTGTTGTTTTAGTACCAAACCAACATCACAGTAACGAAAACTGGAAATTACTTCAATTCTGCATTCTCATGTGAAAGGAAACATACTTTTGCAAGATGAATTTTCTGCCACCAGGAGATATAGATCGCAACCTACTAGACACAATACTCTGCAAACATATCTGGTTTGACATGATCACCACTGCAGGTATTCCAAAGTGGCACAACTCCAGGACTGTTTGTTTACACCTAGACCCATGGAAATCCCTAGGTTCTACCATGCACAGTACTCTAGTGGCCAGGGGTGACTTCCACAGGGGACAATGGAGTCTTTTCCAATCACAGCTTTACCAAGGGTCACCTAAGTAAAAACTTTCCAAGTTATTTTCTTCTCAATAAGTGTGAATGGGGGGAGTGCACATGCAACAAACCCAGCACCGTAACATATTGGCACATTAAGTGTAAACCAGGATCAGAATATTCTGCCCCTGCACAGTGGCCCTTGTTCAGAGGGGAAGGCACTCATCAGCTCAAAAGCTTTAGGGCCACCACAGTGAGGTCTAAGTTCCAGGCACCAGTTTGCCTATTGCACCCAGCAAATCTGACTTAGGTATCCAGTTTTCTACAGGAAGTATGGAAAACCATAGTCACCTGAAAATGGGTTTATATCAACAAATATATTGAGAAGGACCTGAAATGAATTTACAGAGTATATTGGGAAAGTTGTGTTTTAAATCTTCACCATCTCCTGGATTTAGGAATCTTCCTGGGGCCACCCTCATCTTATTCATAGCCCACTGATGTACTTTGTCTCCTGGCACCTGCCATCTGTCTTCACCATCCAAGGAAGTTGTCCTGGTTTCAGCTGGGATGGAGNGATGCTATAAACTAGCAAGTATCAAATGACAAGTTGTCACATCTCAGTCCAATCATACTAACTGTTGTGTGCAGTGTGAGATTTTGAAGATCAGCACACTGGACACAGATTACACTAATTCCTTTCTGAGTCTGAGTCTTGCTGCATTTACAATTCAGTATTTTATGCTACTGTGATACTCCCACTGAATTCAATGGGATCAATGAATATTCAGATCTGTACATATTTTCACAGGATCATGTGCTAAGATTAATTTTTCCCAGCATCCTTCCTCAATAACATAGATCCTGTGAAAAATGACTGGAAGAGATTTTAAGTGTAAAACATTTAGTTACATACAAAATACCCCATTAAAGTATATAAACTACCCATGAGTAGAGGAACTAAACATGATGCATTATTTCTTCTCTTATGTATTTCTGGAGTATTTCTCACACTTGCTTATGACTAGAATATTATTCAAGAATACAGTAATAATAGAGGGCTGGATTGCCTTTTTGTTACAATACTACTCATTCAACTGTGGCATCCTACGTAAATAACAATTTTTAAAAAGTATTCCTATGTCAGAATTTTTAGTTTTCAAAGGGTCCTTATTTCTGACCTTGGAAATATTAGCCTGTGTTTCAGGGAAAGTCAATCATCTGTATTACTAAATATTATTTCCCATCTTGAAAGGCTCTGATATGTTATTCCGTTCAGGGATAACAAAAGTGTTTAAACCCTTAGCTGACTTCTTACAATCATTCCATTTTACTACATATGTTTTTGTGGGACCCTTTTCCTTTAAAAGAATTATGTACTTATTTTTATTTAATAATCTTGCTCTCTAACAGAAATGCTTGATAGAAATTCTACATCCCATAGAATTAAAATCTAGGAACGTCTTACTGCTGATGGAAGTAAGACAATGGACTTACTGAAAATGGACTGATCTAGATAACTAGCCTTCCTTAAATGCCTCATGAGTATGTTGATACAAAACAGCATTAATTTTTTACCCATGCCATTGTCAATACTGCACAAAAAAGACTTTCTCCAAAATGTGAGTTATCTAACCCTTAGATATCTACCTCCTGTGCCAACACATTGTGTGTGTATAAAAATGCTGAATTAGGGTTTTTTTTTACAGAAAAATATAGTGGAAGGCCACAAAAAATGAATGCAACCCTCCCACTATTCGCATTTTGCTGAGTGTGTTCCTGTAGTGGAAACGATTTCAAAATCAAGTCAAAACCTACTTATTTTAGTATTTATTTTACACAACAATTCTGCTGCAGAATTGTTTGCTGTTGCTCTGGTTATGACATTATGATAAAAAAAATAGATTATTTACATGAGCGAACAACAGTGTTCATTGACATGCTTGCACTGTCTAGCCCTATTTATTTCTTTAATGAATTTTTCTCAGCATAATATTTGAGTTAACATTCAAAAATTAGCTGCCTTGCCTCTGCAGGTTTTCTCTGCATATCCTGGATTAGAGGATTTATCTATATTGACTTTTTAATAGCTTCATATTATGGATTGACCTAATACATAGTCATAACTCTTTCAGGACAATTATGATGTATTATACCAAGCATGTACTTGCTGGTGTCTCCATGTGTGGCTCTAGAAAGAATACAATTTATTATGTCAACATTTTGCCTAATTAATTTTTTATGAACTATTAGGTTTTATTTGTGCCATTGAATTTCAAGAAGTTGTTTCCAAAACCAAAAACACTTTACATACGGTTAAAGCAATTAAAAAGATTCCAGAATAAAGAAGATAACTTTATCATTGTTTAATTTGAGGACTGCAAGAGAAGAAATCTTCTGTCATTTTGCCATATTATATTATTTTTCAACATCAGAATGTCAGAAGCTGTTTTTAAGTCAATTCTCAATGGTTGGTGGGAAGATTCTTATTAATATTAGGTGGTATTGGATAAGGCTACACAGTTTAAATAAGGAGATATATAATTAAAATGTACTTATAAATAGTAATAAAAAAAATTAGTTTACATGTGCAAATAAGGAAGAGGGATGCACCCATAAAGAAATTAAATAAATGTTCTTGTGTGTTGTCATTATTTATGAGGAGTTTCCTCCAAAAATCACTAAGAAAAGGTAACTTTTAGTCCCAAGGTCTGCTATTCTCTAAAAAATCTCCAGTAAGAATCAAGCTTTGTTCTTGCAGATGGAGAAAGGCAAGCCAAAGATCCAACCATTTTTTTTTTTCCTGCAGTTGCAAGTAGTAATGTTACCCTTAAAAAACAGTCATGAGATGAGAAACGACTGTATACTGAGCCTACAGGATTGTGGGTTTTTTCCCCTGCTTTGGGAGACCACACAAATAATTTGTAGAGTCAACATGGCCACTTGGCAAACTGCAATATAATTCATCTGCTAAGCAACAGCACGGAAAGGAAATCAGATACAAAGGACATTCACAGCCTTATCTGAACATTTGCATTTTCAGAATGAGACATCATTTTGTTGCCTCCTTCCTAAAAGATGAACTGGGAAGAACTCTATTGTCTTTGTACTTTCTGAATATATAACTTCTTTTTTTTTTCTTTTCTGCATACTCCCGTCATCTCATTGAAAAATATAACCAGGAACTTGAGCCTCAAAATAATATTTTTTACTCTACAATTGATTTCCATGAGGTTGAAAATTATATAGATTGATATTAATTTCTTACATACAGAAAATCTTCTAATCTTACAATAGTGCAGAAGTCATTTAGTTTTCACATCAAGAAATGGAAGCATCTGCTGTGTGCAAATTAAAACAAATTTGCTGTTGCATTAAAGGATAAGCAACTGTAATGGTAGTAAAAAAATTAATGCCTTGAAATTAATGTATAAAATGGTATTCCTCATATTTAATGACTAATTATTAAACCAGAAATTTAAAATAATAGTAAAAAAATTGCATAGTAAAATATGATTTATAAATAGTATTAATGTTCAAAAAAGGATTTTAAAGAAAGACTCTACAAATTGCTTTAGCTAAATAACTTTTTCACATTGTAAAATATGTTTTCTTTGGAGAGGCTACTTAGAGTAAAATCCTCAGTGGGATGAACTATTTTCAGAATCTGTATTGTTTTCCTTACTTTCCTTACTTTTCACTGTGCCCATAAAGTCAATCTTAGTTTAAACCTTACCTTGAAAATGGATAATAAAACAGTACCAAGTAGTCTAGAAGCCAGCAATTCCATAAACATAAAGGGGATGATGAAACATGGATGGCAAGTGTCCTAGTTTCAGCTGGGATANTAAGGATAGTAAAGGTAAAACTTACTGGGATTTATCCTCTATAATGGCTAATTTTCTTCTCTTTCCATAGCACGAGTAATGGTTTTACCACTGCAAATAGTCCTATTAATTTCAACAGAAGTCGCATTCATACCTCTGAAAACAGAACTCAACACTGACATTGAAGTGACATGGATGGTAGAAATACATCCTGTATTTCTCCGTTCTTTTCTGACTTTAACATTCATTATGGAAATAATTTAGAAATGACTGCAGATCGTAGCAGTATAAAACTCTATCTCTAGTCTCCATGGTTAAATAATTTAGGTAATTTCTTTCACCTTTAGTTCAAGGCTAGAAGAAAATAAGAGAGGGCAGGCACAAAGAATTCCTTAAACTTTCACTGAAATTATGTTGACCGTGTACAGCCACAGAAACTTTCCCCTGCAAATGCTACTGGGTAGAGTTTAATGGAGTACTGCAGATAGAAAGTGCAGTTTAGTGGGTGGAAGGTATCTGTTCACTTTTTATCTTGAGATACACAAGGAATTATATCCAGCAATTATTTTGGAGGCTATAGTCCTTGACAGTGTTGTCATAGTTTTATTTCAAATATTAGAGAAAACTTTATATATTGGAGAAATATAATTTTGTTAATTTGTGGTTTTATTTCAATTTCAGGATAAAAAGAGCAGTCAATGTATGTATGTAACATACCTATGCTTGCCACCACAAAAAACTATTACACTATCTCTGAAAAATGCTGTACATAAATGAAATGTTAATTTTTCTTTAAAAAATACCTAACATTTGGCTACCTGCATTTTAATTAATGTTTTCAAACTACAAAACAATAAAATCCATTGCTAAATCTTATCATGAAGAGGTTTCTGGGAGAGTAGACATCTGATGTACTGCTTATGTATGATTTCTTTTCATTTCAACCAGTGCTAGAATAACAATATAAGAAAATACATATGTTGTATAAATAGCTAGGAAGAGAGAGGGAAAAATTCTTATATGATTTATTCTTATACGCTTATGCAACTGGAAATATTCACTCATTTCTTTGAATGTAGCTAAGATCAGAATTTCATCCAGAGGGGAAAGAAGGAATGTAAAATATAAAATAAATACTATTTTTAAGGTAAGGTGATTTTCAATAATTTTCAATAGTTACTAGGAAAAAAAAGTATTTACTTGAAATCTACTGCAAATTTTAAAAAATAATGGTGAATACTAGTTACTGCATGTGTAAAACCCATGCAATATTTGGAAAATGGATTTTATAACAATAGTTGAGATTACACTGGGCTGAAGCCATATATGAATCAGAACAAAATTTTTGCATATATACACCTTTTTCATAGCAAAACAGAAAAAAATAATACTGTATTTTTGGAAATGTAAATTCTATTACAATTTTGTTCTAGTATCTTTATATATTTAGCATTTGAAAGGAAACAAGCTTCTTAGAAATGCCATGGATAAGGCATATTAAAAAAACATTCTATGACTGCAGAGAGAAATATGTCTGTACTTTATGCAGAGGGATGTGAGAGCAAAAATGAACACTAAAATTGATTTGCCAGTAGGGCTTCATCTCAAACTGGTTTGAAGAAGCTTCTGCCTTTAAGTGTACATATTTGTCTTCAACAATAGAGACACATCTTCCTGCCTGCTGCACAAGAGCTAACTTGATGTAGAAGGCTTTACGCCATCTTCACTCAACTTCCAGTTCTGAGCCACTTCTTACTAATTGGGGGTCTTATCCATGTGTATGTATATATGAAGGGAGAGTGCAAAGAAGGTAGAAACGGGCTCTTTTTTGTGGTGTCCAGTGACAAGACAGAGGCAATGGGTAAAACTGAAACACAGGAGGTTCTGTTTGAACATCAGGAAACAGTTTTTCACTGTGAAGGTGACTGAGCATTGGCACAGCTTGCCAAGGGAGGTTGTGGAGTCTCCACCCTTGGACATATTCAAAAGCTGTCTGGACACAATCCTAGGCAACTGGCTTTAAGTGACCATATTTGAGCAGGGGGCTTGAACCAGATGACTTCCAGAGGTCCCTTCTAAGCTCAACCATTGTGATTCTGTGATTCTATGAGTGCTGTCTTGTGGCATAAGTGAAAGTGTCCTGAGATTATTCTCTAAATTTCAATGGGTGTCTCTAATACTAGAAGACTGTGATAGTTCACAAAGACAAGACTGTACAAAACCAGAGAAGTGGTCTTAATTTTGCAACATGAAAGAGAAAAAAAAGCTGGGATAGAAACCTATAGGTTAACTCAACAATGTCAAAGGGTTTTGCATGGAAGATTAGAATCATTGCACCTCCTAATCTGTCTAAAGTTTGGAAGTTTCAAAGAAAACAGAAATTAGTTATAAAAGTTTGTGTGTTTTTAAAGAAGAGAGAGAAGAAATTCTATAGGTAATTCATCTACCCCAACTTTTATGGCCACTTCTCTCCAACAGATTTAGAGACAGCCTAGATGATTGATTTAAACTTGTAATCTGATATTAGAACATGGAAGTTAGTCACTTGAATGTCTCAGTGACTAAGGAGGTCCTTCACAGAAGTGTCTACCTAAAATGTCCTTATGTGGGCTCAGTGAGTTTCCTTGGCCCGGACAGGCAGTTTCTCCTCAGGAGTACGTCATAAATGCAATGGAAAATCCTATATGGGATGTACAGGATTCCACTGTAAGCGAAAACTTCAGATTCAACAGATCCCAACTTTTGGCAATTGCTCTAAGTAGGTTTCTCTACAGTACATGACACTTTTAAAGGATCAACATTCAAAATGTGGGTACATCGGAAGTGAAGATGTCCATAGAGATATGTAAGCATAAGCACATCATTGCAAGACATGAAGAAAATTATTTAGAAATAAATTAAAGGACTTCCTGAAGTCTTATCATTTTCGGAAATGAATAGAAAGCAGGCAGGAGACAACACATGATGACAGGGTGGTTGAGAGAATTGACAGACTTAGAGGCCATTCACTTTGGGTTCATGGCTCCAATGTGGGTTATGTCAGCATAAATAAAATTGTGTGTTGCTTGATGACTGTCCAGTGACCTATAAATTGGTAGCCTTGTTATAATAGCTCCTGGACAGGTGCCTTCATCCTGTAATCCCTGGTGAAGTTAACCCGAGGAGCTGGAGATTGAAATGAGCATAATTAACAATCTATTTATTTTATCACAGAAATATTCAGAAACTGTGAAGGGTTTAATTTGAACGGATACAGCTAGGTATATTTTGTTCAGGGATTAGAAACAACAAAGAGAGCCACTATAGGCAGAGCTTAACTAGACTGAGAATTGCTTAAGTAACCAGTTTATATTAAAAACTAAAAAAAAAAAAAAAAAAAAAGCCAACATGGCTGTCTTCCACTTTGGGATCTTAAGTCTTGCTGAAATCAAATCAGAACACCTAACAATTAGAAATATGATTGCAATATACATAAACACAGCCCTATTCTATTTATCACACAGAATAAGAAGAGTAAAACCATCATGGCACTCATATTAATTACAATTTAATGATAAGGAATTCAAAATTTGTTTGCCAGAAAGCAGTTTTTAATGATCTGTGTTTAAGAATTTGATGCAATAATACACTTAAGGTCATTTCAGAAATTTCACAGGCAATTTTAGATGAGTTACAGAAAATTAAATACTTACAAGAGGCTGAAATGGAGTCCTAGCACATCATTTAATTCAATCCACCCAAAAAGATCGTAGCAAAAATGGCATCTTTCCCTCTGCTCTTATAGCACTAAAAATTCACTGCAGTTTTTCAACATGTAATATTCCCAAGGCAAACTAGTGATGTCTCAGCAGTGGGTTCAAACATCCCCTATCAAAAGCTATCTGGTCACAGTGCTGGATGACTGGCTGTAGGTGACCCTGCTTGAGCAGGGACGTTGGACCAGGTGACTTCCAGAGGTCCTTTCCAACCTTTCTGTGCAATTCTGTGTATCAAGACATTAAGGACATACTTCTATTTTCAATTGCGTTAATACAAATCCCACTGACTTTAGCAGGAATTGCATGTCTATACACCTAAATGCAAAATTTGCTTTTTAATTGTTTTAATAATACCTGTGTGGCAAACAAAGAAAATGTCAATAGCATGCATCCCTAAGAATACAAGAACTGGTCCCCAGAAAACCCCAGAAAAGAAGATCTACATATTGATCTAAAATTCAAATCAGATGTTAATAGATATAAATTAAAATCAAAACATTATCATCTAGACCATTTATAATTTCTACAGTCTTCTGAGCTCCAAAGTTTTAAATACTACTAGAGAGACCACGGCAATTCTCCTAAAAAGAGAAAGTATTTATAATTCTATAACAATGCAGTACTAGAGACATTTTCAGTATAGTTTTGTAAGCCTGCCATTAAAGTTTGTTACATGCTTCAAACAAAATGTTACTAATCTGAAAACAGTGTTTCATCAAAATCAAAACTTTCTATGGAAAGACCAGTTCTGGTGTAAGTTGCATTTTCCCACCCATGGGACACCCAGAAGTTTGATAATAGGGAGACAGCATCTTGATCAATTGAGTCCAAGAGTACAAAGCTTAAAAAGGAAAGTGGAGAAATGGAGAATGGAACAAAAATTCCATAAAGTACTGTGACTGTGAGTGAATAGGCTTAATTCTGTCCTGAAACAAAATACTTCAATTTTCCAAATTATTTTTCTCTTTTAGAACCTGTTGTTTAAAAATAAAAAAGAGCTTTCAAGAAGAAAAACACATGTCAAAACACCGGATGCACAGTGGAATTAAAAAAAACCCAAAACCACAACTAAAATAACATCCCAAAAACCTCCATAACTTCTAGGGTGGGCATGGAGAGAAAGAATCCCAGATTTTCAAAGATCCAAAAGAAGGGAAAGGAACAGAGTATTTAGAAAACAATTTCTAGGGTTTTTTTTTTCTTTTCTTTGAATTTAGTTCTAGTTTTCCATTGCTCCTGGACATGTTAGCCATACCTGAACTAGTAAGCTGATCAGTTCCACCAGCTCTTCATGTAACACACATACATGCTTTTTCTGTTGCTAAGCTGTTTGAAGTCAGTGGAAAGAATACCGACTGGCTGGACGTAATTGGTTCATATAACATACAGATTGTTCGGGTATGCATCTACAAGTTCCAGTTCTTGGATAGTATGCCCATCTCTAAAATCACTAATGGCAAATATTCCATAACTGTAGAGAAAAAAAAAAAAACAGCTATGATTTTTTTTTTTTCCTGGCAGTTATTAAATGCCATAAAGATGTGAATACTAAGAACTTCCGGCTGTTTATATAGCCTTAAGAAAGAAAAAGATTAGAGCTGATTGGAAACTATTTGATTAAATTATTTTTGTCTCAATTTACCAATCATCTCTGCATAAAAACTGTTACATTTTTATGAATTTTCACTGGCCTCCAAAACAGGGTCCAACTAAACTTGCTGAGAGCTTAGAAACTGGTGCCTTGAAGACTTCTATTTTCTCTGATTTCTCAACTACCCTCTCTTGTTCCTGTGAAGACTGCTGTTACAGAAAGAAAGAACATAAGATTTTCCCACAGTTTTCAGCTTCTTTGAAAATACACTTTTGATGGATATGATTTCTTTTGCCTGAATCAATTACCCTAGATTTATTACCTGTGGGTGCCTCAGCTGACATTAACCTCAGTTTATTAGAGATAATCATATTCATGTCTTCAATAAGCTATAGTACCTATGGATTATCCTGACCTTCACAAAATACATCTAACCATTTTCTTGATTGTACCCATTTAGCAAGTAAATTAGTGTGTTTCTTACTTTAATATAGAAGTGCATAACTGGTGAAGTAATTAACTTTTACAAAAACATAGTCCCTCATTTGGGCTCTCCAAGAGGGGGTAGACTGCTAAAATTTACATTATCAGAAAATAATACTCTATGTTAATGTAATTAATCTCCATTCCTTTTTTATGAAAAACAGTTTGTGCCATCAATGAACTCACTATCTCTATTTGTGAACATATTAAAGTGAAAGGTTACATCCACCTCCTCATCTTGGTTTTATTAAATGAAGTTTTTGTCCATTTATCTCATGTGTTTACCACAACCAGATTTTAGAATTAATAGAAAACACATATCATTTTGAAAAAATAAGTTTAGTGAATTATTATAATTTTGACCATTTCAAGTTATGCACCAATCTTTTATCCTATTTTTAATATGCAAAAGCAGAATAATATTTTTATTTTCATTTTCATTTTTGTATCGGTTGTGCACTGTACTGTACTACGTTGATGAATAGCATAAACTTAGGAACAAGAGCTGTGTTTCTACACAGCGAGTAAATTCATATTCTGACTTTTTAAATTTTAATAACAAAACAGTACACCAAAGTCTAATAAGCAGAACTTGATTATTTTATTCAAATACACTGGGAGACCCCACTCAAGAAGCGCCTTTCCTTTTCAACCTTTCAAATTTTTGGGTAACAGTTTAACTTACATTTAAAATTAACAATGTAATTAAAATCTAATAACTTAAGTGTGCATATGTTTATATTGAGATATTATGCAGAAAATTGCTGATTTTTCTGAATCTTCAGCATCTCTGTTATCCAACTTTCTCATAGGACTTTCAGTGGCTTATATCAGATCATCCAATCTGAATACTGAGTTCTAGAGCAGTTTAGTTCATTTTCCAGAATGAAATTTTGCAATTTGGTCATGTGTGTACCAATAAACCATTAAGGGAATTACGACTCTAAGCTAAACAGATGACATCTTATTCTCAGTTGCTCAATATATAAGGTACACAGGGACTTGCCTGAATAATAATCATAAATATGTATTTTGAATAAGACAGTAGACTTGATATAACTGCACAATATCTGTATTTGAGACAGGAAGAAAAATACGTATTTTGTGGCCTGGGGAAGGGAATAAGAAAAGCTTTCTCATGTGCTGTGTTCCCACAGAAAGTAATTTGAAGAATTCTCACTCCGTGAGTTAATCAACAGTCAACAGAACAGACTTTTTAAAATTGAGAAACTTTGCCCTTCTTCAGAGATAATAACTAGTATCCTTTACTTGGGCCCCAATCTAACAGATTTAAGTCTAGTTGAGTAAAATGTGAAAATTAGTTGCATATAATATTACCCCATGGGAAAATCTGGGGATTTCTTTTTGGTTTTTAGAAAAAAATAAAATTCAAACTGTTCTTTTCTAGACAATAAAACAGAGATGTAACCTTTACTGATTAACTGAAGTATGTCTGAGTGAGTAAGAGTTGCAGAATAAGGTTTCTGCTACTTAATAAACTTGGTCATGTCAACACTTAGCAGCAGGTATAATGGACCATGTTCTGTATTTGTACAGCACCAAGCATCAAGTTTGCTGTTTGCACAGCATCAATCATATATTGCACTGCAATACATTTTAGAAATAATTGCAGTTCTTTCTTCCCAACAGCTGGTGTACTGAAACATTCATATGGAAACATAGAGATTAAAATGGGCAGCAGGTTGTAAGTACCCGAAAAGATGGAAGCTAGGCATATACAGCTGCCAGGCCTCTATATAGAAACACTTATATTTTTGATTCTGCTTTGAAATTCCCAAGAAAGTCTGTGATTACTTTCTTTGGGACCAAGATGCTGTCCTCTACCTCATTTGGAATGTGTCCAGCCCATTCAGTGTTTTACTGCATTCTACACAGTAATGATAATGCATATATAATACAAAAAGGACATTAGCTAATGACCTTAGCTATCAGCACAGGTACCATATTCAGAATTTTATGCACAGGCTTGTGCTTCAGTATGACTTTGATGAATAGGAGCCTTGATATCATAATATCATTGGGTTTATGTGACTGTGTTACTGAAATTTTAAATTCATATTTGAGGACAGCCATCACTATCGGTGTACAGTAAATGTAGTTGTCATGGTATGAATGCTGGGACACTGATTCGTACTGCACAAAGAAAGCTACTCTTGAGAGATGAGATGCAGAGCTGAGTGCCTACCTTACAGAGGACTTTACATTCTCTCACAAGAAACATGTAAGGAAGCTTTGTAATTGTAAAATAAAGCTAAGGTTAATGGATCCACTCACAGCAAATGAGATTAAATGTACACATACAACAGAGAGAAAAAAGAAATTATATGGAAGCATGTGACCTATCTGTTTAATATCTATGTAATAGGGTTAGCTTTCAGTGGGAGCAGAAAGGTTTTTGTTACTGTTTGGGTTGAATTTGTTAAATATCAGTTAAAATCTTTTGTGAAAAAGGTATATTTAAAAGGATTGGTATTTAATTTAGGAGAAAATAGGAGGGAGCATATACATGATAACAACCTGGACAGATCCTTTGCATTGTCTTTTGTTCTTGAAAAGGACACTAAGGAACTCTTAAGTCTCACATCTCACCTGTGAATTACACTGGGAATATATATGGCAACTGAAATGCAACCACCTTTAGGGATGAATACAGCAGCTGCCTGTAGTGAAGTACTGAGCAACACAATAACACTGAACAGCACATTGAAATGTGAAATGATTTGAAGAAAAATGAAGGGAAAATTCTGGAAGGCAGAAAGTAATTGAAAGACTAGAAAATTGGCCAGGATGTTGTGTTCAGCATTTTTTAAAAAACTGGCATTAAAAAGTACATGGCCAGGGTTCATAATTTTATCTTTAATTTTTTTAGAGAAGTAGATTTATTTTATGTAGGACTTTATCCTCGAAGATATCAAAACATCAGCTCTATTTTACAGATAACCAACAGAAGCACAGTGTCTAGCTTGAAGTCATCCAACAGTTGCGGGAAGACAGCACATATCTCCACAGGTCTCTGTTCAATACACTGTTCACTATCTTTATTATTTCTTACCTAGAGTGCAGTACAAGTTTCAGTACCCCCTACCCTCTAACTCTAGATGTGGGTTTATATTTGTACTGACTTGTAGGAAAGAATGCCAGATAATGAAATACCAGCCTTACAGTGACACTATGTAGTGTCATCTACATAGTGCTTCAGTCCAACTTGCCTTGCCCCTGAGACTTGACAAAACCATTGCACCAAGAGGTACAACCACATTTTCTAAGATCAGACAGAAAGCATATGTGATAACTAGACAGTATGTCATTTCAAAAAGTCCATTTGCAGATGCACCGATGTGGCCATTAGGAGGATTATGCTGTTACAAAGCATCTGTGGAAATTGTTTTCAAAAAGAGAATGCATTTTTCTTGCTGGCTGCAGAACAAGATCTTGTTACCTAATGGAAGGGACCAGTGGGCAACCCACTGACTTAAAGACTTGTCACCAGAATTCATTATAAACACAAAATGTTTTTACCTGCACACAGTGGCTGGCAAAAGAATACAATTTAAAATACTATCTTAAAGCATGACCCTTCCTTCAAAGACATCTATCTTTTCACCAGCATAGAAATAACGTCTATGAAATGGACTAAAAAGCGCATTTGAATGAACAGAACAGTCAGGATGACACTATTGGCTCTGTTCACATTTCCCTGATGATTTTCAGGTCTTTGGAATAATATTACTCTCTCCTCTTTTTGATCAATCTGCACCATGCAAAGCAGGAGATACTCCTGCTGTAAGAGAATATGATGTTTGAGGAGTGATTTTATTTTACTTTAAGATGATTTTCAACTGCCTACCCATAATACTTCCTCAACTGTAGTTATCAAAACACACTTATTCAAGAAACATTTTTTGAAACTGTGCATACGTATATAGACTACAGTACCTGTTTTGACAGAAACTGTAGCACATTTAGAACTAGCTACAGTACAGTGTGTACTGAACTTAAAGGCAAACAGACTGATGGGCTGGAATTAGAGTTTATAACTAATTGAACCTTGTGTGCTGTCCTGAAATGATAATTAATTTCTAAATTTTTAAATTGTTTCATAGCTTAATATTTCATTTACAGGATTTTTTTTTCCTATGGGGAGTTTTATCTTGTTCAGTCCATCATAAGATAGGTGCCCAAGATAAGCAAGATCAATTTCTTTTATAAGTGGCTGTTCTTTTCCTGATGATTACTGAAGGACCCCAGCTATGTGTGATGACTTCCACCCATGCTAGTTTATGGTATATTTATTTGCAGATTGCATTTCATCTTGTTGACCAAATAAATTTATCTCTTTCCTTCTACTGATGGTTATTTTGTCCATGATGATTATCCAGCTTCTTTGATAAGATACATTTTTTAATCCTATATATCAACCTTAAGCTTTCTTCCATCTGTTTGTAATCTATCCACAAATCTGCACATTACCAATTTTTCTTTCTTTACAGCTCACTGACTTAGTCTTGAATCTCATAATATTTTATATTTTACTTACAAGTTCCGCTCCTGTAAGAGCTGATTGTGCAACAATCAGAATCTTTATTCAATCATAAGCAAATCTTTCCTCTCCATTTTTGCAGAAAAAACTTAAAATACTTTTTCCTACCTGTTCCTGCCATTGTCTCAGTGCAAAGACATGTTCCATATACAAGGAATCACCAAGGGTTTTTAACACTTGAGGATATAATTTGGAGATGGAACACTGAACTCTGTCAACAAGCTTAAGCTACAAAACTAAATTCAGTAGGGCTTTTATGGCTTGTGATGACACAAGATCCAGAAAACATAGCTTCACGTCGCTGGAATTTCTCAATGCTGACTATTCCTGGCAGTGATTATGACAGTGGCCTTTAGTCTAACTCATCTTTCCAGGACTGCAAAAGTGCCATTGGAAGTAGAAAGGTCATCTGAGCAAAAAAGTGAAAAATTAAAAATCATCAGAAGAAAATTTTATTAATTTGGTGAAGGCAATCTACTGGAGAACTCGATATTGGACCCATTCAAGCTCACTGGTCCTATGACTACCCACTAAATGCAATGTTCTTCCTTAAGTTGTTCAGCATCTTAAGAGACAAACATAAATATCTAGTCTTAATTCTGCACAACCCTTGTAAAGGTTAAGTATAGAAAGGAAACTGTTTATCACATTTAAATTCACATATAATTTATAAATAGTGAAAAAAATTATTACCAGATGTGCAGTGGATATTTTGAAGTACATTTCTACTACTCCCCTGAGTACAGACTAAGCATTCATAAGTGGCTGTAAGCCATGAGTGTCAGTAACTACCTTTTTCAATGATCACATGAACACTATTAAAATATTTACTAACAGTTATCTACATTTTATATACTGTTCAAAGGCAGAACTCTAAAATAGCATGTAATGGTAAAAATGATTTTATTATAAACCTCAGGGAAAACAAAAAAGTTAAAACTGAAAAATAGAAATATACAGATGTATATGTAGACAATATTGAAATGGACTTCATTTATTTCCTGAAACTTTGATAATAGTGTGATTTTAAGCTTGTTATGAATGCAAAATAATTACAAAAAAGAAATAGAGTTGATTCATGAATGTCCACCAGGACTATGCAGACAGCAGGAAATAAATCCACTTTACAAATTATGTGTCTTTGAATATCAAGAAAAAAAGCTTAATCAAGAGAGCATATAGAAAAAAAAATAAATTGAAAAATAGAAAAAAAGAAATGGAGAAAGCAAAGAATTGCACACAGATCCTTTTTTTGAACAAGTTAGCAATCAGCAGAGCCACCATATCTAGATATTTACTTACTATCTTGAAAAAAACAAGTTATTGTGACTTAGCTGATTTCCTTTCCTTAGCAAGGAAATCTCCTTCACTTGTGTCAAAGTAATGAGGCTCATATGTTGACCCGGAGATACTTGCCACCAAATTCATTTAATGCTTTGTAGATAAGTATAGTTCCTCACTTCTATCCTTCCTATCACAAATGTAAGTCCAACAAAGAAGAAAATACAGCCTACTTCTGACCCAGGAAGAATGAGAACTTTTACCTTTGATATTTCAGTTTCTAGACATGTTTTCCTCTAACATTTTCTTTTAAAATTCTCTTTCATGATAATGAATATTTCAAAAGAACTTAGTCCACATCTAAAATTTGGAACTTGTGGAGATCTGACAGAATTACTAGCACCAGAGTAATACACATTAGTTGTATTTAAAGTGTATGTGAGCACAGTCGTTTCATTGTGTGGCTACTATTATGGAAATATTGTTCATTAGATAAAATAAAATCAGACTTCTTAGTATTAAAAAAATAATAATAAGATAAAATATAATTAAAAAATTAGCATGTTCCTGACATTCTGTCTTTGGAGAACTCACAGAGAAATACACAGACATAAAGATTAGTGGTTTTTTTCTACATTACTAAGCACATGGGACCCTAGAGGAAGCTGAATTACCTGGGAAAGATGAGAAATAAACCATTAGTCACACCCTCTTGCTTCACATAGAAGCACAGCACTTAGCCTTTTTATGTGAAGTAAATAGGCAAAGAAATTTACCTGAGACCAAGTGAAATTGTTATATACATTACATATTGTATTACATCCCGGGGCGGGGGGGTAGGGGGTCTGTACACATGCATGTGCTCATATGTTTGTATATGTATTCAAGCTTGCTTTTGGGAAAAAGATAGTCCAAACCAAATCAGGTTATAATAGCTCATTAAAACAGTCTGATTACACTCAGGAGGACACACATATTTGCACTAGAGGAACTCCCCATTTTTTTGCACTTATTGTTAATTTAATCTTCACAAGGGATTATTCACTCTTTTATGCACATGTATCAGCTCTAAGAAATTTTTAGGAATTTTCACTAAATAAGTACATTGTACAGCACATACTAAAAGATTTTTAAAAATGACAGCTTGTACACATTCATTTGAAAGGACTCAAGGACTTAGTCCTACACAGACAATAAGCTTTCAGCTTCTCTGAACACCAACATGAGTTGATAGCTAAATTCACATGCTATTTTCAGAACAGGGCTCACTACAGTGGTAAAGAATAATGAATATTGATTGCTGATGTACATGTTGGCTTTCAATAAATAATTCTACAGACTAACTGTAATTACTTCTGTTCTGTCCCCCAAGAAAGATATTGGACCATCTGAAAAGAAGATATCAAAATGAATTGAGTCAAGTCTACGGAAAAGTATTTTATTATGTGCACTGGGCAAATATACAGTACTATCATCCCAATGTCTTTGTTGATGTTTAGGGTTTGCATTCTCTGGAACAGTCTATTAACATTTCGGCTTAAGTCCACTGTTGTACTTTCACATTTGTAATCACAGAATACAGGGTGAGACAGTACACATTTTCACTGTAGCCAGAAGTTCTGTCAACATGGTCAGACTATCATTTGCAGAGACATGAATTTGGCTCTGTACATTTATTTTGGGATTTAATCTGAACAAGTAACTTCATTATAATGAACACAGCTTTTTCATCCTGTAGAGAGTCATGATTCGGGTTGCAGACACAACTCTGAATTTGATCATCTCAAGCTTTAACATAATTTAGGTTTAAACTTTGTTAATGAAGCAAAACTGAGAAGAACACAAGTACATCCTGTGGCTCCAAAGAGGTCCCAAATTCAGTCCTACACTTGCATGTTATTTCATCTTTTCTTTTTTTTTTTTTTTTTTCCCTGCTTATCTAATTTAAAAAAAAAAAAGGAAAAGAGGAAGGGAAAATAAAAAGAGGAGAGAGAAGCACCAGTCGCAAAGAGTTCACAAGGCTTTTNGAGATGCTGAGGAGAAATCAGATATCATCTGTGGCATTTTTTTCTCCCTCCTTCTGTTTGAAATGATCAAATAACAGATTCAGAAGTGCACAAAAAAGAACGGAAAAGATACCCAAAGAACATATAAATGCAGGACCATCTGCTTCCATGAGCCACTTACACAACTCCACTGAGGGTCTATCCTTCCATTTCTGAATCACTAGGAGTTTTACCATCAGTTTTAATGAATGCAAGATCAGAGTCTGAATCCCAGCAACAAAAACAGACATACATTTTCTTCAATAACTGTGTAATGAGGATAATTATGCCATTCCACTGAATATAGCTCATTACAGATCTAAACGACAAAAATATACACAGTTCTTAAGATCATAATGTTACTAACCAGCATAAAGTGTTTGTTAACAAAAATTAGTTAATGATAGTGATACGTTGCTTATCATACACTGAAACATGTGCTTCATGTAGCAGTCCTGCTCAAATTAGCAACACTCTGCTTTGTAAATGACTTTACTTGTTTCTGTAAATACTTACCTACTAGTAGTTATTTCTGTTGTAAATGGGAAGGAAAAAAGCTTGCCTTAGAAATATGGTCTTCATATTATACCTAAATATGAATTCAGGAGCATTCTTGTAAGTATCTGGATATGTATATTTATTTTTGAGTCTTTGCAGATCGTGCTCTCACTGCAGGATCAAAGCCTTAGCACGCTATGCTTCATGGACACTAAATTTTTCCAGTGTTCATTATATAAAATTGCTGAGAAGAAATACATAAGATGTATTAATAAAGGATCATGATGAGTTAATTACAAGCTTTGAAGATTATTTTTGCTTGTCGTATCTGGATTTGCAGGGTTAGGTGATTAGACACAATGAAAAAATGTTTCTATTCCTTTCTAATTGAAGAGTATTCCCTGTCTTCAGATTTAGTGCTAATGATCTATTTTTTTTATTTTTAACACTTTTTAGCAATATCCACAAGGCTGAAATTAAGGTAGTTTTACAGCAGAATCATTTTTGATTACAGTTTCTCAGAATCTGCATGAATAAATAAAAATAAAATTTAATAAATTTAAGAAACAAAGGAACACACCAAAGCTATTTGTTTGTTAGAAAGAAAATGGTAGCAAATGCCTTTCAGGACATTTCCATAGTAAGGCTTGTTTGGTTGGGTTTTTTTCTTAATAAAGAAAAGCTTGGGGCAGAGGTGGAAGCTGGAGAAATTGATAAAAACTTTATTTCCTATGAACAATTTTTTTATTAGTTCTATGAACTAACAGGTTTGTTTCAATTTAAATGGAAGAAACTTTAGATAGGCAGATACATTCCAGGAATTAAAGGAAAAAAAAATCCAAGAACTAATGGAAAAAAATATGAATAAGCCTCTCACAATTGCAGTTACAAATGAACTTCTGTTTCAGCCATAATTTATACTGGCTTCATACAGAACAATTCAGTTAAATTAGATGAAACCTGTAGGACACTTGGTCCTAGCAATGAATGCCTATTAAAAAAATGCACTTTATGGAATGCTAATAGGAAGCATATAAATAGATCGTTAAACAATTTGTTGTCTAGAAGTGGAATTCTCTATTGACTTTGACACTCCCGCAAGTCGGGTAGTGACTGGGGGACTGTAAGAGAGAATAAAAGTATTTCCCATTGCACAGTGCCTTATGGAATTTCAAATACTGAGCATCTGTCTTGTCCAAATTAGAGTCCTTTAAGGTGACTCAGGAGAACTAGACAGTTTTTAACATGCATTTCCCTATCTGCTAGTAGATATATGTGATTCTTTCAATGTAATTTAAAGCAACATGAAATATTGTACAATTACTGCAACACTTACAGGAAAAATAATTTTTTTCTTACTCATTTCCATCCTATTCCCTTTTGAATTGCTAACTCTCCAGATTGTAAAACATTCATATCCCCTGTTACTAACTGTTTATTTTGCTTTGCTACTACTAGAACAACGTTCACTCGGATGACAGCTCAGGAGAGTTGTTAATTTTTGCCTCTATACTTTTTGGGCCATAGAACTGTCACGGATATTATATCAATAGAATATCTTATGGGATGTGAAGTTCTGCAGTGTTCATACTTTTGTGATTAGCAATGTGTAATTTACTGTGTTACTTTTCAGGTGATCTACAGCATCTATCTGCTAGTAGAACTACCTTGAACCATCTCTGAGAAATGTTGGGTGTTTGATATTTTTATTATGTCTTGATTAGAAGCAAAATCTCAATTCTTAACATTTCTTAAGAAAGCAAACACTACAGTTCAAGAGTTTACAGGACTGTTTCTACTATGTCTCCATCTTCACAGACTTCCAGAGGTAAGAAACCTCTGGACTAAAACCAGAATGTTGGCAAAGAAAGGGCTAGGGGAGGAATTAGTTGAATAAAAATCAGAGTGACAATTAGGTATGAACTGGTAATGAAAGCACAAGCCAAAGTTGCCAGGTAGCTCATCATGTTGGCTTCCAAAGAAGCAGAAAGGCTATGGTGCTTTGGTCTTACTGTCTGGTGAGCTTCTGAGAACATAATAACATTGGTGCCTCAGCAACCTGTTTGCAGGTTGTTGGGGACCTAAGGCGCTAGAAAGATACTGTGTGCTGTCTGAAATATTGGGGTGTTCTGTCCCTGTAAACCTTGGACGCTGAGAAACCAAGAGTCTGGGAGCCAGACTGTCCTGCTTTCCCAGTTCCCAGGATTTGGTCAGACTGGAGGCAGCTTGCCATGTTGGGACTCTATCTAAGCTCTTCTTGGCTCTTGGAATTTCAGTGAAAGTCTTGAGACAGTTTCAGTTCCAGCAGTTCTCCATTTCCCGGTGCTACTGAAAAAAAGGGCTCAACCTGCTAGGTATATGGATGTGTGGTAGCCGCCAGCTACTGAACTTGGCTTTTCAGCTCAAGTTGAAAAATCATACTTCCAATTCTGTACTTCACCATTTTGATAACTCATATAAATCTAACCTGCCAGTTCTTTTATATTTGAATTTTGTACACTCATGTGCCTAGATTACATGGCACCTCCAGAGGTTGGTGGCACCTCCAAAAAGGATGGTGTCAGAATGTTGCCAGGAATGCTATGGCTATCTTATTAGAATCATGGTCATGACAGTCACTATCCTGTGTGCTGAATGAGGACATGCAAAGCACAGCAGGCTTTCCCAGAGGCTTTAGACTGTCAGGCCTACAGAGAAACTCAACTGAAAAAAAACCAGAAGATGAAGAAAAAAACGCTAGAGTTAAAGTGAGTTTCAGGGAAAGTTATGGAAATACAAATGCCAAAGAATTCAATTAATCAGATCTTTTCTCTTTATATTCTAAGAAGTCTTGTCTATTCATATACATGTTCAGGAGAGCAACAAAAAAAAAAATATTACGTATTCAACAAGAGAGCTCAAAACTTGTTTCACAGTGTCATTCATTCAGAGTGGATGTGGTTAATTTGGAAGCGCAGCTGACACTAGGATTAAGCATTTAGCTCTTTATAAGTGAATGCCTGAGTCATCATTACACAATCTAACCTTCCAGACACCTTAAGGATGGAGGAATACTCTAGTGCAAATTACCCCTCATCTTCCTCCTGAAGACAAATACAGCAGCCCTGCAAAAATCTTTTCTTTACCAGATGGAATGAGTTGCCCAAATCTAATAACTGACAAAATCTTATGCCTGTAAGTCTCAAAACTGCTTTTGAAATATTTGCAACAATTATCCCCCCAAAAAATCAGGCTTGTTAGACACTAGGAAAACTCAGGGTAACTGATCATGCTAGCTTTTTCTAATAGAACCTTGTTTATGCATTTCTACATATAATCTGAATAGATCATGAAAAAGTAATAGTCCTGAACATAAATATCCATTATAAATACTCCATTCTGAAGTGTAGTACGTTTTGGCACTGAATGAAGTTATTTACAGAAAAGCAAAACCTACAAAAAATTATGAAAATAGAAACAGAAATTTCTATCAAATATTTTCTCAAGAAGTTTCCATTTACTAGTGTGCATACTGTATAGTTTAGCTAATTAAAATCAGATGCACTAAATGTTCAGCTATCTGCGCTCTGTAAATTGGCATCAACCATTCATGAATACTTTAATACTTAATAAAAATAAAATATCTTTATAATTCCATATATTCATTGCTGCTACCTTACTTTGATAAAAATCTGCCTCACTAATTACTGTTTTATTCATCGGAGAGGCCGTAGGCCTTGTGCTATTGTGTGGAAAATTTTGTACGCTTTTCTTCAAATGATATATTTCAGTACACTGATTTCAGTTGGTTACACTACTGAGAGTTTAAGGAACTTTATAGTTTAAACTTATTGGAATAAAAAAAAGACCTACTCTTCATATAAAGGACTAATACCCAAAACACATTCTGTAGTCACTTTCAGTGCCCTGCATATGTCAGGCAAATTATCAGGTTAGTCTGAGTATGTCTGTAGGTGGAGCTACAATTATTTGTCCTAGAAAGTTAAGACAATTAAATCAAATCAGCTCATACTATGGCTTTCTATGAATGATTTAGACCAAGTCAATCCTCAGAAAAGATCCAATGAGAGCAGAATATATACTTCATACTTTGGTGCTTCAATTTTATGAGCTTTACCATTTTCTCTTCATTTTCATAGGGTTGATCTTTTAAATTTCTTTAATTAATACCCTGATGTAACCTGTCACCTATATTCTTGCAGTCTAGCATTTCTATCAAAACAAATGTGGAAAATCCTCTCTTATCTAGCAGTGCTGGAATCACATCTCCTCAGCATACTTGTCACGTTCAACATCTGCATAATAGTTAACATAAAAATGACTTATACAATTCCATAACAAACAAACAACAGGGCTGAATAGGTCTTTGGCATATTAGAAAAACAGTCTACTCATTTTACTGCTTAAAAATGAATTTAGGAGCCTTAATGTATTCTAAAATTTGAACATAGTTCCCTTGATCTGCTTAAGGTGGAAGTGATAATACTGCTTATCTTCTAAAACTTTTTGTCTATATATTTCAATTGTTTTATGGTAGAAGCTTATATGCATAAAGCATACAAACTGCTTCTGACACTCTTGGCCGAGACCCCTAGGCACAAGTGCAAAAGATCCTTTACGTTGTCAGATGTACAGTGATCATAAAATAAAATACTATTGGGTACTTTATTAATAAGTAATAATATACTGAGCATGATGTAACATGGCATGGAATACCCCATTGGCCAGCTGGGCTAGCTGTCCTGGCTGTCCTCCCTCCCAGTCTAGCTTGACAGTAGAGGATAGCTGTCCTTGACAAGGTACTTAGCAACAACTGAAAACATTAGTGTGTTATCAACATTCTTCTCATATTAAATCCAAAACACAGCAATAGGAAGAAATTTAACTCTAGCCCAGCCGAAACCAGGACACCATTGTAAATAGTTCCTATTGTAGTATAGGATTTGTCTGACACTAAATGTTGTCAAGAATCAGCCCTAAGAGATTTATATCAATACTACAGGCAAGTCTAATGGAAGGGACACAGAAGCAGTCATGCTGCAGCACAGTAAAGGTTTACCCAGATTAGTACCCTGTCTCCAGTAGTGGCCATTATCAGATAATTTAAATGTCTTCAAGTGTTATTGCAACTGTAAAAATAACTGTCTAAATCCCTGTGCCCTACAATGCAACCAAATGCAGTGCATATGAGGTAGAGCTGATGCTGCTTTAATTTGTCAGAGGTTTAACCCCCAAAAAACTATGCAGCTGTATTTTCATGAGTGTCAGCATCCCCAGACTGAAATATCTTTTATAAAATCATACTTTATTCTAAATAAAATAATTAAAAAACTTTTTACATTTTACTCTCTCTCTTTTTATTTAGTAGGGGATTTCCCTGTTGTTCAGTTTTCTAACTGCTCTTGAAGCTTGGAAAGGGCCCACTTTAAGCAGTTGCAGAGCTATTTTATTAGCTGTTTCCATTTTTCTCCTTACACCCTCCTTTGAAGAGGTGCTTACAAAAAAATACAGGCTGCTGCTGCCCAGAGAATACAGCTTATGACATTAGCTGTGCATATCTTCTCGTTACTCCTCACTTGCTCACCTGTGGGTGACTGTATCCAGGTGCTGCATTTGGGTTTATATTTGGTTTGCAAGTTCTTGACAGTACAGATTTTCTTTTTTTCCTCATGAGTTTGCACAGAATCTAGTACAAGTTTCATTTTCAATAACTAAGTCTTTAGATGTCATAATAATATGTAGAATAAACGCCATCCTCTCACCAAAAGTCTCTTGATTTGATCATATTTAAAAATATGCACCCTTATAAGAAGGTTTGTAGAGTTGCATTAATGTGATTCCCCAAGCTGTGCTTTTAAAATATGTATCCACTCTGCTTTTATGTTATTTCTAGATTTATGGCACTCCTGTGAATGTTCTGCCAATAAATTGCCAGTCCTGCATTATTCATTGAAATAATGCATAATACCGTAGGAATCCATTTCAGAATAATTAGCACTAGTAAGCCCTTTAAATTTAACAATAGATGAAAAGCCATCTGCCTGCTGCTGTAGATTTGTTAAGTAACCAAGTCTAAGTCAAGGTGTTTCAGAAGCTTAACAGAGCGAAATGATTAAAGCCAAAGCTAACAATAATTATACATTTGTTTAAAAAATTTCCAAGGGTTTTGAATGCTAGGATAATATACCTTCTTTAGACATTCAAGCTAAACAGGCAACCCACAAGAGTTTCAACCATTATGAGTCATAAGCATTTCAGTTACAGAATCACCACTGGCTACAGTGGGAGCTCTGTATCTAACTGGCATGTAAAGGCAGATCCCTTAACTAACTAACGAGGATGTCAGAAAGAATGAAGATTTTTAAAGCCAGATTTTTAAAGATAATCCTCTTTCCAAGCATCATCCAGCTACCTTTCCTCCATTAACACAGTCTAGAGAGGCTGCATAAGCCCCCTATGTCATCCAGTCAACGGTGAGTGGCAGGATTCCCAGAGGCAGGTCAGAGTTCCCATCACAAAGAAAAGGGCACAAAGAGATAGCCAACAAAAACACTCAGCACCAAAACAAATCTGAAATTCTACTCCTCCCTGGTGCATAAGTATTTCTGCCATCTTCAGGAATCTCATAATTTCGTATTTTAGGTACTTTTCAAGATAATGCCAGTGTGAGTAGATACTGAGATGGAGCTGCTGTTTGTCTTTCTATGACCTACCATAGAATGTCAAAGAAATCAAAAACCTCTCAGGTTGTCCTGGTTTTGGCTG
>VZTQ01009341.1:0-36647 GCA_013400755.1 Pelecanoides urinatrix
GGGACCCCAAATAATACCCTGCTCCCAGGCTCACCCCAGGGCCACCACACAAGCCCCAAGGAGCCCAGGGGCAGGACGGCAGGCAGGAACCCAAACCAAGGGCTCCTGGGGAACACGTCACCTTGCCGTGGCCCCCACAGGGCTGTCCCAGCAGAGCCCTAGCCCACGCCCAGCATGAAACCCACCACCAGCAGCTGTCGGGAGCACCCCTGGGTCACGCTTCCAACTGCGGGGAGTTGCTGCCCAGGGCTGGGGGACACGTGGGTGCAGGGGAAGAGCAGCTTGGGATCCCATAGGATTTATCATGGGATGTTGGGGGGAGGAACCAAGATGGGAAAAGGGGGTTGAGGGGGTCTGGGGAGGACCAGGAGTAGGAAAATGAGAGGCAAAGGGGTAAAAAGGGCCAACAGCAGATAAGTAGTTGTCAGGTGGGTATGCTCGTCAGCCATGCCCTGCGCCCGGCCAGCGCAGCCTGTCATGTCTGCTTATCAGAGTCCTTCCTCAGTCTGTCACTGACAGTTTTGTGTGTGTGCGTGCACACGCACACACATGTGTGTGCATGTGTGTGCACGCACAAGTGTGTGTGTGCACATGTGCATGCGTGTGTGTGCATATACGGGGTCTGAGTGCAGTGGCTGGGGTCAGAGGGCGGCTGGGAGCCCCATGTCCGTGGTGCAGCGACCACAGCAGGTGTGGGTGTGCAAGTGGTCTGCAAGTGAGTGTGCAAGTGCCAGCGAGGATCGCGCTGGACAGGGCGCTGGCTGGTGAAGTGGCCAGGAGTAAGTGGGTGTGGGGGTCTCTGAGGGTGAGAGCACAAGGGGTTTGGCTATGAGAACAGGGGAGTCCCAGCCAGCTCTGTGTGCATGTGTGCATGCGTGTGCAACAGTCTGTCCCAGCAGCTGGCATGGGGCTGCAGCCTCATGGGTCGTATGTCCCAGCGCCAGCAACTGGGGAGACTGGGATCCAGGGGCAGCTGCTGGGCAGACTGAGGGTCTGAGCCGGCTGCCAGAGGGACCCACCTCGCCTGTACATGTGCGTATTTTGTCACTTGTGGACACCCATCCTGCTCTGCTGGAGCGGGGAGCAGGATGAAGCCCTCAGTGCTGCCTGTGTCCATGTGAGTGCTCTGGGTGTCCGTCCGATCTGTGTGTCCAGACACATGTACAGATACATATGTGGCATGTATGAGTGCTCTGTGTGTGTCTGCCCAGCATGAACGCGTCTCCAGGCTCACTGCTGGTTGGATCTGGGGACATGGAGTTGAGCAGCCTCACCTCTCCCAGGCTCTTGGATCCCGCAGGATATACTGTCCTGCAACCTAAATATATATTTTTAAAAAGTGATAATAGAGTTATTTCTGTATAAACAGATTAATGACTTATCTATCCATACAGAAACAAAAGTTTATTTATAACTTTAATATTTATTCAAAGATAAATCTCGAGCCTGTTAGGGGACTTGGATTCAACTCCCGGACTGATTTTTTTCTCATAAAAGTCTTATCGCTTGTTGGCAGTTTTGTCTGAAACAGCACTGGCTGAGGGCTACACTCTTGACCCACCGATGATCCAAGTGCAACTGTGGGGAGGCCTGCCAGGCTCAGCCGGTCTGTGCAGATGCAAAGTGCTCACCGCCGTGAAGTGGCAAATATTCAGAGTTTGGCTCACCATTTAAATTTTAACCAGCTCCCTACTATTGGAAGCAACTATATCTTATATTCCTGTTTATTAACAGGATTTGACATGCAGGTTACACACGCAGATTCCATCTGAAACTAGTCAGGGTTTGTGCCACTACTTCCACTGGAGGATTCCACTGGAATCATCATTCTGATGATTTCCAGTTGTCTTTAATTTCAAGTCTGAAGCCACTCCTGTCTGATCTATTTTTCTTTTGTGATTATAACTCTTAAGCTCTGATGGTTTTTTCCCTTCCCTAGCATTTATTCCCTGATGCTCATGCAGAGAACAAATATATCCCTTCATTCCACTAGTTTAAATAAGCCAACCATTTAAAAATTATATTCACACTGCATATTTGGCCTGCGCCTGAGACTCCTAAATTTTTACTGTATCCAAAATAACACACAGTCAGGCACCAGCCTATCAGTGTGAAAATAACAGCTAACAATTGGGAAGCAGTAAAGAACAGTTTTCTAAGCTGTCTCTCAGCTGTGACCGAGCTTTCCATGTTAATATGGTTAAACTTAGTCAGACTGGACCCTTTACTATACTGCTGCACATAGGAAGCAAATAATGCCTGTCCACCAGCTTCCTGGGTTCCCTTTTCACTGATCCTTGAATACTATTGATTTTTTTTCGAGGATGGGATCAAGAATGCAGTGTGGTAATGCAGAGTGACCTTTCTGTCTTCACAGCAGCAACAGGTATCATTCTGTACAGAAGAGTTTACTCCATCAGGTATTGAAAAAAGACTATAAATGTATCATCAAGTCTTTGCAAGGCTGCATGTAACAATGAAAAGAATGCAACTATCACTTTCAGAAAAAATGCTTTTGGTATTAATAATAATTACTAAACATTAATTATTATTCTGGTGGTGAGAATGTGCTTGCTTCTGTTTATCCCACACATTATTCAGGCATGTAAGGATTATTTGCTCTCCCTATGAAAAAAAGAAAAAGCCATATGGAATTTACTATAAACTGTGGAAACAGTGGAAGATCTCAAGGATGTGATGAGCAGCAAGAGAGAGTATTTTAGCTTGCTTTATGAAACATATGGTGAAACCATTGCATCCCCTGAAACTGTTAATCTCTTTGTAATCAACAGGATTACTCATGAGTTTATCAGATCATTAATGTAAATAAACTGGGATCATAATCTGTGTTCCAGAATATAATCTGGAAAGAAACTAAGCATCAGCCTACCTATGTTCAGCAGTTTCAGTGGGAGTTAAGTGGCCAACAGGGAGACATCTTAATTGCCTCTCAGCTGCAGAACAAAAGATGACATGAAAAGAAATCCAGTTTAATAATACAGACGTACACTTGTGAAAGGGCAAAGATTACAAAAAACATTTACTTGTGTGCATATGCTGGTAATAGACTTACAATACTGATGACCTAGACAGGATCAGTCCAAAACTGAATAGTTTGAAATATCCTATTTTTTAAACCACTGATTGAATTTTTAAAGCATCTAAATGAAGTGACTTTCCTCATCTGTAAAGTGGAGATTTTTGATAAGTTCTAGTATGTATTTGGACTCAAGTTACATTTGAAAACCCTATCCTAATTATCTTTCACTGCATTTATTCTATTGGTATTCAGAAACAGGTTGTGGTATGCGGTAAAGCAATAGGATGCTGTCCCATACTTCACCTGAATGTCTGCAAAAACCCTGCTTTGAAAAATTAGTCTCTGTGCACATTCACATTTTGTTTCCAAAATACCTTTTCATGCACTCTGAAATTTTTCATTTGTTTGTTTGTTTTTATTCCAGGAAAGAGTAATCTCTTATTGTCCCCTACACACACAAAGAAAAGAGAAAACACATTCATTGAAAGTATTTATGGGGCCAGGGGTTGCATCAGGCACCAACAATATTACAGTGGGGTTTCATTAAGAACCTTTACTTTGTGTGAATGTCACTGTAAAGTCACCTTTACTTCATACTTTTTACTCACATAAACTTCTTTCTGTGGACAAATTAATCGAGTATGTAAGTAATGCATTATACTGCTCATGGCTGTAAGACACCACTGGTACTTGGCTTTGAATCCTGCACTGCCCCTGTTCTACTCTATTTGATCTGTACTTGCATATGTGGGATTTCTGACACTCAACGACAAAATTCCGCTGAAGATTTAAAATGTGAAATAAATAAGAAATTTTTACCATTTCTATGCTGACATATACCTTTAAGTTTTGGCTACAACAGTTTCCACTGTGTATACTTGTCCCACATGACCAGAAATGACAGCAATTTCCTCTTACGTATATCACTGAAGTTTTGAAGGATCATCAAAGTAATGCAATACAAAAAAAATCTGGTGCTGTGCCCCACTTGAACCCCTCAAATTCCACTTCGCCAGCAGATCCCACTTGGGAACTGAGCATGTTTTTTCAAATGTATAATGTCAAGATGTAAGCAATGCTTTTAGCAGTCGTCTCCTGTGCATTAGCTCAGGAGAACAGACAACAGAACTTTTAGAACAGCAAGAGGCAGACGTTCAGCCCCTAACTATCTTTTTCTATAGGCATGTAATTCAGAGAGGCCCAATTGCTGTCTCTTCTCAGTCAGCAGCATAGAAACAGTGTCATTTCAGAAGCTGCTCAGGTGTCATAGCTTGGTCCACTTTACGTGGCATCTGTCACAGAGATGCTTCTGCGCCAGTGGCCGGACCAGAGCTGCCTCAGAGCTGGTCGGCTCAGCCGCGCAGTGCTGGTGCGGGATCGCCTGCCTCTCGCCGTGCCTTCGGGAAGTACATCGCGTAAAGCTGCAACAGCCTGTGACAGCCCAGATCCGGACACCCAGGGATCGGGCAATCTGTCCGTCTCAAATCACAGCTGACCTTTGTGACTCTCCTGGGTACGCTAGTATAAGAGCGTACTGAAGGCACATGTTGAGAAAATTTGAAGTTTCTATTCAAGACTGGCGATGTTAAAAAAACATGATCTAAATTCTAGCTGGAGCACAAGTTATAAATGATGCAGAAATTATTTCCTGAATAATGGAAATTATTGATGATGAGCAATGGATATACAGATGATCTACTTGAGCTAACCTAGCTTGGAGAAAAAGCAGTCACCTTCAAAGGCTCATTTAAACCACAATCAAATTATTGTACCTTCATTACTACAATGCACATCCCTCCAGGGAGTTGTGTTTTCTTTAGTTACACACACTAAACTGGTTCTACCGCAATGCATTACAAGAAATATTTTCTGTCATCACTTTTTGCGTGCTTAGAACAGGTTTTTCACAGAGAAAATTACTTTAGCACAGCACTTCAGCTTCTGTTAGTTAGTTTTCCACTGGGAATGCATGGATTTTAGTTAATGAATAATGTGGAACACAGCTACTGCCACTCTTATCATCATATGCAAAGATGAAATACAGAGGTTTTCTAATATCAAAATATATATTTTTATAAGGAGACCACATTAGCTATCCTCACCAGAAAATCCACTATGTAAATGTGCTGTATGTTACCCAACTGTTTTAAACTAACAATAACAGCAACATCATTTTAAAAATTCAGAATTAAAAAATATATTAAAATATGCCATCCTGAAAGAAGTGATGACACTACGTATAGGAGAAATCATGTTTCATGGGAATATGATTAAGGACAAGCATTTAATAGAATACAGTGACCCTTGCAAATCACGGCTTTTCAGGAAAATTGTCTAACCCTATCTCATTTTACAGACCTTGTATCTTCAATATTTCTCTAGTGTGGGACTTTGAATTGTCATGCACTGCTGGTCTCAACCCCTCCTGCAAATTGCTTGAGTATCCTCCTGGCTACTCATTAAAATAAAATAACTGTCTGAAACAATAAAACTGCTCTTCTTTAGCTTTTCAGTTTCAGCCTTTTGCTTGACCTCCACATAATTGTGAGAGGAAATGTTTATCACTGAGGAGGGAAGAGTAGTTCCTTAGCAGACTTTAGCCTCTCTTCCCTTTAATGTTGCCCCAGTAGAGATATGCATCTAAGCATTCAACTACTTCTGCTTCCTAGGAGGAAATCTGCTATTTTGCTCTCACAGGCTTCCTGCAATGTTTCCCTAGAGTGATTGGTACTGTGCATTTGCAAAGGTCTGTCTCCTAGAGCTGGCAAAGCCTGCTCAGAGCCTTTGGCTGGTCCCGGCACTAATACTTCTTTTCACCTCCTGCCACAGCCACCCATGGACGCCATCAAGTAGCTCACTGTACTGGAGCAGGTTTTTAGATAGATAGATAGATAGATAGACAGACAGACAGATAGATACTATTAATTGGTAATAGCAATGTAATGGATCTATGGCCTGAATCCAACCATAATGCAGATTAAATCATATTCTTCTTTATCTCCTGACAGGCTTTAAGCAAAACTCTTCTACTTCTTACTTTGGAAGAGGAAGGGGGATTGTCCAAGGGGGCACGGAGGGAGGGGCACGGGGAAAGAAAATCCTTAACTGTAGAGATACAGTTTTCATTCTCAGCTTTTATCTGAAGTGTATCCCATTTAGTTTAGAAATAGCAGACACTACCTGTCAGCTCCTCAACATGGCAGGACACAGATTTCCTTTTAATTGTATGAAAACTTAAAACTTATTCAATGTAATACCTATTTGTGGCAGGCTACTTGGAACCCACCTAGTCGTTATTTGCAGTTAATGAATGTGTCAGGACTTGTCAGAGAAACCTGAGCAGGGAGGAATTAGCAGCATCATTGGAGCCGGCTGCATCAGTCCCAGCAAAGCACAGAACCCTGTCCTGGGCTTCAGCTCCACACTGCTATACCAGAGCTCAGTGAACTGCTCATTTCTGACCAGAGACTGACAGCCTGGCCCACTGAATTAAACAGTAAAACTCCTATATAGTACATGGGAGTGAGATTTTACTCATTTAACTATTTACTTACCTTGGAATTTTTAATATACTAATCCTTGCACTAGAAGTTGCAGAAATACAAGTTAAAATCTTTACAACGCATTCGCTTTTGCATGAGGAAACTTTATACAGCAACATAATACTCTAGTCTACCTGGTTAGCACGGTCTTACTAGATTATGAGTAATACATCTCCTGTGATGTGTTGTTTCAGGTGATTTTAGTAATTTTAGTGAAACTGCTCATTTTAATCATACTTACCAGCCCAAACACGCCTACCAAACACTAATAGAACTGTGTGGGTACTTTATGATATTTAGGGCACAGGACTCACAAGTGATGGCACCCTGAGTGATTGAGTCAGTAGGCACCAAGAGCATAAATCTATATTTACCTTGTTTCAGTGATAACATTTTCCTCTATGATATTGTTCACCCAATTTTAGATTGTCTTTCTCCTCTAATGGTCTTGAAATAGCCTTGAAGTTGTTAGCAGACAACATGGTAATCGTTTGATTCCTTGGATAAAAGGATTTTGACTAGGAAGACTCAGCAGGGTTACTCAACATGACAAACACTCCAAGACTTTCAGTGCCTCAGTACAAATATACCAAAACTAAACAATGTCACTATACATATACACACACAGAGAAAAAGAAAATGTCTGAAAGGACTCCAAGTTTGTCTTTTTTAAGTTAGCCAGAGACGTAAAGTGGAAACATTGATGCCATGAGTTGTTTAAACACTCTGGTGAACAGTTACAGCTTATTCCCCGGTTCTTCCCATCAGCAATGTTTCCTACTTCATGACTTGGGAGGAAATCTGGATAAAGTCTCCCCTGTCTGCAATGCCTCAATTCAAAACCCACTGAAATTACTAAGATACCCAATGAAATCTTTAAATTCTGGATCAAAATCTGAAGGCCAGAATGCCTAATGTGTTTTATCAGAACACAAATAACACAAACAGGTACATATTGGAACTTCAAAATAATGGTAGCATTACACTTAATTTTAATAAGCTCCTACAAACTACGGAAACAATGGGGTAGCCAAACACCTGATTTTCCAGATGCCTGAACGATATCTTAAAATCCAGTTTCAAGAGTTCATTAGATCTAAGGTTTTAACAAGAGCCTTGTAAACCTGAACAGGCAGATCTTTCTGAAAAAATAGTTCAAATATTCTCATTTGGATTAATTGCAAACGTCCGTTTCCCTGCAGCAGCACAGCGAGAGGCCACCCCTAGTGGATTCTGACTCAATCTAACAATCCAGTCCCCTCCCTATGGTGCAAGATGAGTGGCACCAAATTAGTTTTAACTCGCTTCATTTTAGGTGTACAAAGATCTTGTAGCTGTAAAAATCCATGTTCTAGACAGGTAAAATCGTTCCAATTATGATGAGCTATCTTTGTTTTCAGAAAGCTTTTAGTTTGTCCAAGTCTCAGTTGTACGTACTCCTGCTCTTGAAACCACAACGCAGGCAACAGCTCACACCTGCCTTGGCGATGTCAGTGCCGAGTATGTGGTGACCTTCAGTCTTTGCTCCAACACCTTCCCCTTCTTTTTTATTTTGATAGCAGAATATTTACCCTTCCAGTTGGCAATTTTTGCAGTACTCAGAGCCAAAAAGCTTAGCAGACCCTGCTTTTTGGACAGTTATAAGGTAATGAAAACAAGGTAAAAACAGTCCAGGAAGGGAACAAAGCGCACAGCAAGACAGAGGCAAGGACTGCTGTGACCTACTCAGTTTTTGCAAACTTAAGGTATGCAATTCTATGTTAATAAGCATTCCAGTTTCTTAACATCCCCATGGAAAAAAAAAAAAATCAGTAACAATTAGAAAACAAGTTTTCTTTCCCATTTTGCCTTTGCACTTCACCATCTATTCTCTATTAACTGCTCTCTTCATTTGTTTGCTCAATCTTCTCTCTTGAGCAGATAAAAGGGTTTCATTAAAGCAAAGCCTAATGCTGTCAGTGGCAGGAGAGCTGCCAAACCTGGCGGTTTTAGTAAGTCTATTAAGTTGACCTAAGCATGCTAATACTTAATAAATTCCTTCTATTCACAGCAGTCCTTTGCAAATATTCCTTTATCTCATATGAAAAACTAAGTTATTCAATTCAAATAAGTAATAAAAGATCAGACCCCACACTCTACCTTATCTTTTTTTATATATATATATACACACATACATGTATTTCTGCCCTAAGAGAAGCAGCAGCATACTTTCAATCATAACCTCTGCTGTACCAGAAGTCCTTCTTGAGATTACAGAAAGGTCTAAAAACAGCTTCATGAAAGTATTCCATTTCAGAGATTATTAAGAAGGAACCAGTACTGGACAATCAAAACAGAACTTTTTTTCCAAGGATTTCCTGCCATAGCCCATTTGCAGAGCAGGTGTTCTAAACCTATCTGAAGGACATGTGTTATACCCATTTAGTATAGTTTATCTCTGATTTATCCGGGGGCAGCGGGGAAAACAGATTCTACAAATCACTGACGACATCTGTCATTGCCATACTCTGAAGAATAATAAGTGAACTACACAACAGTACTAGTTGTCATCACCGCTTATCAGAGTAAAAGCCATTATCCTCCTTAATATCATCTGCCTTTCTTCAGGGCTCTACAGCTCCAGCTATTACTTCATGTTTAATTGAAACAAAATTTTTAAGTAACAAAGCATTGAATGTTCATCTTTTACATAAGAGAACAAATCTGTAGCAGTAGAAGAGTTTCAGTTCAACAAAAATCTTGACCAAAAAAAAAAAAAAAATCTATGAGGCTTCTAAAAGAAAAAACGAGAGTGCTCATGTCAAAAAGAGAAGATTGATCTTAATTCTTCTCTCCTGAAAGATTAATGTCATTGTTGAGGTAATATAATAAATACGAGGGGGCGGGAGGGAGAGGGCACCATCTTGATGTCTAATATGAAACTTACTCAATAAGCAGCATGATTTATTTAAGTGCACATTTGCCTGAGAACTACTGTCAGGTAAATGCAGAAATGATGGTGGAGCAGTCCCACAGCATCACTTCTGCAGCCATTTCTATTAGGACTATAATAGAAAACATTGGCTAGCAGCTGCTGAATGAATATAAATCCATTCTCCGTTTTCAGGTTTTGCAAAGGGTACTGGAGAGCTTACTTGTTTTAGGTTCATTCAAAATTATACAGGTGGAAAAATAACAAAAGGATCATGGTTCTATGAATACACAGGATCATATTTTCATTCAAAACCTAAACTGTCCCAGTAAGAAAAAAAGCACCCATCTTTGTAAAGGTTTAGCAGAGGAAAACTAATCACGCACGTGTCTATTATTATATTTGGTGTAGAATTTATACACCAGCTACTCCAGTGAGGCTAACACCACATCAGTAATTTCGCACAGAAGCAGAATACCTACTGAGGAAAATAAACCAGCCTTCTCCATCAAGGACTGTCTTTCTGCTTCCCCAAGGAAAGAGAAATTACGCTGAAGCCACCTACAGCAGGTGGCGATCATGTGGTTTAGCCACAGCTGCGGTGAAGCCTTCAAATAAAGGACAGCTTGGCACTCAGACAGTGATGAATTAGGCTTCTTTACAATCACCCGAGCATACCCCTGAGCAATTCTTGTCCATGCCACTTCATTAATTTACTTCACATCCTTGCAGGGCCAAACAGTACTTACACTAGATAATGCAACAGCCTGCAGACCTCTTCTCACACAGCTCAGTTCTGCTGTTCTACTGCATGGGAACACTCGCTTGACAGAGAACAGAAAATACAGATGAGTTAGAGCATGAAGAAGCAAAGGAAGTTCTCTCCTGTGAATAAACTTACTTTACGTAAGAGAAATATAGCAACATTTCTTCTATTTGTTTTAAATAAACACTCTTAGAATCTCATCTGAATGATCCATGTGATGCTGATTAACACACCCATCTAAAGAAGGAGAAAGACTTCAATCATTCTGCCCCTAAATTCACATCCAAGAGCTCAGTTTTATAGCATAACACTTATTTTTTAAGCTTATAGGAAAAAAAACACAAATTAAGGGCTTTGACAAAAATCTAGTTTGCCACAGAAGGCTATGCAAATACCAAAAAGAAAAAAAAAAAACCAACAAAAACATCACAGGGAATATCAATGTATTTTATGGATTCTTCTCTAGTGCCATCTTGGTACCAAATGATTCCCGTTTGGTAAAAACCTTAGTTAGGAAAGGAAAAGGACTGTGTGCAAAGGAACTTGTGACATCTGTCCTCCAACTTACATCTGTATAAAAATGGTAAATTTTTAGTAATAAATACAATTACCTGTTAAAAACTCATGTATTTGTAATTGAGGAAATTGATATTGTTCCAAAAATAAATGTATTAAGAAAACTGCTATCATTTTTCCTTCAATTACTAGGTACCATCAACACATAAGGATAAGAAAGCAATAAAACCATTATTTCGTAAGAGATTTATAGTATTTTTGCGCACGGCTGTTGATTTGTGTAAGTGGACTTTATACTGCTAGGCAACGTGATTAATATACCAGACAAGAAGGTGAAAAATAGGTCAGTGATATAGGACAATGGCTCTTCAACTCAACTCCCCTCCCTGCCTCCAACTTGAAGAATAACATTCATTCCTTGTATTTTGGAGCACTAAATAACACTAACTACACGCAGAAGACAAGAATTATTAGACATTATCCACCCTTGATCTTTACACAAAATTCCCATGACATCTATAGAAATTGCACAGCTGCACAAAACAGAATAAGGTCCATGGCAAACACAGCTTTCAGGATTTGTTCTTCAATAAATATCACAAGCGTAAGAGAGACAGCAAATGTTAACATTTTATTTGTTTTGAACATATAAAGGTTATATAACTCTCTGAGACAATTCTTTTACAGCCATCTTGTGGGGAAAATAAGCAATTTAAAACAATACATGTACTCTAATTGGTTTTCTACCAAAAAAACAGTGTTCAGTGTGATCTTCTAGTACTCTTAAAAAAACAGATGTCTCAGTCACACTGTAAACTTTATACAATATTGTTTAAATCACTGGAACATGAAGGAAGTGCCTTTATGAACAATCGTGTTAAAAGATTGGTTCTAGATAGAAAATATAAGTATATCATTAAGTTAAAGATGTTATTTTTCTGAAGAACGCTTTTAGGCCAGATTCCATTCAAACTCCGCGCAACTGCAGCCCACAAAAAAGTGCAAAAACCTAGAGAAGCTGAGGTTCCTTTCAGAGCTCGCTTGGCCAAATGAGTAAATCAGACGGAATTTTCAATCTAACTAAAATGGGGTAAAAAGCCCCCAAATAAATCTAAATGTAGTAGATTGAGTACTCAAAGGTGAAAAGCTTTTGTTCTTTAACATCCTTCACATTTCCAATTTATTGAAAGTTTTGGTAATCTTCTGCTAATTCTGAAGGACTTTACACCAGTTGTTTATAATGAACTCATTAAATGACAGTTTTCTGTGTGTGTACACTTAAGTGAAGTACAGGGTTGGGCAGTCAATTTCAGAATAATCGAAAGTCATGATGCAGGCTTCAGATACCTAGAGCAATCAAACATCAGCTGCTGCTTGATCTATGTGTCTTGTCTACGAAGCAAAGCACTTAAATTTTATCCTAGAGAACAAAAGCGCACATGTAGTCCATATATCTTACTTGGTTTTAACTTACGCCCTATTAAAATAGTTCATTTACATAGAACATTAAAGCATATCACATCACATTTCTCCAATATGTAATTATCTTCTATTAATACAAAAGTAAAACAGAATATCACAGAACACTTTTACGAAGTGCACAATCAAGAGGTGTCACAGAAATATGCACTTTTTGGAGCTGTTACAATCAATGTATAGTATAGACTAGCAGACACCTCTGTTAATTTTGGGTTTTTTTTAAATAAATACGGGAATTTGACAACAAAAGGTCCTATGGCACCCAAAGCCTCCGACAGCTGTAACTAAACAACATACTGCCACCCAGATGTATAACCAGACAATTTTGCTAAGGCAAGTATGTCAATTTTTAATTTTACAGTTCTACCAAACTTTGAGTGAAAGAAGGGGTACATGTGCGCTTACAGCTTTCTGTCCTCCTTAAAGATGACAATGAGCTCTGCTTCCTCCACATCCTCTTTAAACTTTGGAAAGGAGCCCTGACTCAGGGGCACTCGCCTTAATGAGATTTTGTATTTCTTTGAATTTTGGATGTTCTTTATCAGCTACCAGCTGCAGCAATATAGCTTCACTAGTAGTAACTATTATTCCAGTACGAGCAAGACGCTGAAAGAGAAAAGAGCAGAGAGAGAATAACGTGAGATACTTGCAAATGTGAATGAGTATACATTTTGTAAAAAAGACAGATGGTATTTTAAAAAACATCTCCTATTAACAAAAGTATTGCCAATGCCGTTCCAGCATTTCTTAGCGGTGGCATTTATAAAGCTAGGATGCAAAGTGGCTGGTTTTAAACTTTACAGTGGAAAAAGGCTGCTCTGTATTACAAATAAGGCTTCCTACTTGGACTGAATTCTTTTCCTATGTCAGATTTAATACGCACAAGACCCACCCCCTCTTATATTAACAACCCTTCCCCTTGGTCCCAAGGATAGGTTTCTTCACACTCATACAGATTTGAAAGGCCTGGGAAAAAAGAAAATAGCGAGGTCCAAGCTAAAGGCATTAAGCAATAAACTTAATTGTAACAAATTCTCTTTCAGGGCTTGTTATGTACTAGTGCTTTGGTCTTTGGACTACACAGTGCACTAGTACTAATAATCTCAAGAGACAGAACGAAAAGCTCTTCAACGGACCTTATAAATCATACTGGCGCAAATGCAGCTCCTTTTAACCAACATCTCATTACATTGTAATGTAGCCAAGTTAGTTCTCACAGGCTGCAGAATAAAAAGCATCACTGCATAGAAAGCAAAACTGAAAGAGGACTGCTAGACCTTGTAAGTGTGCAACTATACACAGCAATGCTTCACGTAGCCCAAGCCACAGGACTTATTGCAAAGTTTTGGACTTTTAAGACCGTGGTTGTTGCCTACATAGCAAGGTTATCTTTTAAGTAAAGGCTGACCACCCCTGCCCCTCATCAGCTTCCCAATAATCGTACAGTAAAACTCTTCGGCAGTAAAACTCTTCACGAATCCAGCTTTCCCTCCATCACCCTCTACTCAGCTGCATGCTCCACCAAATCTAATGGGGTCCTGAATAAGCCAAGAAAGGGCAAGAGGCAGAAAATATAGATACGTACGCCTTCAGACAGATTTCAATGGTAATTACTAAAGGAAAGAGAAGCTCCAAACTTTCCAGAGCAGACATAGACCACTGCTGTTTAGTTGTTCAATTACAAAGCAAGTGATGGGGGAATGTTATTAATTTTAGGGGACCAGTAAAGTATTTTTAACTACAGTCTATATAATGATAAACTAACTAGGCTAGGTTTACTCAATTCAATGCTCCCTGCTTGCAATAATGGCAGCAAGCCTTGCGATATTCTTAAGTTGAAATAAAGCAGATAGCTTCTCCAGCTCTCTTACTCTGTACAATGACACATTTGTTCAAACCACATATACATACAAAAGAGAAAAATAGGAAAATCAAAATGAAACATTATGGCTATGTTTTCAAGATGTACTTCTCCAGGAATACAAGGGTTTTGCTTTTAACTCATATGGATGAGAGTATTAGAGAACCTTGCCTTCTGAAAAATGTTGATTGAAAAAGGAGAATGTCTTCTCTTTAGAAGCAAAATATACCATAATATGTTAAAGAGGCTGGCATTGGCTTATACTCTACTTCTAGGACTAAGTATAATTTATATAATTTTGAGATTAGTAGGAATGAAAAGATGCATGTGCTAAGCATACTGGATGATGTTCAAGGAAAGGAAAAGTTTTCTTAGAATATAGTCTTTCAGATGAAGAAAAGCAGCAAGCGTATGTTGCATCCACACCGCAGGAACAAACAGAACAGATGAAGAACAGAAAAGACTAGATTTCTATTACACTGAACCAACTGCTTGCAGACACAGCGTAAGTGATAATCAAATGTACAGAGACGTACACAATAGGGCAAACAGATTTCAGTTTTTCTATATTTGTTTTATCTACTACTGCTGCTGCTGCACCACATTGACTTGGGAAGTCCATGACTTCAGTCATTCCTGCACTCTGTGTGCGTCACTATGCTTTACGTGACAGACGAAATTAAGCTTCCACTTAATCAAAGTCATGCATTTCATCAAACGCTATATGCTGCTTATTTCCCTTTAGCCTTTAATTTTCTTACTCATGAGAAACAGAATAAATTAAGTCTCCTCTGAGTCCATGAAAAAAGTATAAAATGCTGTAGTTGAGGCAAAAGTTGCAACACTTAACGTATATATCAGTTTTCGATTTCCAACAGTGATGACTGTAGGCAAGTTAGAGTACACTATCAAAAAATTGTTTGCATGAATTTGCTACCACATAGTTGTACATGCTTTTAAATCTTCTTGTTACATTTATCTCCACTTTCTCAATATTTAGTTAGACTAAGATCCTGGGGGGGGGGCACGGGGCAGAGAGGGGAGGAGGGGAAGTCTTTAATATAATCACAGTGTCTTCAGATTAAGCTTTAATTAGTACTGATGAGGAAAAGCAGAGGGAGGGACAGACATACAAGAAGGAGTTTGTATGTCAGGATCACTTACTACATTCCATTACATTTCAAGGAATTTCAACAGCAGAACAAATACTGTTTGGAACAACAAAACCAAAAGCTCTGTAGCACTTTTATTCTGCTGTACAGATAATACTCCACGAGAAAATATCCTAAAATGCTATATACAGAGTAACCTAAATTGCATGACACAATCACTTTTAAAATCCAAGTGTCCCAAACTGGGTTCCACATATTAAATCATAATTTAGGGAGGAAAAATAAGACAGTAATCTTTCTCCATCCTGGAAGCTATTCTGAGAATGGGAGCATTCACCTCTTCTCAAGTCTACATTTGTTGACTGCTTACTGTTCTTAGAAATTCCTTGTTAGCTTACAATAAGTAGGGAAATTAACATACAGACCCAAAGTGGAGAAAGCCTTGACTAAGAAACTTGCCTCAAGAGCAAACATTCTGTCCATCATACTTCTTGATGAGGTGGCATCAGCTACAATATGAACTTCAAGACCTCTGCCAATTAATTCCAATGCTGTTTGCTGGATGCAGACATGAGTCTACAGGGGAGAAATCAAAGGCAAAAAACCCACTAACAAACCATTATTATAAAACATGAGTAGCACAATGCCAAATTAGAGTACATCATTAATTAGGGTTCAAACGTGTGTTTTTCTACCCTTGATGTTCCTAGGGAACTCAATGTGGGTTTTAAATGCCAACCAAGCTTGAGACAAGAGCCTGTAGTTTACAAAGCTCTCATTTCAGATTTTATTATGGTAATATCAAAGGCAAGTAATACAAGAATAATTTAATTTGTAGAGGATACCTGAGCCCTAAGCAATATAAATTGTCTTTTTTTTTAATTACAGAAAGGAATGCTTAATACTATTGTGGGCCAACAGACACTACCATAAAACAGTACAAGAATGGCAAGGCACGTACTTCTACTCCAAACAGGACAACACTGCGGACTCCAGGGATCTCTGCTAATGCTGCTTCAACTTCTGGTAATACCATTGAAAATTTTGTTTTGGGGAGCACAAGTTTAGCTCCTGTTAAATCAATTTCTTGCACAGTACTGCCAAGACCTTTGGGATACTGTTCAGTTACAATAACTGGAATTCCTAAGAGCCGTGCACCTTGGAGCTGCAAGGGGACAGGGAGGAAAGCGTACAAGAAAAGAAATTATTAAAGAACGATAATAGCAAAGACATTGTTACTACCTGAAACTGAATAACCAGTAAACTGGCTATGTGTAAAATAATAATCTACATTGTGATCAAAACTCACTACAAGAAAAAAAAGCAAAAACCATACCAGTCGTTGCCCGACGCTGATGATATCACCAAAGTACTTGATGGCAGGCCGGAATCGCTCTTGCATATCACAACAGAAAAACACAGTGCTAGAGGGTGTCAGGTTGCCCAGAGTAGTTATCTGAAAAACAAAATAAAGATAATGTTTTCCGTGGCAGTGAAGATCCTTTCAGAAAAGCAGCAGAATGAGAAAGAGTCTGCAACGCCTCTGCCAAGTAACAGCTTTATGTTACTTTAAGTCAAAACAGGAGAAAGGTTTTTCAAGCCTGATTTTGGTATGTTTCTAAATTCAAATGAATGGCTGATACTGAGCAGTATAGTACAGTCATCAATAGGTAATCAAGATTTTATTAGGTGGGAGACACAAATCCATGTAAATGTACATGGAAACTTCTGAACCCTGAAGGGGGGCGGAGGAGCATACTGCCTAAAGTACTGTAAAAAAAATTAAAAAATTAAATTAATTTTTAAATCCACAACTCTTGGAACTGACATAAAATCAGGATAAATTAAAGTTAAAAAAAGTCAGGCTTCCACTTGCTTTCAATACTGTACATACACGTATTTTCAATAGTTTAATTGTGCAGTTGTTCTGTCTCTGCTTTGTTTTAGCATAAGTCTGATGAAACTCCAAAGGCTAGAATGAAAGCAGAGAAGCTTGTCAGCATTATGATCAGAAACTAGAACTGAATACATTTTAATGATAAAAATAACCTCCCAGAGTTTCCCTCGTACAGGCTACTGAATGGAGTAGAAGGGAGGGGTAAGAAAAGAAAAATCAAAGATTGCATTTTCTCACACTTTGAAAGAGTGCTTTGTATTTGTATGAAATTACTTCCACTACCTGCAGAAGCAAACGATAAGGCTTCAGCTGGAGGCTACAGGGAAAGAAAGCAGCCACATACTATAATTTAGTTGTTACGGCAACTCAAAAGATATTGCATCCATTCAGGAGCTTTTCAGCAAAAATAAATCAAATTGAATAAACTGCTTCTGTGAAGTAGCCATTAATTGTATACACTTCATTTTCTGCAAACTGACGTTGCGATGTTTTAAACTAAAACAAAATTACAAAATCTGCAAAATAGTATATTTTGGAAGAGCAGGGATATATTGGGTTTATGTGGCAAGGTTTTTGTAGCAGGAGGAGGCTGCAGGGGTGGCTTTTGTGAGAAGATGCCAGAAGCTGCCCAAGGTCGGACAGAGCCAGTGCTGGCTGCCTCCAAGATGGATCTGCTGCTGACCAAAGCTGAGCCCATCAGCATTGCTGGTAGCACCTCTGTGAGAACGTATTTAAGAAAGGGTAAAAAAACCACTGTGCAACAGCAGCTGGGAGAGAGGAGTGAGAACATGCGAGAGAAACAACCCTGCAGACACCAAGGTCAGTAAGAAGGAGAGGGAGGAGATGCTCCAGGCACCAGAGCAGGGGTTCCCCTGCAGTCCGTGGAGGACCCCACGCCAGAGGAGGTGGATGCACCTGAAGGAGACTGTGACCCTATGAAGACCCCACGCTGGAGCAGGCTCCTGGCAGACTCTGTGGCCCCGTGAAGAGGAGCCCACGCTGGAGCAGGTCTTCTGGTAGGACGTGTGACCCCGCAGAGGACCCACGCTGGAGCAGTTTGTGAAGGACTGCAGCCTGTGGGAAGGACCCACAGTGGAGAAATTCATGAAGGACTATCTCCCGTGGGGGGGACCCCATGCTGGGGCAGGGGAAGAGTGCGAGGAGGAAGGAATGGCAGAGATAAAGTGTTATAAACTGACTGCAACCCCCATTCCCCAACCCCCTGTGCCACTTTCAGGGAGGAGGTAGAGAAGTTGGAAAGGAAGCTGAGTCTGGGAAGAAGGGAGGAGTAGGGGGAAGATGTTTTTACATTTGTTCTTATTTCTCATTATTCTACTCTGTTATTGATTGGAAATAAACTAAATTAATTTTCCAAGTCAAGTCTGTTTTGCCTGTGAAGGTAACTGGCAAGTGATCACCCTGCCCTTATCTTGACCCATGAGCTTTTTGTCATATTTTCTTCCCCTGCCCTGTTGGGGGCGGGGGGGGAGTGACGGAGCAGCTTAGTGGGCACCTCACAGCCAGCCAAGGTCAACTCACCACAAGGGAATCGGGAATCCTTAAATATTAGTCCCAAATCTTTCATTGATTCACCACGTGTCTCCTGAGTAAAACTTTTGAGGTCAATTTCCAAGGCTAAAAAACTACAGTAATGGCCATGCTCAACCATACAGAATGGCCTCTTCAAACTGTTGTCAAAATTACTTATGCATTATAATTGTACATGCTAAATTCCCACACCTCTCAGATTCAGTACACCACCACTGCTAAAACATCAAACGTTCATAATTGCAGTTTCTCCAGTCCTCATGGGCAAAACGGCAATGCTATTAACACAAGCATTTACGAAGGTCAATGCAGTAATGACCATGAAGCAGATGCTCTAACACTGGACCCACTGATGCCACAGGAAGACAGAAGAACATCACAATAGGCATCAGGGAAATCTTTTTCACTAGGAAGGTACAACTGCACTGAAACAGGTTACCACGGGTGGTGGGATCTCCATCCTTGCAGGTTTTCAGCATTCAGCAAAGTGACAGCTGATTTGATCAAGAATTGGCTTTGCACAGAAGTTAGGGAAGGCAGCCTCTAGATATCTCTCCCAAGCGACACTTATGCAATTCTACACCATGTAATAAATGAGGCCTGGGACCAAGAACGCTTGAAAATAAAATTAAGTATTGCATAACTGCCTTATTCTTGAACATCATCCATCTACATGCTTGAACAATGCAGAAGCCAGCTGGTGGGAAGTACTAATGTACAATTCAACACCACAGCGAGCACCTACCATGACTTATTTTACTCTGGCACTTACCACCATCAGAGCAGTCAATCATGACATTTAACTTTCCTACCACTCAGCAGCAAAAATCGAGTAATTGGAATAGGCAATATTTATAAGCGTGTCTCCTACTCAGAAAATGTGCCATTTTTGTCTTGGCATTTATATGACAAGCAAAGACCATTATCTTCTTCTATAAATCATTCCACCACTTGAATTTTTTTAAGATCATTTTGAACTACTGCAAACCATCATGGATAGTAGAGTGCTCTACATGGAGTTAAGTCTACTGCCTTAGTATACACCTTCCTATGCCAAGGCAGTGGATGGCACTACCATCCTTAGCAGAGGAACAAGTATGAATAGACTAGGAAGGCCTTCAAGAAGCTGCATAGTCTGCCTCTACAGAAGATCAAACAAACTCAAATATTCTTCACAGATACCTACCTGGTCTGACCAGGTACCTATACAATCCATCCCACAGTTCTGTTATCTTTACCTTGCAGTGTTTTTTCACCCACAGCTCCTTTTTCGCCATTTAAGAGCATTATTTCCAGTTCTGTCCATAGTGGATTTGAAACGCCAGAGCATTACCATCTTTCATATGCATAAACATGCGCAAACACCTATTACCATACCTCAGTCTCCCTTTAGTCCTTCCCCTCTCCTCCCTTATTCTAAAATATATCTAATACTTTCAATCTTTCCTCCTATAACTCAAATCATTTTCATTGCCCTCCCTGGGGTGCTTTTCAAATTGCAGTCTACAGTGAGGCACCCAATACTACTATAACAGTAATATTTCTCTGCCCATAATACTTCTCAGCACTAGTAGAGCCTCAGAGAAGATCAGTCAATTCACAGCCCTTGCAGGCCCTGTTCAATTTGTACTTTCCAGCACGCTATTTGCTGTTGTCGTAATTGATGATACTGAGACTTCTGAGGTGCATTTTAACCTCAAAATCATCCCTTGCACTCTCCCTCATCTTTTATTTGCATAGTTCATTATTTCTACCTTAGGGTAGGAATTATTTCTACCTTTGTTGCTTCCATTTTGAACTGCATCTTGTTTCACCTTGTTACTCCAACTTGTCATGAAAAGCCTGAATTCTGCCCCCTCAGATGGTTGCAGCTCCTCTCAGATGGGCACCTTCTGCAAAAACAGTATTTGCCCTAAGTTTCGGCAATGACACAGATGACGGAACATTTACAAACAGTGGATTCGCAACAGATCTTACAGAGCCCAATTCAATATTATTCTGATTTGACAGTAAAGCACAGAGGAAAACCGACTGCCTTTCCAGCCAGGGAACATCCTCATTACAAACTTCCACTGAATCCATAATCTCATGCGTTTATGACAAACATCACAGGGAGCTGGAGCAAAAGCCTTATATCTGCTTTCCTCTATTATCAAGTTGGTTTAATATGATTTAATTTATGCCTTCAGTTTAATACCAGCAGTACTCTAAAATAAAGTTGGGTCAACGATATATTTGCTAAAGAAAAGCTTTTACAAAATCTAACACAAATAATTCCTATATTGATTTTCATATTTATTTCTGATTAACTTGCTGTTTGAATGGAACCATGCAACATGTGGCAGAACAAGAAGAAACTGGAAGAAATAGATAGCAAGATCAAAAAATCAACACTTGCTGGTGTTACTTGGAATAGCAGATGTGGGAAGGACAGAGGGCAGCAGAAAGCAGTTTGAAATTAAGTTTCAAAAATAGTAGCTAAGACATCTGTGAATTTGTTTATGGACTGCATCTGCTACGTGTAAAGAAAAGCTTCCATTTACTGTTTCTTCAATGTGCCGCCTAAGTCCTACTGCCCGCTTGCTCTCAAAGCTGTCCTGCCCTTCCACAGCCACATCGTGTCAGGGACACGGGACACCTCTGCCTCACACATCCCCTGAGAGTGAAAACCACAACTGCCCGCACGCTCCAGCGCCACGCTCCACCAGTGAGCCGGGGTGGGGGCAAACCCACAGCCAAACGCCAAACCCTGGGCCAGCACACCAGCATCCCTTTGCTTTCACTCCGAGGAGGGGCAGGCTGGGCAAGGATGGTGAGCCACTGCAGCCACACGGTACCCGCGCAAATCCATCCCGAACAGAACACCTACTCGGCCACAGTATCGTTAAACAACCTAAATTTAAAGGCAAAAAAAAAAACCCAAACCACCACCCAAATCACCTGAAGTTTCCCCACAGAGTACATAAGCTTTTCCATTTGTTTCGCTTCACCCCTCTCAGTTAGTCACCAGGACTTTCCTCCCTCCAGCTGGAAGTTATCCACAGCACAACCAGAATAGGTACGTCAGATGGACACGTAACCTGATGCAGCTCTTTCACCCAGCTAGAGAAGTCATCTCTAGGACCTTGTCCAGACCAGGATTTAAAGGTATGCTGTCACGAGTTACATACAGCTTTAAATCCTACTCTAGAAAAGGCCTAGGTGGGAAAGGACAGGTGTTTTTTCACATCTATTTCATCTCTGCTGATTATTATTAATTATACAAAATGTGACTGTGATGAAGTACTGTAATTACAGAATCAGCTTCACAAAAATATTCAGATATATTGGCTCTTTACCTGTACTTTCCCTGTTCAAAATTCAGAGAACCATTACACATACAAGATGCAATTTTGCCCCAGTATTTGTAATGAACAAGAAAATGGAAGCAGATAAATAATCCCATGTAACATCACTAGACACCTCATAAATCTCTTGCCAAGGTTACCCACTAAAAGGACAAGCAGAGGACCTCGCAGCCTTGGTATTCCAAGGATGGCATAAAAAGACAAAAATGAAAAGAAGCTGACTATCATATTTTCTTCTCCTTTATTTCTAAAAGGATATCTGTAAGATTCAGTTTTACTTTGCTGCTTACCTTTCAAAGGGAAAAAAAAAAAAAGAAATTCAGTTTAATGGATTTCAAGGGAAAAATAGGTTACAAGTGTTTCAACTTAGGAATACAAACATTTATTTTATGCTGAGCCAAAGTGCAGCCTTTTATATGCAACTCAGCATTTAAAAAGGACAGGTTTAGTTAGATAAGCACATGATGTTCATATAATTAAGACAGTACAAAATTCTTCACCAAAATCCGAGATGATCAAAATGCTTGCTGCAGAGTAAAGATACACAAACAAAGGGTCCGGATTTGAAGAAACCTCCCTTTCAGTATTTTCAGTCCTTTTTTTCCCTTCTTTAAGGTTCCAAGTGCTGCTTTTTTCCCTAATTTATTTATTTAGAAACATTTTATTTAATTGTAGCACTAATCAGAATGTATAATTGCACCTTTTTTTAAAAAAAAAAAAAAAAGGCAAACAACTCCCCTCACCTGACTCATATCCTGCAATCCTGCAATTTATGCTTTGTCTTTTTCTGAAGTTCAGAAAATGGACTTAGGCTCCTGAGTTAATGTTACTTCTATTTCCAAAGCATCTCAATGTAGCAATATTAGATATATGTAAAAAGAGTGAAAATCTGTGTATAAATAGTTCTATTTTATTTACCTTATCTCTCAGCAACAAATAAGTATCATTCTGCAAGCAGCTTTCTACAAGAAAGATACACCTGAGACTTCAACATGTCTTCTTAGAAAACACTCTGAAGTAGAGGTCCTTCATGCAACGATTTCAATAATAATCTTGCCCTTTCAGTTTTAGCATCTTAACGTTACAAGTTTGTAAATGCAGAGCACAAGTACTGCTGAAGAGAAGTCACCTTGAAGTTATGACAGCGACCGTGAAACAGCCTCTCCTGGGCACATATTCGAATGCTGCCTGAACTCATCTATTACACGGCTGTAATGAGCATAGCTGACTTGTCCTCTGATACCTCCAAAGTGTTTTTCCTGACTGCTTCTCTCCTCCAAAAGCAGCTACAACACTTACAGCAAAACACAATAGTTTCAGTAGTGCTATTTAACTGCATTTAGAGTTAGAAGAGGTTAAAGTGGTCCTGCATTCCCCCACCCCAACTATATTACTCTGTTAAAACTTTTAAAACACAATAAAATCCATGAAAAGCAGACGGCTTCTTTCTGCTAGTATTCAGTCCCTCAAGTTGCAAGCAAACGCCCTCCTCACCAGTCAGGAGAGGCCAACGGAGAAGTTCCTCCTCACTGCAAGTCTATGGTCGAGGAGTTTGAGGAGCGGTGGCCAGGATGAATGTTGGGGTTTACTGCACCCCACCAGCCTGCCTAACGCTGGGTGGCCATTAAAAGTTCAAGTGGCTGTTTTGCGCCAGGACAGCTAAACCAAACAAATGTACATACACAAGCACCGTACAAAGGCACAAATACGACTGGAGAGCAAATGCGCCTGTACAGATCAAGCCTTGAATTGAGCTGTGTGGAACAGCTTTCCGAGGGCAGCACATGGTGATTTCTCTGTGAGATTTCTGCCCCCCTCAATGGCAGGGACAGGAAATTGAAACAGACCGGTCAAACACCGTTTGGTGCTGACATTTCTTGAGCTTCTGCAACAAACGGCATCCTTCCATGACAGGTCTGCGCAGGAATCAAAACAGGAGGATATCCTTCCAGAGCTCACGGGCGCTACCACCCGAGGGGTTAAAATGCCACCCCTAACTAAACGCATACATGTATTTTGTACGCGCATAAAAATAGCATCCGTATCCCTAGACAATAATTTCACTAGTATCTGTGAATCTTAATTTTAACCCAAATATGTCTTTCCAAATATGCAAGTCTAATCACATCAATGAGCAAAGGCTGTCCCTCTTGAAAGACATGTTCAGAATTGTATTTCAACTCACTATGCCACATGCAAAGTTGACAAACCTGTGTCATGGGTAACTGCAGATAAAACATCGGGGCGGGGAGAAAAGGGCACACAATAGTGGCAGTGCATGAATCAACATACAGAAAGTATAATCTTCCCATCAGTAAATCCTAGAGGTCTTAAAAAGCACAGCTGTGACTGTATCAGACCAAATGTTCCCCAAACAAGTGATCTCTGAGCACCTGCCGGTGGCTTAAGGCAAGCTGACCGGCATCATTGCGATGTCTCCAGCTCATTCTCAGCTGCTGAGGCAGGTCAAGGAGCCAACTAAAATAATACACAAGTACCATCCTTTTCACATCAACAGTTGCTATTGTCACAGAATTGCAATAGTATCGGTGAAAGCAGCTAAACAATTAGGCAATTAATGCATTAAAAAAAGAAGTTAAACTTCTTTTCATGGTTCATCCTGGTCCCTGCAGTCAGTTAAAGCTGCATAGTGAATCTGCACCCTGGGAATGATGCATCCTTCCATGTCTTAACACCCACCTTTTACACCAGGATGTACGTCCTGCTACGTATGCTCGGGCTGCATTTATAGTTTCAGTGCAGAAGCCATCTGCAAGAGAGTCTTTGCAGAGCAGTGATCTGCATGCACAAGTAAGAAACAAAATTCTGACCTGCACCACTGTTACACGCCCAAATCACACAAATTCTGTTTTTAAAATCCTTGCTTGAATTAACACCCATATCAACTCTTTTTACAAGTTGGAGTGACTGTCCTTTCCAGTTTCTCTGGCTGGGCCCCCATCCATTCTGTTTCTAACACACAAAGGAGAAAGGTTTTAAATTGAATACGATGAGTGACGAATGACAAAATGAATAATAAATGACAAAATAAGTTATTAAACTAGTTTTGTCTTCTAACCACTCTTTCCATACATAGGGGTAAGGAAAGGACAAAAGACTACAAAGGCATCCTTGACGTACAGTCTAAGCAAACAGGCCACCTTGAGAGTTTATGGGTTCAAGAAACTACAATTAAGTGGGGTTTACAAACAGCATAAATTAGGCTGTTTCTGGAAACATAAAGAGAAGAGCAATGTTTCAGTTGTTACGATATCACTTTCAACTTACTATTAATGTTGGCTCAACAAACTAAAACTTAAATTACAAATTAAGAAGAATGTTCTGAATCAAAACAATAACTATGTGGGTTTGGTTTTTTTTTTTTAAAGTTGACTTCTTTGATGCTGGAGAAAGGAAAAAGCAATTTCCTCTCGAGTGCAACTATTACAGCACAACTGGCGCGAATCTCCAGTGTGCATAAAGATATCTTAATATGAAACACACGTACTATCTGTCTGGCAGTCTGGTTTCCTGGTTCATGGCCGCAATACTAGTGAGTTATGAACCCGTAAATCGGAAAGAGCTTTTTGGGGCAAGAAGTGATACAGAAATCCCAGGGACCTACGAGCCATGAGACTGAGCTTTGGCGGAGCCCTCTTCACCAGCACCCTCTGAGCTTCCACCTAGCAGCATTACCTCGGGTTAAGGCTGGGTAGCACCAGCCGCCTGTTTTAGAGGAGAAGTATTGATTATTTCAGCCACGAGGCTATTCTCCCATCCATGGGGCCAAGTAAGTTCTGCCTGGCTGAAGGCAAAGCCGGGTTACCAAACGCATGTGCGCGGAGCGCACCTGCCTCCCCATCTCAGTAAAACAAAAGTTTCCACAGAGAAGTAAGTCCAGGTGGGCTTGCGGGGCTCTGCCCAGGGCTCCGGCTCGCTCCCGGCTCCCCTGGCCGCCGCCGCCACGCCGGCTCGCTGCCGCTTCTCGCCGGAAGGGTGCGGGGGAGGCCGGGCAGCCGCAGCCGGCGGCGGGACAGGGCTGCCCGCCTGCACACGCACCTGTGGCGGCCGGCGCTGCCCCGCCGTCGGGTCTCACCTGTATCTGCAGCGGCACCAGGCGCACTTTGCAGCGCTCGCTGACCAGGAAGCCCTTGGGCAGGTCTATGTACTGGCTCCACTCCTCGGCGAAGAGCTGCACCACGAACTTGCGGTGCATGTCTATCTGGTCCCCATAGAGGCTGAGGAACTTCTGGATCAGCAGCTCGTAGCCGGCGCCGTGGGGCACGCTGGAGGGCCGCGCGAAGACGGAGAAGCAGAAGAGGACGGGCACCGAGCCGCNGGGAAAGGCGGCCCCGGCGGGCAGGGAGGGAGGGAGGAAGGCAGGGCGGGCGGCAAGCCGGGCGGGCGGCCGGGCGCCGTGCCGGTGCGCGGCGTCCCGGCGGAGCTGGGGACGGACCTGTTGAGAGAGCCTGAAATATGCCCGGTTTCTTTCAAGCATCATCCAGCCCGATCTTGGATCTAGATGGGGAACGGTTGTTCGCTCCCCCGGTACTGAAGCCGGTTATTGAGTTTAACAGGAGGCTTTCTTCAGAAATGTGAGTTTCTGAACAGCGGGAGGTACCTGAGCTGCTGTGCGCCGAAGCTCTGCACCTGCAATTGCATCCACGGATGAGGAGAAGTGAACAGGATGCAATGCATCCCCACATTTCAGCCTTCCCAGCTTCGTGTTCTCTACAAAATTTCCAGATTCATTAACCCTTCCCCCCCACCCCCCAGGAGTGATTGGCAGCTGGAAATGTTGCCCATATTTTTGCCATAATTACCAGATTTTCTGTTGCACTTCAGTGTTTTTGGGGGAAAGGATCTGAGTATTGTGTTACACTCGTAGAAAGAAAATACTCTCCGTTAAAACCAAGTGGATGTTTTCACGTGCTATCCAATGCAGTGGCACCACTGTCAAGGTTAATGGATGTCTGCCTGGCTAAATACCAACAAGCTGAAGCTTAAAGTTGTTCTCGTGCTTTACTGATGTTGGAAATTTGGAGCCATCATGTTAAATGACAGTATTATATTTTCCCTAGGTTTTTGTTTGTTTGTTTCAGAAAATACATTGCTGGTATGAATTGATTTAAAAATTGCAAGCATAAGGACCCTTTCACAATTATATATTTACACACTCATATACTCACTAGTCACTGAAGCAGCCTGAAGTAATTATTTTATACACTACCTAAGAAGCAAATGTGCAATGGCTTCTGCACATTACAGGGAAAACATGCAAATTTTACTGTGTCTAAGCAGAAATTACACAAAGTAAGGTTTTAAAAGGATTCAACTGCAAGTCTAAAATATACATTGATTCCGCCTTTCTTTTACTGCCAGTGAATCCAGTGGATTCATGCAGNTGGTTCATGGCCGCAATACTAGTGAGTTATGAACCCGTAAATCGGAAAGAGCTTTTTGGGGCAAGAAGTGATACAGAAATCCCAGGGACCTACGAGCCATGAGACTGAGCTTTGGCGGAGCCCTCTTCACCAGCACCCTCTGAGCTTCCACCTAGCAGCATTACCTCGGGTTAAGGCTGGGTAGCACCAGCCGCCTGTTTTAGAGGAGAAGTATTGATTATTTCAGCCACGAGGCTATTCTCCCATCCATGGGGCCAAGTAAGTTCTGCCTGGCTGAAGGCAAAGCCGGGTTACCAAACGCATGTGCGCGGAGCGCACCTGCCTCCCCATCTCAGTAAAACAAAAGTTTCCACAGAGAAGTAAGTCCAGGTGGGCTTGCGGGGCTCTGCCCAGGGCTCCGGCTCGCTCCCGGCTCCCCTGGCCGCCGCCGCCACGCCGGCTCGCTGCCGCTTCTCGCCGGAAGGGTGCGGGGGAGGCCGGGCAGCCGCAGCCGGCGGCGGGACAGGGCTGCCCGCCTGCACACGCACCTGTGGCGGCCGGCGCTGCCCCGCCGTCGGGTCTCACCTGTATCTGCAGCGGCACCAGGCGCACTTTGCAGCGCTCGCTGACCAGGAAGCCCTTGGGCAGGTCTATGTACTGGCTCCACTCCTCGGCGAAGAGCTGCACCACGAACTTGCGGTGCATGTCTATCTGGTCCCCATAGAGGCTGAGGAACTTCTGGATCAGCAGCTCGTAGCCGGCGCCGTGGGGCACGCTGGAGGGCCGCGCGAAGACGGAGAAGCAGAAGAGGACGGGCACCGAGCCGCCGCCCGCCGGCGAGCTGCCCCCGCCGCTCGGAGCAGCCGCCGCCTCCGCCGCCGCCATCTTCCGGGGCAGCCTCGCCGAGCCCAGCCAGCTCCCTGCGCCCCGCGCCGCCGCTCCTCCTCCTGCCGCCTCCTCCCCCAGGCCGGGCGGGCGGCGCCGGAGGCCCCCAATCCCGGCTGCGGCTGCTCCTGCTCCTCCTCCGCGCCATGGGGCCCGGCCCTGCCCCGCGAGCCCTCGGGGGTGGGCGCGCCGCCGGGGCGCCTCGGCCGGGCGGGCACCGGCTCTCCCGGCGCCGCCCCCGCTGCCGCTTCTCCTCGTGGGGCGGGTGCCTCCCCTCAGGGGGGCGGTGGGAGGAGCAGCCCCTCACCCAAGCGTCTGCCCTCGTCCGGGCCAACGAGGAGAGCCCAGGTCCCCCAGAGAAGGGCAGGCGGCGGGAGGCAAGGGCACCTCCTGCTCGGGCGGCCCCGTTGGGGCTGGCAGGCAGCTCGTCCTTCGCCGGGGCGCACCCCACCGCCGCCGAGGTGGCGGCAGAGCCCGTTGCGGTGAAGGGGCGGGGGCGTGTGGCCGGGAGCCGCGGTGCCCCGTCGGGCGGGCGCGGCGGCGGGGAGCGGCGAGCCGAGCGGGAAAGGCGGCCCCGGCGGGCAGGGAGGGAGGGAGGAAGGCAGGGCGGGCGGCAAGCCGGGCGGGCGGCCGGGCGCCGTGCCGGTGCGCGGCGTCCCGGCGGAGCTGGGGACGGACCTGTTGAGAGAGCCTGAAATATGCCCGGTTTCTTTCAAGCATCATCCAGCCCGATCTTGGATCTAGATGGGGAACGGTTGTTCGCTCCCCCGGTACTGAAGCCGGTTATTGAGTTTAACAGGAGGCTTTCTTCAGAAATGTGAGTTTCTGAACAGCGGGAGGTACCTGAGCTGCTGTGCGCCGAAGCTCTGCACCTGCAATTGCATCCACGGATGAGGAGAAGTGAACAGGATGCAATGCATCCCCACATTTCAGCCTTCCCAGCTTCGTGTTCTCTACAAAATTTCCAGATTCATTAACCCTTCCCCCCCACCCCCCAGGAGTGATTGGCAGCTGGAAATGTTGCCCATATTTTTGCCATAATTACCAGATTTTCTGTTGCACTTCAGTGTTTTTGGGGGAAAGGATCTGAGTATTGTGTTACACTCGTAGAAAGAAAATACTCTCCGTTAAAACCAAGTGGATGTTTTCACGTGCTATCCAATGCAGTGGCACCACTGTCAAGGTTAATGGATGTCTGCCTGGCTAAATACCAACAAGCTGAAGCTTAAAGTTGTTCTCGTGCTTTACTGATGTTGGAAATTTGGAGCCATCATGTTAAATGACAGTATTATATTTTCCCTAGGTTTTTGTTTGTTTGTTTCAGAAAATACATTGCTGGTATGAATTGATTTAAAAATTGCAAGCATAAGGACCCTTTCACAATTATATATTTACACACTCATATACTCACTAGTCACTGAAGCAGCCTGAAGTAATTATTTTATACACTACCTAAGAAGCAAATGTGCAATGGCTTCTGCACATTACAGGGAAAACATGCAAATTTTACTGTGTCTAAGCAGAAATTACACAAAGTAAGGTTTTAAAAGGATTCAACTGCAAGTCTAAAATATACATTGATTCCGCCTTTCTTTTACTGCCAGTGAATCCAGTGGATTCATGCAGAGTGTGCACCTTCTTTCTGAAGGAGGTAGCGTCAATCTTTGTATTCAGTTTAACTGAACACATCTCTGTGATGAAGAGTGAAGATGCAAAAGATCCTGTCCATCTGGGTTCTGTTTAAACATTTGATCCTGCCCTGTGTGTGACAATATTTAGCTGGGAAAAAAAGCAATTTTCACCTCTAGAAATAGATATATAAGAGCGTTCAGTGAAGTGTATACAACTCTATTCCACCTGCCAGCTGTAAAAATACCTAACAGTCAGGGTTCAGGGCTTATTTTAATTATTTGTCCATGCTTACTGTTCTGCTGATTTAATTTATGAGTACAGCCAGTCATTAATGGTGTTACAGTAGAGGCATACAGGGTGAACAATTTTATGGCCCAATCATTAGCTGACTCGAATCAGTTCCAGTTTTCCAAAAGAAAAGATGACAAATTGAATACTCGGTGAATTCTGTTTACTTTCTGTGACTTAAATTGGTTTCCAGTTCCTAATTTGTACTTTATTTTGATTGAGCACAGTTCTAAAATTCAATGTATTTTTAAAATATAGTATGGGTAGTGGTTTTGTTGACTAATGATGTCTTAAATGGGCCTCCTTTTTCCATTATAGCAAGATAGGGCTATCTGTATTAACAAAATATGCCGTAGCAAGTTCTTACCTTTCTACAGTTGCTGTCTGCAATGAATACATTTGCATACAAATTACTCAGTTATTATGCAGAATACATAACTGATATTTTGGTAAGCTGGCCAGATTCAAGCTTGTTTAAATAACAGAAAAATTTTTGCTGACAGGGTTAGAGTTATGCAATGGCAAGGAAGCAGTACTCTGATTCATCCAAAATTTGGACGAGGAGGGGCTCCTCTTCTGCATCTGACCATGCCCCCCTCTATCTCTAGTCAAGGAACAAGCAGGGAGATGGACCCAGACATGTAGAGTGGGGGCCACTTCTCCCTCCCTCCCTGTCCAAGGTCTCACAGGCAGAGGAGCACAACCGCCAGATCCCTGCGCACATATGAAGGTAAAGGCTGATAGCAGCTTGCTTTACCACGCAGCCCATCTGTCCTTACCAAGTGACACCTAACCTTGGCCTTTATCTGAATCTTAACTCCTCTCATACCATACTATACCACTGTCATGGTTTAACCCCAGACAGCAGAAAATAAATGCCACGCAGCCGCTCACCACCCACCCCCCCACCGGTGGAATGAGGAAGAGAATCGGGCAGGCAACAAGTAGGAAAGCTCCCAGGTTGAGACAAAAACAGTTTAATAATTGACATCAAACAGAAGTAGAACAGCAATAATAGCAAATGGGAACAACAACAATAACAGAATATACAAGGCAGACGATGCACAATGCAACTGCTCACCGACCGCTGACCACGTGTCCTGAACCACGGGCAAGCCCCCACACACACCTGGTTTTTATACTGAGCATGATGTCACATGGTATAGAATACCCCATTGGCCAGTTGGGTGCTCCCCCCACCCTGGTGCGTCAACAGCCAAAGCGTCAATAGGCCATTAATGCTCCTTTCATACCGAAAGGAAACACAGCACAGCACACCCCTAGGCTATGGGGAGGAAAATTAACCCTGTCCCAGCTGGAACCAGGACAACCACCTTGGATCTTTCTGCATTTCGAATTCTCTCTCTTCTCCCAGCAACTCCACAGTAAGTCTTTTCACATGTAGTTTAATTTTTCTTCTGAAAGCACTTTTTGAGTAGCTGCCTGTGCTTGGATGGTACTGTCCCATAGAGGGAGACACTGCTGATGGCAGCAGATCTCAGACTTTGAATTTTTCCTTCAGTTTTCAAAGTATCACCCTGAGACACAAACTCGGGAAGGGACACTTTCCAAGCATCACCAGCTGGATGTAAGTTAGATTCACTGACCTTTCTTGTGTCTTTTAATCATACCTCTCCAGTGGGAGTGGCAGATCAGGCTGCTTTCAAGTTGCAGAGGTACGGCACCATCAAAAATATGAGGCTCTAGCCCACCTAGATAATCCAGCATAGCATTTTTTGCTTCACTGAAAGAAGAGAGGGTATGATGCGCTATACAGGGAAAATGTCCAATGATCCACATTACATTGGCCGAAAACAAAAACGTACTTTTTACCCAGTTTGAACAACAGAAGTGTGTAAGAGCATCTGTAACCCATCTCTTTGGCACTTCACATTGCAAGTAATGTGTGATTGGTCCTCATACACAATAAAGAAAAATATAACTTCTACTAGAAAGTCAGTGTTACTGATCTCCAACCATGTTTTTTTAAGATGCTGCCAATCTTACACTTACAAGCTTAGCATATGACAAAGTCATAAAAATGAGGATATGATCACACCGAATACTCCTCTTGTGTACATAAAACAACACACTATAAAGAAATTAATTGAAAACTACTGAAGTATCAAAGACTTTAAGTGAAGGCCAAATTTCCTTAGCCCAATTCTGAAGCATTTCTGTCTATATGAAGTCTTCCAACTAAAAAGTCCACTGCTCAGACACAAGGCTCTGCCCACCACATGGGATGTTCCTTTCCTGCAGCAGAACTGAACAAGGTTATCTGATCTGTAGCTTCTGGATAGCATTTTTTTGTTTGTTCATTTTCAGCCATTAAGGAGCACTTCCATTAAGAGCGAGGATGGATAAGGTGAGAGAGATGGAAGCTCATGCTATGTCCACTTTAAAAATAGAGGCATGTGTTAAGTTTCAGATCGAAGGTCGGAATTCAGGGCATTAAAATGTGAACTTCTTAGTATGTAAAGAGAAAATAATTTACATTTTGGTAAGACGAAACCAGTTCAGTATTCTAACTTTTGGATAAAAGTTTATCAGTTTCTCAATTCAAAGTTGCAGAAGTATATTTTATGCCTGATTCATTTTACTTTTTTATTTCAGTCTGCCTGAAAGCCATCTTCTGCAGAATGAAACACAATGCCGAATTGAATCTACTAAAATTATACACTCCCCAAAGTACTCCGTTGAAAATTACAGTAAAATCATGTATAGAGTAAGCCCTAGAGAAAAATATTTACTGCTCTGGTGATGCTTTCTCTATCAGTGAGAAAAATGTGAATGGTGAGGCATGTCCTGCAGTTAACAGTTTTGTGCTTTGAAAGTCCAAAGTGAGCAGGTAGCTTTAAAATCAGAGAGAGCTGACAGATTTCTTATAGTTCAAAATCCTCTTTGGCATAGCAACTGTCTGAAATTTACACAACATCTGTAATAGGAAGGAAGTCAAGGAAAAGGGAACAGCCATACTACTATACTTCATAAACTGGCGTGCATAAATACACTGCCTTTCTGTGCAGTTTCATTGATTTTCTACCATTTCAGTGTTACTCAGTTCCCTTCAGAATTATTCTCATCTCACGTCCAAATTACTGCTTTTATTCCCTATGAGGGCATGTCACAGATTACAGTGTTAAAGCAAAATAGCTTTGCCACAAAAGCCTTTGCTAGATCTTGCATCTTGTCCTGCAAACCTGTGTTAAGCTACCTTGTTGTAGCAATGTAACCATATTATCACACAGCTCAGCACAGATAGCTTAGTTTTGCCATCCTGGCTTTGCAGCCGCAGTTGAACTCTCTGTTGACTTTAATATATCTGGTTAGATTTGCATTGTATTTTAAAACTACCCTTGACACTGGGCTTACAGCCAGATTTACTTGCTATCTGTGCTACATACCTGAGATAATGTCCCTTGCACTGGCTCTGTAGTAATTCTGCTGATACTGCTGGGGCGCGGACTTTGCAGGTGTGTACTTTGTACTTCAGAGTCGTGCCAGCTGCAATGTGGACTTGCCTCAGCACCCCATACTTGGCACAGCCATTTCCATTTATCTCATCAGCAGGAACATTGCAGTAGCATCACACAAAATCCTTTCTAAGAGACATCTATATTTCAGCTGCAGTGACCTATAATGGTAACCTGCGTATGGAATGGTGGATTCTTTGGGCATTCTGGATGTCAAACTGACCCTGAGATCAGACAAGTGTTGCCCATATGTGAGCTAATTAGCTTACAACTGTGTTGATGCTGTATGTTTGAACGACAAACAGGTTTTTGCAACAGTATGGATGGAAATAGGTGTGACTGGCAAAGAGCTCCTGGAATTTACTGGAAGTATAAAGTACTCTTCACCTGGGCGGTTTTGCTTCCTTGCAAGGTTTGGAAATGAGTTAATAGTGGTAATGTTTTTACCTTTACTTCTAACGTCATCTGCCCATGTCTCCCCTTTTATCAAGAATTATCAGACTGTTTTATTTCTTTATTTTTAGGATTGCCCACTACACAATGATACCTCAAAGTAAAAAGTGCATTATTGGGACAAATCTCTGTCCACCATCTGATTTTGCAGCTTGGTAAGTGTTTTAAAGCTCCACTGTTAATAATCAATTCAATACCCTGTCATTTAGGCTGTATTTTGATATCCTAAATTCCTTTCATGGATAACAGCAGTTAGAACAGGATAGTAAAGTGTGACAATACTAACCATATTGATAAAATATATAAAAGATAAAATATATATAAAAAAAAAGAGCTTACTGAATAATCATATGATTGTTTTCACTATAGTATGTGAAAATAAAATGTCTTAGATCTTTTTTCAGATGTGGTAGCCTTCACATTTCTACCAGTATGAACAATTACGTCCTCCATTACTGGCATTAAATGTGGTATGGTAATTCTGTTAAAGCACATTTTTAATGATCTGATTATCTTTTACCTTAATTTGAATCACAAAGTACAACAGACAAAGTTGTCAACATTTAGTGATTACTTCTTTAAGGTCAAGTATTGCACCCATATCTTTTCAGGGCACAGAATTACTTGGAATTACACCTGCTGTTGGTCCAAAATTTCAGTTAAGTTTCCTTTTGAGACAGGTTTATTAACAAAATTTTTTTTAAAATGGTAATGTAAATGTACAAACATATGCTTTGCCAGTCAGATGGAATCTCACCAAATAGGAGAGGGCTTTTTTCATCCCCTGGTTTCAAGCCAGCTAATGACAGTGGTAGAGATGTTGAGTCGTACCTGGTAGAATCCATTTTGTTGACTTAAGGTTGATGAGCCTGAAAACTTACAGGATCTCCTTTATGATATAATTGATGTGCACCTCTTGCAGTCACTCTTCCATCATCTTTATATGCATTAGGTTTTGTGAGTTATTTAAGGTTTCTACTTAATTTTTGCTTTGAATCAATAATGTTTGGTCACATGCGACACCAGTTGCCATGGTGAAGATAATTTTGAGTGTTGTCTGTACTGTGCCTGTTGCTTGACCCACGGTTTATTTTTATGTCTTTGATGACTTGCACATTTTTTGATCAAATAAGCATTAGTCACAAGCTACTCTTGAAAGAATTCTCTACGCAAGTCCTTCTTAGGATTGTGTAGTTTCTCTCCAGTTCAGCAGAACTCTTCTAGTTCCTGTAAGCCTGTCATATATTCAGAAGTCACTTCATTTGGGGGTTTTTTTTGTTTGTTTATAAGGCAGATATGTTTCATAAACAGTTGCATTTGGAGGATCTATAGAGTTTCCACAGTCTCAACAGACCTTTTGTGCTCATACTTGGAAGAATTCATACACTACCTAGCAGGCAATATCTTTTCATGTAGTCACATGTCTGAAGTGGCACCTTTTTCTCTTCATTCATGCTGTTAGCAGTTATGGACCTTTCCGGTTTGTCTAATTGGTTGGACAAAGATCTAGGGAGCTATCAGACAAGTCTAGGTTCCCCAAGTAACCAGGTTTTTCAAAGTTTGAACATTTTTTTCTACTGCAAATGTGCTGTTTATTCACAAATGAGTGGCTGCCAGTTCAGCTTGCTTCCCAGTTTTGTTGCCATCTCTGCCATTACACTCTGCTTCATTGACTTTCATGCTTTGGCATCCTGTCTCTGTCCCCAGCTCTCGTGGCTTTTGCTTTTTTGCACAATAGCTGTAATAAATGTGTATGTGTGTGTTCATATTACTAATATCTCATAGTACACACGTGATGTAACATTATATAGATAGCTGCTGACTGTAGCTGTGGTAGGATGGGCAAGATTTTCTGAGCAGTCATTTGTGTGGAGTGTGCGAGCCTTGAGTGTATGGAAGTTCACTGGTGACTCGCAGAGCTGCTAAAGCATCACCCTGGAGGAAGGGCTTCCCCTGGCAGGAGGAAGGATTGCAGAGACAGCAGGTCACATTTAGGGGTAGAAGAGAAGAGCTATGGTGAGATGCTTTGTTCCTTGCAGAAGGACCAGCCTCTCCCCATCAGTACACTGTGGCAGCCTTTTCCACGCTGGAAGATGTTTATTGTACTCAAGGACTTTTTGGTAGGATGTGACACTTCTTCCACAAATAGGAGTAGTTCAATTTTTTGAACTGTACTGTCTGGTTTGTTCTTTGTAACTTATGTGCATGGAATCACCAATGCTATTCATTTTCTCAGATGATCGCTATTTTATTATGTTAAGACCTACTTTGCTTCTAATTGTAAACTGTACAACCTCTTTAAAATAACTAAAGCAGTAGTTTACATTTACTCATAAAAAAGGAAAGCATTTGATGCATTTTAATAGTCAGGACAATGAAACACTTCTTCAGCTATTGAAGATAGTTGAAATCATCCCTGTTGTCACATTTTGAGAACAGAACTGAGCTTGCAAGAACTGTCCTTTTTCTCTTGGGTTTTACATATCTCTTATAGCCATGGATGGCTATAA
>VZTQ01009343.1:0-74839 GCA_013400755.1 Pelecanoides urinatrix
CGGCGGCGGCGGGGCCTGAGGGCGGCAGCCCGCGGGGCGGGGCAGGAGCGCTCCCCGCGGAGCCCGGCCTCTGGAACCCTCTTCGTGACGAAGCCTTAGGCAGCCATGGGCAGGGACATCTTCAGCTAGATCAGGTTGCTCACAGCCCGGTCCAGCCTGGCCTGGAATGGTCCCAGGGGTGGGGCATCTACCACCCCGCTGGGCAACCTGTGCCAGTGTTTCACCACCCTCATCATACCAACTGCTTCCAAAGCTAACAGAGGGTATTTCTAAGTGGTAGCTAACCTTCAATTTCTAAAAATGTTTTCTTAGTAATTTGTATTTTAAATGCCTTGCTCTGTTCGTTAGACTAGAGTTGCAGAATCCTTGACCACAGAATTTCAATGTTGACGTTCTCCGTGCAGCCCAAATGGCACAAAGCGCTTGTTCCACAGGCAGTAGGCCGTAGTGTTTAAAGATGTAACAAGGTGCAAAATTTAAAATAAGATTTTTCAAAAATGCATTTCTTTCAGAGCAAGCGAGGTGTGCTTGTACAAACAGGACACAGTTAGCTATTCCAACCTGAAGCAGTTCATTTGCCAGCAATTGCTGACCTGCAGAGCACGAGGCAATCCCTTTGCAATGAGCTAACCCTGCTCCTTTTCTCTGCTACAGACAGGCAAGTGAAATCTTGAAAGTTCACACACGAGGATTATTCTGAAAGTAACTGGGTTTTACTTTGCTCTAAAGCCAGCTTTGTACCAAAAATCCAGTGTAAAAACTGCACAGAAACCAGCCCCAAATTGAACACCCGCGCTTACCTGTGTACTTCCAAGCCTTATTGTGAATAAGCATTTCTACACTGTCCTGAGTCAAAGATCTTTATCCAAGTACCACTAAAATACATATGCTTCACATTGCAAGAACAAGCTTTTGTTCTCCCTCCAAGACAAAAATTATTCATGACCGTAATTTTCCTCTTACATTAAGAATATTCTTACCGCCACTGCACTCAAAGTGAGGTTCACAGAGAGCATACTTCTTCCGTTTCTTGCGTAATCGTAGTTTGTTTTTTCTTAATGCCACCTCTGTATACCATAAAACCAATAAAGCCAAAACCCCAGTACTTTTAAGACATTGTATGCCTTTGTCTTGCTTGGACAGAAGAAAAATTAAATTAACACTTTAGCAACAGAAAAAGGGTACATACAAAAATTATTACTTTTGACTTCTGGGAACAGGATGGTCAAAAACGACGAGAGAATACATGTCATTCGCTACAGCTGGGAGAAGCAAAGAGAACTACTAGTAAAACTACTGTTAAACTGGAACAGGATTACTGGTATTTCCTACCCCCTTGTCACAGCCTGTCTTTGACAGAACTCAAAATACTAGTGTTTTAGGGCATGCCATACCACACAAGAAAAACAACAACAACAAAAAAACAAGCCGAAAAACAAAATCCCCCAACTTCTTAGCTATGTTTCTGAAATACGATATTGCTGGAATTCTCTTTTTGAGGGGAGGCGTAGATATTTGTAACCTGTAACTTGCATTCTTTCATCTTTAAAATGTACTAAAGTTTGTGAATAAAAGAGAAAACATCTGTAACAAGTTTCTGAATGCATAAACTCCTTTATTGAAAATATTGTTGTAGCACTGCATTACATATATTCAATATTCATAGTTTCAAGGGTCACAGAATTTTGATTGAACAACACTGTTTTGAATATAGACCACAGCGTTTAGATATGCTCCGACAAGGATAATATAATGGAGTAAGTTGTAGGTAGTAATAGTGAAATGTATGTAAAATGTTGAACTAGGTTGTGTTTGTGTTTTTTTTTTTTTTTTTTTTAAACTATATCTTGGTCTGCCACCATTTGAAAGAGCAAACAGTATTACGATATTCCTGGTATCTTCAAAGTGTTAAGCTGTTAGCAACTTCCAAAATATTTTGCAGCATTACCAATAAGAACTTCATTTATGGCTGTAGTAGACCACACAGAAGGGAAGTGTGAAAAGCTCACGTGCGGCGTGTTACAGGCTTACTGTATATAGCATTGGCTTTTAGACTGTGAAATTTCTGTGCAGGATTAAGATTTAGTAATGCTTTTGAAAGAGAACCACTTGGCTGCCTTTTATTTTTATTATTTTTTCAAAAAGGGAAGGACAGTAACTAAATTGAGTTGTATTACTCAGTTAATAATATTCCAAAATTAGACTGTACTGTTTAATGCATGGAAGCAAACTATCGTTTCTAAAACCCGCCTTTCTCAGGACCATGACACATTCGAGTATCAGGGCAGGACAGCATCCTAATGTTGGTTGGGTCTGGATTGTGTAAACAAAACTGCAGCATAATGGGAAAGCAGAATTCTGTAGCAAACAGTGGAGATCGCCAGTCCTCTATCACACTCCATTTACTGACATTTTTGTTTTGTAACATGCAGTTTTTTCTTTTCGGTGTTGAAGGGGAAGGGGGAAAAGTATCTGATTATTTCATGAAAAACAAAGAAGAATATTTAGTTACCTGTCAAATCCTAAGCCAGCCTGTTGCTTCAAGTCTTTTTCGGGAAGGAAATCATATATATAATTACCAAGACGACAAGTATTACACTTACATGACCTGGCCTGTTAGGGAAATAGCATTCTTCTCTAAATCTCAATTGTAGTTTCTCCTTAACAAAGCAGTTATTCTTCAATTTGTAGGGAAGTGTTCATAAAAGCACAGTGGGTGGCTTATTTTGAATCATTTGGTGGTGATACAGAAAAACAATCCTCTCTTAGAAATGTCCTTCGTAAACAGTCAAATAATACTAGGGCAGATGCTCAGAGCATGCTGTCCCAATTCTGTTGACTGCAACAGAGCTGATACAGTCTATACCAGGTGGCAGTTTGCCCAATGTCTCCATACACTGCCAAAATAATAATCTATTAACAAGAATGTGGCAGCAGAGTTAATAAGAAGCACCATCCACCTTCTCCCTCATCTCAAAAAAAAAAAAAAAACCCAAAACAGAATTATGCACTCCAAGTGTTTCTGCCAGAAAACAAACCCTCTAATTAGGGTAAAATGAAAACCAAATCTCATTTACAAAATAAAAATACAAAAATTAACTTCAGAAATCAAATAAATTGATTCAGAATAAATGCCAATGCATAAGAAAGCTACCTGAAGAGTAATTATTTATCAAATTGAGATTTGAAATATTAAAAAAAAAAATCATAGCTAATACATTTACAAAAAAAAATCTGCTATACAATAACAATAAATAAAAAGATTTAAAAAACATGTTCCCTTAAGTGCTGTGTACACCTATTTCTGATTCTTTTCCATGGCAAACAGTATGCTGTAGATTTTGGTAAAGTAACCTTTTATTTTTGGTTAGCATTTGTACGTTGAACATAAATACACATGGAATGTACTAGATAGTTACAGTTTTCCCACAGGATCTTTTACACAGTTACAGAAAAAGTTTTCAACTTGTACACCATGAATGTTTTCATAAGCATCATATCTTCAATGGAGGAGTATTGGAGGAGGAAGTAAAAAACACTTTAGACTGATCTCTTACTGTTCTGTCTCTTACTGCCTCTCAAAACCAGCTCTGGTTTTTCTTGGGTTGGTTGGGTTTTTTTGCGTAGTCATGCTCTGGTACAAACTTGAGGAAAAAGCATGTAATGTTGTGAGGCAGCCTGCACCTTCTAGTTAGCGTTTAAGTGCCTAATGGATCCAGTCCTTAAGGCAGTCAGTATTTCATTCAAATGTCCATACTTCTACATCTTGTATTATGAAATCTTCTTTTTTAGATAAGATGTCATTATTGAAGGTGCTGCAAGAGTTGCTTCGCCCGTGATACAAATCTGCATCTAACCATAAGCCAAACCGGCCACTAAAAAGGAAATACACAATAAATTTCAGGTTATATATAATAGTAAAAATACTGGAAGCTGTAGAAACAACCAGAGAAGCAATATGGAGGAATCTAGGTAATTCTGAGGATTTCTTAGACCAAATGTGAAGAATTCAATCCTGGCAAAGCACTTGCCAAGAAGCTCGCAGAGCAGTCCCCTTGCTTTTGTTTGCGCCAGCGAGTGGGGCAGAGTGCAGGACCGAGCATGTGCCCGTGGCCCCCCATGCCATTTGGCTGTTTGCACCACTGGCTGTGACCGACACCAGGGCGCAGACGTCAGGGTCCCTTCCCTGGCTGTTCGGATGTGAACATGGCCCCTTCTGGTTTAGGAGGAGGAAGAGGGGTGTTCATACACTCCCAATGCAAACCATGCCCAGATGTCCCGTGGTGCAGCCTGCAGTCAGCTTTAGTTAGTCGTATAGCCTTAGCCCTTCATTTCACACCCCCTCAACTTTGACATTTAAGACCTGATTAAGCACTGTCTGTATCCTTGCTCTGTGTAGCAACAGAATAATGACAATTTATCTTAGAAGCTGATGGCAAAACTGCCATTTAGAAATTATCTTCCAGAGGCAAACCTCTTCAGCAATGAGACCTGTATCTATCCAAAACATCTGTTTTTTTTTCCGATCTCAATTAAAAAAAAAAAAAAATTAATTGCCCAACATAAGTCACTCTAAGCAATGGAAGTTGCTCTGGGACTATAACAGAAATCAGATTACTGAGGTATCTGCCCTAAACAGTTTACTAAAAGTAAGTTCAGCCATTTTACTGATTAGGTTTTTTTGCAACTACCATTGTCCCTATTCTCATTTAAAAAAAAAAAAAAAAAATCAGCTACATTATTTGAAAACCAAACATTCACTTACCCTCCACCTCCGAGCTCCAGAGAGCTGGTGTCTCCATTGATGAAGTAGGTGTTCTCTCCACTCCATTTGAATACCTGAGGGGGGTGGAAAAACAAAATGTATTTGGACTGTGAGGATTCTTGTACTCTGAAACTACTGGGGACCAACTCTCAGCAGGTATTTTTTGGTGTGGTGATATTTTTTTTTTTCTTGAAGGGGGAGGAAGAAAAGGTAATAGGTAGAAAGTAAAGGAATAATACAGATTTAAAACTATGAATAAGGCACTCTAATCCTTTTTACAATTCTGCTTACATCTCTAAATCAACAGGCATTCTGTTAAAAAGGAACAATGTGTTCAATATTGAAAAATGCACAAGCCATGAACACTAAGGGGTATTACAGTAGCACTCATGTCTGGTTTGTTGTCACTGTGATCTTAAACATATATGAAATTATACCCTATTCTTGATATCACTGCCTTCCAAGGTGAGTCTTTGATAGTCCACTTCTTACTCCTCCCTCCTTCCCCCTTCAATCCACTTAAAACCCTCTCCTCACTCTTGCAGACTGTCCTCTTGGCACTTCAGATAATTAGAGCCACTTTTGCTTAAAGCATTGAATTGAAGCAATGAGTGATTAACTGCATTCATCAAAAGCCAGCGCATCTTCTAAACTCAAATATGCTGTCTTCATAAAAATCTCATAAATGTTTCAGAGGTGGAACCCAAAAATCTTATTTCAGAAAGTGAACACCCACTTACCTTAAAATTTGGACTGAATGTGTAGAGGAATGTTTCACCAGTGCCATAGTAATGGTCACTAAACCTGAAGGGATGTGTAGCATACGCTCCAAATATCTGTCAGAATAAAACGATTAAACTACTTCTGAGGACAGTGCAAAATTCAAAAGAAAAACCCCCAAACATTTCAAAATACTTTCTAAAGAGCAACTGGTGTTTCATATTAGAAGAACCAACTAGTAAAGTACATCAGATGAGCAAATGCTCCTGCAAATCTTTTGTATCCTGCACGTTAAAAGCCAGATGACAACAACGGCAATAGGAATGCCGACTCCAGGAGCTACTGAAGTACTAGACCTCCACAGAGGCATTATTTGTGACAGCTCGTTAACTGAGATACCTAAGGAAGATACTTCCATGGGCACTATTAAAAGGAGCACTCATTGCAATTATGAAGCTGGGGGGGCGTATTTCTATCAGTGCTGATGTACCTTCCTACCTGTAAGTTTAGTTTAAGCAGTAGAAAATATAAAACACCAATGTCTTATTTTGGTATGATGTCACTTCACAGTATGACTAGTACTTCTCATACTGATCACTTTTTATAATGTTGCTAGAACATTGCCCTTTCAGTCCAACCCCTGCAGACCAAGCACTCCTTACCTGGTTGTCCATATCCTTGATGACAAGGAGAACTGGACTGTCGAGAGATGCCGATTTACGGTACAGAGTCTTCAGGCTAGTCCCGTGCTCCAGTGTACTGTACGCAAGCCTCCACGGATATCCCTGCACTCGTGCAGGCAAGCACCGGGCAAGCTGGGCAACGAACAGGGGGAAATGGTTACATATACAATTGGTTGGGTCACAGGTGGTGCCCCAGACTATTCCCTTTCTGCAGAGGCTTCTGAGCCAAAAAATGGTTGTCAAGGGAGCAGCTGATGCCAGGAGCTTAACATCTCTGCCACATGCATGTGGCCTTGTACTCTGAGCCCAACTGTCTGCATTCACATCACCTGTGAAAGAGATTTCAAAACTCTTTGGCACCCCCTCTCCAAGCACTGAAAGAGTTGCCAGTCCTCAATATCAGTATCAAACTCCAGAGTTGCAAAACATAAAAATAAGCTTTCTAGGCAAGCCAGTGCTGCAGCAAACAGGACCTTGCAAAAGGACACTCCAACATACAAAGTACTTTCCAAATTCTTAAAAAGCATTGGCATTGCCTCCAGAGGGCAGAATGTCCCACACTTGGCAGAGACAGCACCACAGCTAACAAGGAAACGAGGTTTTTCTAGCCATACCTGCTCTATGTGCATATTCTCCAGGAGGGCACTGTGATGCTTTAAGACAGGCAGAGTATCATCATCATCTTCTTCATAGTAACTGCAAACGCTCTTTCGTCGTTTTGCTTCTTCTACAGTAATGATCTGAGGCAAGAGAACAAGTGTCCAACCTAAAGCATAGCTCTTACACTGTCAATCCGTTGTTGAAGCAAATTAATTTAAAACCACATACTCCTCAGCTGTGACACTGTGTGGAGCAAAACCACTGTATGAGATGGTTGTATCAAGCACAGGCAGCCTTAACCAAATGGGGAAATTCTTAACTGGCAAGGTGTCTTTGAGACAGCACCGCCAGAATTTTTTCATGCCCTGGTGACTTCCCACAGCTGTAGAGTCCTTTGGGATTAATAAACACTGAGGTAAGCAGGTGACATCATGTGGTCAGCCTCAGACGTACTTGCTCCTAAGTCAGAAGGTTAAAGTGCACCTAATTCTTCCGAGTCACACTACACGCATCTGAACTATATGTCTTGTCAGAGTCTGAGGAGGACACAGAAGCTTCTTTGTTTTCTCTCATGCAGCTAAGTTGAGTACATTAATTATTTTCTCAGGTGGTAATGCATGAGAATATGAAAAAGTTTAAAATTTCACTTCTTTTTATTAAAACAGCAGCTTTTTCCTGTTTTTTTCTTTGTGACTCGGACATGGTTTTGTGTACACAAACTGAAACAGAATGAATACAGCAAAGAAGTAAAAATGAAAATCAACTTGAACAGGTATTTCAAAGTCCTGTCTTGTAGGAAATGATATGCGTAAGATTTTGAGCATTCAGTTTACGTTAAGTTCTTGAAAATACTCATTCTGAGAGTCAAGGTCTTTATAAAAATACATTCTTACTTGAAAGTGATCAGACAGCTCTTTGGAAACCTCTATTTATTCCTTTGCTTAAGACTTCATAAAGAGAGCACATTGTAGTATTCTAAAAGGTGACTCCATATAAATATTTCTAACGTCAGGTTTGAAATTACATACTTATAAAACGAAGCACAGACTTCTCTCCAGCAACTACAAGTAAGCCACACTACCTTTTCCCATAAAGCTGGAAACAAAATGAGAATCCCAATCCATACGCTTAATGCTTGCCTATAAAAGGACTCGGCAGCCTACAAGGTGCTGAGAGAGACAGGGGACAAACTCTGAACTCCACATGGCACAGGCAGCAAACAGGAGCCCAAACGTGGTGCGGGGCAGGAGCTCCCAGGCTGGCAGCACCCATGGTGCCTGGAGCTCACTGCAGAGGGGAGGATGCCACCTGGCCCCTTGGTGGCAGCAGTCCAGGTGTCCTGGCTCCTGACGAGCTGCTGCTGGGATGCTCGGCCTCCTGGCTGGCAAAGAACAGCATGTGGCATGGCTGGAAAGCTGCTAACCCCTCAGTGCAGCTCGGGGTGCTTAGCGAGTGACAGGAGCCTTGGCTCCGCACAGCGGTGGGAGGTGAGATGAGGCATGCTGCACGGCAGTGCGGCTTTAGCTGGGTCTCGGTGCCACCATGGCAAACAAGAAGCAACAGCAAGAGCTCAGAAATGGGGCTGATAAGGAAGAAAATGGGAAGCACGGAGGCCTAACTATGAATCAAACGGGAAACCTTAAACCGCCTTCCTTCCACCAGCATATCACCACAGAAGTCTTACCTTGGAGCAGGAACCTCAAGATGTGGCTGCAGAGCACACTGCACCGCTGCCACACACCTCCCTGTAAATATGGCTTCCAGATGACTTTCATGTTACACATGGATAAAGTTTTGCATAACTCCTCCGCACCTTGAACTTGCAGAAGCTGTCAACAGTCAAGACAATTGCCAAGTGCCTGGAGGTCCTACACACACCTGCCCCACAGGCGAGAAAACAAATCCACTGGACTGACTCCAGGTGCAGATTTAACCACACCACAAAGCACAGAGAAGGAGCTTTTTATGAAGACCAGGACTGGTGAGGAGTTCACCATCGGTAGGACAAAGCCCTAATACCGTCAGTCACACCCAGCATCTCCAGTGGGACGCAAGCAACACGTCCACTGCACGTACTCATGTCCAGCCTGCATTCACCTGCAGACGCCTGGACCTGAGCCCAGGGCAGCCGCCCTGAGCAGGGCACCTGGGCACTGGTGCTCCAGTGCACACAGCGGGGTTAGGAAAAGATGGGAAGGACCACCAGAAGGCAAAATTCAGCCTGCACAATTAACATTGTTAAGTGCTCCTGCACACCTGGGCAGTATAGGTATTCCTGCCGGTGACACCAGAAGAGCTGTACAGCTGCATCCTGCCCCTCCAGCCCAGGCTCAGTGGGATCTAGTCCTGAGTCTTCTGAGACTGGAGGGAATCCTGTGCTGGAAAATTTTTCATATGGCCAATTTCAGTGAAGGTTTGCACTGCAAAATTAAGATAAATTTAAAAAAAACCAAACCACCACCAACTTGTTAAAGGAAAATGGTCTTTCTGCTTTTATCCTTGTTCTTTTTCCACCTCCTGAATGGTTTTCCTTCCCTCTTCATCTCCCAGGCCATTATTTTATTTTACTTTTTTTTTTTTTTTTAAAAATAAATACCTTTTTCACCTTATATCAAAAGTACCCAACTCCTCTTTCAAAGACTATTTTCTAGGAATAGTTTCCCCTGGGGCAGGGGGGGCGGGTAGTATCAGAGTCAATCAACCAGCAACTGGTATCTGTAGCAAAATGCAACCAAACTCACAGACATAGGCAACCACAGAAAATCTATTAACACAGCTGTAAATTGCAAATCAACTCCAAAGACAGACAAACCTCCCTCTTCACTGTATAGGTACCTATTCAGTCTATAACTGAAGCGCACATTTGAATGAGGTTTGGAGTCAACAATTGCAAAAAAAAGGGTCTGATATTTACAGACCACACAAAAGCAGAAACAGATTAAAAGAATCAACCACTACAGAAACTGGATCTACAAAATCTTCTACAGATTTTATGGGACCGAGAAAGCAAGCTACCTGGGGTAGAAATACCCCATTAAAATTCATCTGAGTTTGGAGCACATTTTTTACTAGGACAGAAGTGCTGTATCAGATCCATGCTGTTCAAACAGGGACACAGTTCAACATACCTCCACAAAAGGTTCCTCCTGGTCAGGTCTGGCACAGTAAAGAATTCGAATATTTGAAGGTATTTGTTTCCCTTTCATCATCTACCAGTTTATTTTGCAGTATCCACCACACTTCTGTACTCTAGTGGCAAGAGCTCTCACACACAAGCATGACAGACAGCTACTACTCGTGGCACGCTGGGATAAAATTGCTTATATGCTTCTCTACAATCACACTTTCTATTTCCCCACAAGGGAGAGTGAAACTTTCACAGTAATCATGCCCAAATTTGGACTTCCAATAGAGATTTCCTGGCAGACCTACTTTCAATTTGTAAAGCTTGAATGCATTACAAATAAAGAGACACACCTTTAAGAGCTGTTTCCAGCTCATTCTTCTCCCAATACATATTTAAATAAAACAATGAGAGAAAAGCTCCCAGTGTGGCCAGATCTCTCCCACCTCTGTTCTTCAGGTCACTGGCCCTCCTCCTTCATTTTGGTTTTATGAAAATGGCATGCAAATAACAACCAAACAGTGAAATCTAGTGCAGTATATGACTGCACTCAGCTCTGGGCAAAACAGGGAATGAAGACTTTTTTTTTTTTCATCTTGCAGTTCACAAAGCACCAACATTAAGAAACTATGAAACTGTAAAAATAAAAGCTATTTGGGGTTAGAGGTGATGTTGCTACATTTCAAATGACAAGCCCCACTCCCGAGCTCCACTTTTAAACAGGACTTTGAAGATAGAAATGCTTAGGGAGAGGGAAGGGGAATAGGGCAGTAGAATTTTAAAAACAAGTTTATGGTTAAGACAAAGAATCAGATCACTTTTTACATCACCATCAAGGTATTTCCCACTTAGGGATTTATCTGGTTTTTAATTTAACCCATATCCTTAGCACAGCAAGTGCTTCAGCATTCAGAAATATCATTAAAAAATGTGTGCGAGCTTATTTCCCTTAGAAACTAGGCTTTGTATGCACAAGAGACAGACAGAAACACAGGCATGCCAAGTAGTTGAAACAGACTGCAAAAGCCCCCATATGAAAAAGCCAAACTCCCAGTCTAAAACCTATCCATCTTACAACCAATATTCAAACAGTATTGCTGCGTGCACCTGAGAAGCAAGGGTATGGCACAACATCACATATCCATCCACTTCAACCAGCACATGGGAGTCTCTCTTGGTGTTTACATGTACATGTGTATTTTGGAGGTTTTATTTGTAGCATATAAATACAACATGAATTTAGCAACACTGACAACATACACCTGTATAGTTTTGCAAAAGGTTAACATCATATAACCAAAATATTTACACAACTTCTGCTGGTTGCACTCCACAGAGGTCCCAATTGTTTGCCTGCTCTTTCTAGGGAGAGAAGAAAGGAGGACTGAAGGAATACGAGTACACTTGTGAGACAGATACAAGCCTTGAGGAGACTTCTATATGAAGAAACAAGCATTATAAAGAAACACCATAAAAATCATCGAGCAAGTGCTGAGATTCTCAGCATGGGGATGCACACTTGATATGCACATGCTTCATACAATGGCAGTAAGCACTCACCTCCCAGCTTTTAGTAGTGGGTTCACTGAAGAAGTTGTCTATCATGTCAAGCTCCTCCTTTTCTACCACAACAAAACCTTGCTCTTTGGCATCTTTCCCATATATTTCTGGTGACCACTGAACAAAAAATGTGTACAAGTGATCCACCCTGTAAACAGAAAAGGAGGAGACAACCATTGTGCAGTGGTCCATGAACATGGATGCTTTCCATCCCCACAATACTTTTTTTCCTCCCTTTGCTATACACACAGCCAAAGCATCATGCAAAAACGAAGTGGCTTGTCCAGTCCCACACAATTCATATCGGGACGACAAATTGTTTGGTATTAGATCATGCTCATAAAAGTCCATTAAAAAAAGGTCACTTTAATTATTTAGTTTGACCTCCTGCATAAACCAAGCCGTAAGATATCACAAGTAAAATCTACACCACATTTCTAGCTGCGTTGCAGAAGTTATAGAGACTAACCACAAAACAATTCTTCATTCTGTTAGCATAATGAAAATAAGCAGTTACTGACAGTTTTGCTAATGATATAGTACCAGCAGTGTATGCACTTCCATAAATGTAGTCAGCTCTCAATCACTGTCTTTAAAGATATGTTCTTTGACAACATCCATAACAAACAGTGAAACAATTTCTAAAGAAGGAATTTATGTAGTGTATTGAAGTTAAAATGAACACATGCAATTTCAGACAGGAATACGATAGTGGATCTACTGTACAAAAAGTTAAATTGCTGGCAAAAATATCAAACCCTAATTAAAGAGGGCAGATAGAAAGATAGTAACTACTTATGACACTGGATCTTTCTCCAGTTATTCACCAGAAAGTTTTGTCCAGCAATTCCTTGATCAATACAAACCAAGAAACATCTTAGAGAAATTTAGACATTTTCCCCCTATTATTTCAAGTTACTTGGATTTTTTTTTTTTATATATGTATATGTACACACACACACAAAAATAATCTTAAAACACCATTTCAGCATTGTTGGATTTTGTTCAGGGTCACCAGTATAATTCCAGAGATTTTTCCAACCAAGTCTACATTTTTTTGTTCTACATTGCTACCAGTGAGGGCTAGAGTCTGATGTCAGTTCTAACTGCATAAACTGACAGCCCTGAAATTGTTGCCTGCTCATGACAGCTATACTAATTCACAGTCAAAGTGAGATATTTGGAGGGGCTTGACCCACTTTGGCCTCAAGAAATTTGGATCCAATTTCCACTATCCTCAGAAAGAATAAAGGATTGACTTTGCTTCATCATGGAAATGTCCTCTTAACCATGAAAAAGGAATTAATTAGCATTGCCATCAGTTTTTTCTCTTCTTTGCACATTCACAAACGCTTCTGTGGTGCACGGCTAACAGATGTTCTAGCGGGGTTTAAATTTCTGTTATCAAATAAGAACTGTACCTGTGAAACGTTTTTAATATTTACAACCAAATATGGTTTTAGTAGAATTGTCCTAAATTTGTGAACACCCAATACTGGTTCCTGAAGCATCAGCAGCCTCCCTTCATCAAGAACAAGAAAGGCAGCTAATGTTGATATAAAGTAAAAATGTTAGCTGCTATTCGTTTCTCTCCAGCAACACACACACAAAAGAGATCACGGTAGTACTGTGCAAGCAATCAGTCTTTGGGATAATTCTTGCCAGTAATTGTCTGGAAAAGGCTAAAAAAGCATCATGCTCCCATTGCCAAGGGTTCCCCCCTTCTGAGAAGCCACGTGATTGCTTACAAGTTTGCATAGATCTAAAACTAGTGAACTGTGGAAGGCACTTCTAAAAGGCGTATCATCTCATTTTAGTCAAGACCTTTTCTTCTAACTGCAGAAGTTTTCTGACATCAATAGGTGCCACTCAACATGCCCCATTCCTCTTCACTTGCTCACAGAGGCTTCAGAAAGAGCAGTATCATCATCTCTTTGCTAAGTAATGTGAGCTTTAACTGATAGAGACATTCAACTTGAGCACTGTGTATTTTATGTGCAGTAGTCCTAGTCTGGAAAGCTAACTACTTAATTCCTACAAATCCCTATGAAAGAACAATAAAACTAGTGGTTGCTGCTGTCTGGCTAAGATCAGTTCGAAAGCACATTCATGCAGGTGGGTGGAAGAGAGCAGCATACTCTCATCTCAGACTCGCAGAACATATTTAGGTTGTAATGCAGCTCTGGAGATCATCTAGGCCAACTTCTGGTTATAGTAGAGCTAACTTCCAAGTTAGAGGAGGTTGCACAGCCTTGTCCATTTGCAGTTCTGAAAATCTCCAGCAGAGATTCCACAACCTCTCTATGCAACCTGTTCCATGCATAACCAGCCTCACATTGTTTTTCTTTTTTATCTAATCACAATATCCTCCGATGTATGCAGAATGTGATCTGAGAAGGGACTGGCGCCGTCCTACGTTTTTTTTCCTCTCTTCTCCGCCCTGCTTTTTTTAACCACATGTCACAAAGGAAGAGGGGAATAACCACCACCCAAGATAGTGGCTATGCTCTTCCTTACACAGGCCAGCAAGAAGTAAAGCCTTCATTACTGCGAAGACACTGCTGACTTATGCTGAGTTTGCTCTCAACTTCCCCACCTTCTTTTCTGCAGAGCTGCTCCCCAGGCCACCCGTCCCCACACTGTACCACTGCAGGGGCTGCTCCACTCCAGGTGCACAACTTTGCATTTGCACTTTCCAAGCTTCCTGACGTTTCTGTCAGCCCAATTCTTCCTCCGTGCTGAGGTCTCTCTGAGCAGCAGCCCTGCCTTCCACTGTATGAACACTCCCCACATTTGGCATCATCTCCCAAAATACAAAGGTGTATTCTGTCCCAACGTCCTTGTCACTGATGAAGGCATTAAACAGTATCAGTCCCTAAGGAATACCACTTGCACCTGGGCTGCCACTCAGACTAGCTATCAACCTTTGAGCCCAATGGTCCAGTCAGTTTTTCACCCACCTGGTGGTCTACCTGTCCAGGTCACATCTCTCCAATTTGGCTATAAGGATACTATGGGAGATTGTGTTGAAAGCCTTACTAAGGTCATGGTAAAACAACAATCCCTTGCTCTCCCCTTGTTCACAGAGCTAGCTATCTCAAACAGAAAAGTTATCTGGTTGGTAGAAAAACAATTTGTCTTTGGTAAATCTACGATAGCTGTTCCTGATCACTTCTTGTCCTCCTCATGCTTGGAAAAGGTATCTGTAAGGATGTGCTTCATAATCTTCTCAGGGACTGAGGCGAAGCTGACTGCCCTGTGCTCCCACAGATCCCCCTCGATTTTTCTGAAGATGGTTGCAGTATTTGTTTTTCCAATTATTAAGGACCTCTCCAAGTGATCATAACCTTTCAAGGGATGATAGAAAGCAGCCCTGCAATAACATCAACCAACTTCCTCAGTACACTCGGAATATTTCCTGTCAGGCCCCATGGACCTGTATAAGCTCAGTTTATTTAAGTAGTCCATAACTGAGTTTTCCTCTGCCACGGACCGATGCTAAATAAATCCAGACACTCCAAATTTAAGAAGCAGCAGCATAAAATGAGAAATAGGTGACTGTAGAAGTGAGGTCATTCTGAAAGGGGATGCAGAGCATCCCTTCTCTGTTAATAAAATTAGAACATTATGCTGTGGTGGTATTTCCAAGCTACTAAATTGAAAAAATTGGAGACAATTTTTAAATTGAAAAATTACTGCTTGAGCCAACTACTCTTGTAGCCAACTTGACAGCTGCAGGGAAATTTCTCCTAGAAGTCAATAGCTGTTTTGGTGATCACATGCTTATGAGTGCGTCATAGACTAACAGAGAAACATCAAGAAAACATAGAATACTTGGAAAGGAACAATTTCAGAAACCTCAAGGTAATCACTCCAGAAAGAAATTATAAAAAAAGGAAAAGATGATAACACGAAACCTAGGAGACACAAATCAAAAATGAAAGATGGAACACTGGTTAAAGAGGGAACCCCCTCCAGCTGTAGCCAGATTAAAAGGAAATGAATATGCTTACAAATATGTTCATAGTAACACACACACAGAGGGCACAAAATAAATGTAACAAAAAAAAAGGTTTATAGTGAAGGATATAAATTCAGTAGAAAACTAATTTGGGAGAGTACAAAACATGACATAAAGATCATGGCAACAAAGTGTGAAAATCAGTGTAAGACAAAAGCTTCGTGGAGTATATATGCCCCTGCATTGCTTAGTAAACTGGGAACAATCAGTTGTGTGTCAATGCATCCGAACAGAGGAGCACACACTGATGAACAGTGAGCAAAGGCTGTGCTTGCAGGATGGTACTTTACCCTTGGCAGAAGGACCTTAGAGTCCTGGGATAACGGCTCCGAATTTTGGAGCAAGATCTCCGCACCAACACACTGATGACAATATTTGGTGTGATCCTTGAGTGCATCAAGAAAGTAACATGCAGCAGAAGGAATGAGATTGTGTTTAGTTCGGTGTTTGACACTTTGGTGACCACTGCTGGAATACTCTGTCCATCTCTGGTGCACCATTCCCAAATCATGCTCAAGTGTTGCAGCTTAGAGATGCAAAACCAACTGCCGTACAGCAAGAGGCAAAAAGAGTTATTTAGCTTTCCGGAGTGACACCCTGTGATAGCCTACATTAAGAGGAACTGAATGCTGGTAATACAGATGCAACAACAACCAGGGACCGGAGGCCAGAAAAATTAAAGTAGGTATGTAGTGCACCGAGAAAGAGCAAAGGCAATTATCAATAAAACACACCAGACAACTTGTCAAGTTACAGTTGATTCTTGAGGGGGAACCGCAAATTATTTTTCTTCTAGAAGATATACTTTCATTTAGGAGGTCCGAAACTGACATCCCCACCACCACCATTTCTGTTGATACGTCAACAATATCTGACTTCTTTGAGGGCACAGGCAAAGCAGTTTTCCATAAATGAATGTCTTCAAGTCAGTCATAGGTGGGAAGGGAGCTACTTCCAAATTTGAGTCTTTGGGTAGTGGGAGAGGTTTGTGCATCTTGTGATACATGTACAAAGGCTAAAAGTCCAACCACAGCTCCTGGCCTAGAAAAAGGAGTTAATTCAGAGGAGTCTTACGACTTTGTCATAAACATGCCTGACTAGATGATGATGTTCCTTCATGAATCTTATTAGGGCTAAGGTATCGTAAGCCCTCATACGCTTACATCAGCCTATATAAACTTGTATGAGCCCCTATTATAAGATATTAAGCTATAGATACAAACAGGTTTTCATAGGTTTCATCTGTATAGTTTAGTGTCTTATTTATCAGGAATCTAGGAGTACTCTATTTGTAGAAGGCTAATTGAAAAGGAGTCTAAATCTAAGCTTTATATGCTACCTATTCCCTTCCATTAACATGGAGTGATCCCTCAGCACCAGGACCATCTTAATCATCGTCCCTGCATATGCAAAGCCCTGCATAAGTGCACGGAAGCATCACGTAGGTATTGACTCCAGCTAGTTGTGCTGTAAGTTCTTCCAGATCTCAGCTTCAACCATATCAACTACCAAGTGTTATGCACTTGATACTAACAGGAGTCACAAGCAAGCAACATCTTGCTCTACAAAAGGAAACCCCACAGAAACAGTAACAAAAAACAAACCAAAACTCACGTAACTCTCCAAACCAAAAAAAAAAAAAAACAAACCAAAAAACAAACACCGGACAGGAAGCTAAGACTGAAAAAGAAAAGCAAGGCTTAACCCCTGTTACTCTTCCTCCTTGAAAATCTGCCTGCTCTCAAAAAAACTTCCAAAAAAGGGGATGCCCTCTCAGCAGCATGACCTCAGTACAATGTCTTTTACACCAACATCAATGCAAATTATACATTCATAAACCAAACCTATCTATCGATAACATAAATTTGGCAATCAATGAGATTTACTTCTTGACTGAAGAACTAGTCAATGATAAAATGAGTAAATTATTTGTTAGGACACATGCTTATAAATGAAGAAGTTCTGCATTACTATCTCTGTCCCAATGCAAGGCATTTTCCTTTGCAAGACCTTGACGAAATCTGTGACATAATTACTGGCCTACTACTATTCAAAATCCATCAGGGTGGAAAATCTACATACCATTTAAACATAAATCCATGTAGTAAGAGCATGCACAGACTTACCCTCTAATACTGTAAGCTATACCCATTGCAAGACTTCTCAGCAAAAGAATCAATCTCTCTATTAGTGTCCAAAAACATGTGTGCCTCTCTGCTCAGCTGAACCTGACAAGAAGCTGATCTAGACTGAGTAATCTGTAGTAATCTGTATATAAGGCAACTCAAGATGTCCATCTCCCCTGTTACGTGTCAAGGCGAGCACCACTGTGATCGAGCGGGCAGTGCAAAGCAGCCCTATAGTCACTGATTAACTCAGCCGTGCTGTGAGGGTCACGGGGCGATGCACGCCAGGACAATCTCAGCACCCAGGAAGCCACATAGAACGAGAGAAAACCTACATCAGCCGCAAAAGGCAAACAAGACTTAAGACTCATTGACAGCCTTCATAAAGAATATCAGTCTTCTCTCTGTATTAATAATGTTCCCAGAGGCTCCCGGGGCGGGGGGGGGGGGAATGGAAGGAAAAAAAAAAAAAGAAGAAAAGGAAAAAAAAGATTAAAAATTTTAAAAGGTCAGTACGTTTCCCCCCCAGTGCAGCGCTCCCACAGCCTGCCAAGGCCAGGAAAGCAGCAGCAATCTGCAGATGGATGAATAGCTCTACTGGGAGTGGTGGGCTACAGGGCCCAGGCTGACAATGGAGCCATTTTTGCAACTGATGACAGCAAACACTAAGAGACTATGGAAAAATATAACTAAATGCAAATCAGAGGAAGATTTAACTTACAGTGATCATAGACATGCATACCAATTTCTTCACAATCTCAACCCAGGTTTGGTTTGATTTTTTTAAATTACTATGAAACATTAAGATTTAATTACTACAAAACATTAAGAAACGTTGTGCATTGAGATGCACAAGCTACTGTGACTGCACTGGACAGAATGTGTTTTATTTATACTGCTTTATGGCCAATGAGGTGAGAGTGGTATTCTTGATATTTTCATACATGAATATAAATTGCATTCCAAATGTTCTTCAACTTATTTTGATACATTGTATTTAAAAATACATTGCAAAGCTATCCCAAATGACCCACTGTCCATTGCACTCAAGATGCAACACTGATAATTATATTCTATGCAATACTGGTGCAAGGATATCACCAGCAGGTGGGAAACAACGCATTTTGCTTTGGGAAGGCATCTGCGACTTGGGGGAGAAAACAATGACTTGTTAGGCAAAGACATGTCTTGCATTAATACGAAGGAGTGTTTCTCGCATTTGATTTTTGCCCCAAGTTCTACATGATCTTTTATACACCTCTGTGGTGTTAAAACAGGCATGCATGACTAGCACCAAAATGACCCAATCTTATACTACATTCACCACATTTGATCAAGATCTGAACACCAGCCCTAACAGCAAAGATCTGGCCTGTCAGCCAACACAGCCAAGTGCTGCTGCAACAGGTCACTGCAGAAATTACTTTTTCCTCACTCTAAGTATAAATCAGTTGTCAACACTTCAGCTTATATATGGATTAGGTCCCCTCACTGATCAGAAAATTTCTGCTCATAAAATGACAAGTAAAGAAGCTGTTTTCCAAGTTTGTGGTAAGAAGCTTAACAGAATTACCTGCTGCACAGCACAACCATCAGAGACAACCTCAGTTCAGGTCAGCAGTTTTATTCAACATTAGATACACAATCCCCAAAGCAGCAACTGTCTTTGTGTTATATTACAGCATCACTCCAACTACGTGAAGTATTTACTCACACTTCAACCTAGAATTTTCTGAACCTGCCCTTTTGCAATCCCTGACCGGATTCAGCAGATAGCTTTTGGTTTGCTTGCTATCTTCCTACACTCCCACTGGCCACATTCCAGCTGGATTAAACCTCTCCCCCTCCTCTCCTGGGCCAGCAACTTCCACACTACTGGTCTGCTCAAAACACTCATTTCTAAAATACAAGAAATAAACACTTAAATCAACACACACGCTATAAATTCCAAAATAAAATTAAATATTCTGAAAAATTATTAAAAAAAAGAAAAAAATTGACTGCATCTTGAAGAAACACCTCTGAGATTGATCACAAGTTCAGATTCTTCCTTCCTCGTATCTAATTCACCAGAAGTGTGATCACCGATTTCCCTATTTTGGTTCACCAACAGACGGGACAGTTGCTCTAGCTGCCTGCTAGCAAGAGAAGGACCAAGGATTTGATTCCTCACAGCCAGTGAAAATTCTTGGGCAATTCATGTGGAAAATCACAGGCTTTCAACTTTTCTTTTCTTGTGGTTTTTTGGTTTTTTTTTTTTGTTGGGGTTTTTTTTTGGGGGGGCTATAGTACTATTTATGCATACATACACACCTACAGGCACATCAAACATTTAAATGGGTTTTATTGCAAAGGAAGGGACTTTTTTTTATGGGCCTGAAGGCAGAAATAGCCACACCCATTCAGTTAGGAATGTCTCCCTTTTCCACATCGTGCCCTTTGCTCATGTGAAATACCTATTTTTTATCACTGGCACCTTAGTGGATTCCTTGCCTCTCTTGCCACTGCTCCCCTTTTCCCCCTTCTCTCACTTCCTAGACTACAGCTGAAATCCAGATCATCCCCCTGTGTTTTTTATGACACGTTAGCTATACGTATATCCCTCTTTTCATCTTCCAAGTGGCACCTGATCCCTTCTTCCTTCCCACTGGGAGCCATATTAGACCAGCAATAAACACTCCTTTATATCTTTGGCATGTAATGAAACGAGGGCACCCCTCTCCTCATCTCAGCATCCTTGCTGCATTTCACATCTTGGACCACGTAGGTATAAGTCAGATTCAACTCTAGAAAGTACTACACATTTAAAAAAATAAGAGACAAACATGTTTTCGTGCTATGCATGAGAGCTTACCTTTCCCGAGGAACAGCAAACCAGTACTCTGGTTGCTTTATCTTTTTACTGTACTGTTGAGACATGGTGGTGCTCTGAGATGCAAAGGACTTTCTCATGGGCTTGCCTACTTTAATGCACAGAAACATTGGAGGAGTCTTGCTCTTTTCCTCTTTTGAAGGAAGCATATCTGAATGAGAGACAAAAGAAATAGGCTGTTTACAAGAAAATACAAATACTGCAGCTGATAAAACATTGTCACAAAGATTAATAATCTTGTGCAAAGAAATACTCAGAGGCACCGTACACAGAATTAAACCTGACATGTCATTCAATAGCAAAACTGGTTTAATAAATCCTTGTTCATCCTAAACTGTGGCCATTTATTCCCATTTTGTCACAACCTGTATCGCCCTTCAGCTGTACCCGCCCTATTCTGTACAGCTATGTACAGAATAGCCCTGTAAAATAAGCCAGTAAGATGATCAGGCTGGGTGCAAACTGCAACATCAAGCAGGCAAGTAAAAGGGACAGACACACACCCCCACACCCAAAAAAAGAGCCCAATCAGTTCCTCAACTCTGACAGTCAGACAGCCATACAAACATCTTTTGTCTGCACAACACAGAGTCAAGCATAAGAGCAGTTTAAGTTCATGTCGCTAGTGCAACAAAAAAATTGCTTATTATACTATAGCCTCAATCACACTGAAGTTGCCTCATTCATTTTAGGAGTACACATACAGTCTTTTTTTTTTTTCCTCTCCCAATGAGAATGATCACCAAATACAACTAGTGAGATATAAATACTTCCAAAAGAAAGGAAAAATCATTGTAAGAACAACTGTTTTTTAAATTAAAGACATCTACTCTCATCATCCCCCACCATCTGATATAAATCAAGGGTATGTCCACTGGTTCATTAAACTACCAAGAGAGGAGCATCAGCGCTCCAGCATGGACTAGTGCTTAGAGGCACTGCGCTGTAGTAGAAATAGTAATATGTATACATGCCATCTAAACTAAGATTTCATTTTGTTATATGCTTTCCAGCAACAACCTGAATTTTATTTATAATAACCCAATGATCAATCAGGACAAAACGATCAGTCAGTAAGACTCTACATATATTCCTAATTATCACTTCTTTAAGGGTTTCCATAGCATGAAAGACACTAGACAGATGCAAATAGTGTCAAGAATACTTTGGTACCCCCCCCCCTTTACAGCAATGCTCTATTTTTTCGGATAGTATCAGAAATACACTGACAGGCTTCACTGAAGCAACAGAAGTTACCAATACAGAGAGACGATTCCTAGGCCAGGAAGTGTCCCTGTCCATACTGCAACTGGATGACATTTCATTGTCCTTCTTAAAGCCAGTAAAGAGAGGTGAAGATTACGCAAACAGTGTCACTGAATATGGAGCACACAAGCTACTTATCAAACTAGAAGCTTAGGGAATTTGAAGGTATTTTTTTCTTCTAAATAGCAGATAATATAAAATACAAGAGTTAAAAAAAAAACAAACAAAAAAAACCCAGGTATTATAGAAAGAGGACATTTAGAGCAGGCGGCTATCAATTCAAAGGTTACCGTTATAACGCTGTCCAAGTCTCAGAGGAAACAAGGATAACCAGAGACCTACCTTCAATTGGCACTTGAATTTTCTGCAGCAGCCACAGTCTGATTTCTGATTGATTGTCTAACTGTGTTTCTTGACAGGTCTTGTCTATAGCTGGTACTAATGAAGAGTCCACAGACTCTTTCAGATCCTTTTCCTCTGCTGCTGCTGAGCTGATTTCTAATGAAGGTGCTTTCCTTTCAACACAGCAGGAATCAAGCTCCATACTTTTAACTGTATGGACTTCAATAGCGTGGGACTTTGAACAGCTAAGTGTAAGGTCTATGCCAACTGCTTTATTGTTTTCACCTTTCTGGATTTCAGCCTTGTGTAAGTCTTCAGATGACTGAGACCCATTCCCATCTTTATTGAGGTAAAATTCAATAAGTTTATCCTTCTCTAGCTCTTTCTTAGTGTCCAGTGTAGTCTCCACCTTACCTGTCGGGGAACTGACACATTTGTTTACTTCTGGAATAACATCTTGCTTTTCACACAGCTCTAAGTCTAAGTCAGCTTTAGGTTCAACACTGTCCATTTTTTCCAAGGAATCAACTGTCAAGTGCTCCTGGACTTCTGTAGTGGATTTGGTTACCTGCTGCTTAGTTCTCCCCAACTCCCTGGGGTCAGCCAGCAAGCCTTCCATTACTGAGATTTTCCTGTCCAACCCTCTATCCATACGAGATGACGTCTTTTCCAGCTCAAGGAAGTCATCCTCTCCTTCTCCCAAAAGGGATTTTTCTTTGGTTTTGACGTCTGAAGCATTTTTTTCCCCAGAGTGCTCCTTGGCACATGGATCTGCAGCAAACTTTTCCAAATGTTCAGTGGCAGTGATGTTGTTGGAAAACTCCAGTGACTTTGACTTGATTGAGCCTGTGCTCTCAGATGACTGAAGAACTTCAAAATCAGCAGACTTTTCCTTATCTGAAGGCTTTATCTGTCTGGCACCCAGAACAATGGATGGATCCCCATTCTGCTGCCTCTTTTCCTTGCTAAGGGATTTGAATTTACTGAAAGGATTGATATCTTTCTCAGAGGATAGGTCTTCCCATTCTCCTGGCCTGTACAGAGGACAAAGATCCTTTGGTATGTCACTGTCAGGGAAAATGATGGATGTACATAGGATGTTAAAAGCAAAATGGAAACAGAAAAAAAACGGAAAAGAAAAAATAAATAATATACCAACTTAACTTAAGCTCTGAAACTCAATGAAAAATTACTTTCTCCAAAATAAACATACATCAGTGGAAATAAGTGACTTTAAAGAAAACGGAGAAAAATGCAGAAAGGATAATACCGAAATAAAATGAGTAAACCACTTGGCAGAATATGCCACATGGGTGAAGAAATGGTACACATGTAATGACAATGTGCAAGTCATCAGAAGTTCAGTAACTAAAAAACCACAAGACATGTATTTAGCTGCTGTAATTTCATTCATACCATATTAATATTGTTATTTCCCACACCTGACAATGAGTCAACCTCTTCAACCATCCATGCTTCTCTAGTCAGTACATGTGTTTTTGAGAAGAAAGCAAATCAGAGAAGCTGTACCATGTTTGAACATGTTTACTGCAAAACAGTAACAGGCAACAGAGTTGGGTTTTTTCCCTTTTATTTTTCTCCATTACTCAAAGCTACTGTTTGACTGCAGACTTCGCCAAAGATTTCTTTTTAAAGCAGGACAATCATAAAACATTTAAAAATGGAAAATTCTTAAAAACTTAACAGCATACAACTGGAGCTCTTCATTGCTGCTAAGAAGTCTGAGGTGAATGAGAATACAAGATTCTCGTAACTTAAAAGTTACTAAGAAGTTACTAGACACTCTAGTAATGAGCGTTAAAACAATATCTGGGAAGTTTTGCTAGAAATGAGAAAATGGAGGGAAGTAGATGAATTTCACTGATCAAACAGGTGTTGCCTATAAGGACAAAAACTTGCTTAGAAAAAATACATAAGCAGTGCCTAGACTATGCGTAAATGAAAGTAGCTCACCCCAGAAAGTCTATTATGTATTATAAATGCTAACTATCAATGCATTTCTGGTTCTGAAGTGGAAGTATTCCACAGACTGGTATTTGTGTAAGTACTGAAAATGGCAGTTAAGGTGCTGTGACCTTCAAAAGTTTTAAAAATTGCTGTCAGAACAGTCCTGGTAACACAACAAATGGTCCAAATCTAACCCCTCTTCACTTCCACTGAAATAACCCCAGAGACAAGTCAGTGCAAGAGCCCAACCATGGCATGCCACCAATGCTTTTAATTACTGCTTTTTACTGGCCTCCTTTGCACTTTAGTTCTCATATTTATGACCCATTTCTCTTTACTTCCACTGAAGTGTTCTAAAAAGAAAGAGGAAGAACAATACAAGTCAATCATTCCTTTGCTGGTACTTCCCTTCCCTGATTTGTTTTATTCTGCTGCAGTAAAACTCTTCCCCTCCACTCCCCCCGCCCTTTTCCAAGACCCTTACTGAAAATCTGTAAACATAAGTTCAGGGAAGAACACTCCTTACGATGGCAATGCGTCTTTAATCTTCATGTGAGAGATGTCATTGTAGAGAGCTATTGAGACAACTTCCTCCATGGGGCAGATGAGCCCATATTCTTCACAGCCATTCTCAATTACCAGAGGATCAGACTTATGTGGGTCAAACATGATATTGTTTGGAGTTACTATCATGACTCCTCCAACTACACCCTAAAATAGGAGAAGGAAGAGTTAGCGCATCATGTGCAATTCACTTATCATTTGGTATTGGATTTTAGGCTACTATCCTAAAAAGAAAAACCTCTCTTCTACCTTTTTATACCCTGTCATGCAATGTTTGCTAACAAAACACTTTGGTTTCCAATTGCATCAAGTCAGACATTGTAAGGAGAGTAAAGAAAAGGATTGCTTAGTGGCATCCAAGCTCCTGGCTGATAAGGAGAAACATCTGAACTATTCAACTTTTTGTGCTGGCTGCTACATGCTAAACCTGCAGATTGTTAATCAATCTCAGACAAAATAGGTTAGTGGATTTTAAAAAAAAAAAAGCAAACACAAGTACCATTTTATTCTAGATGCAGCCACCTTCATACAATACATGAATTTATATGCAACCAGCACACCTGAATGCAGTCTTACTCATGGAAATGTCAAGCTTACTATGCTAAGCTACATTACAGTTCACCTTTACTCTCCCAGAGGTACATGCAAAAAGCTTCCATATATAGGGACCTGACATGAAACAGTTTCTCCCTGATCTAGAAGCAGCTTCTACTGCTGATCCAAGCATATTTTGCACAGCTGTAGAAGACACATTCAATTCTTCAAAACATGCTCTAGCCATGGATTTGATAAGAGGCTGCATCAGCCATTATTCAGCATTCAACCTATGGCAACTGACCATTCATCAAGGTTTAAAAAGGAAATTTCCAGTGTCTTGCTCCTGCACCCTCTTTTCCAGATGAGCTACAAAATTCACCAGCCCAACTCAGAAGCTGTGCGTAAATCATGACATCTGACAAATAGGAGCCACAGAGCAACAGGAATGACCTACACTGTAGATACTATTAATTATCTGCAAGGCAAGCCAAGGAAGGCTAACAAATCAGCAGGTAAAGGACCACAAGCTTTTTTTTTTTTTTTTTTCTTTTTAAATCAGGGAGATGCTGATGGCTCAGCACTGGCAAGTGAGTACATGTGTGCCTGCTGCTTTGTAAAGCACAGTCTGAATGTACTTCCCGTTTGCTTCTTCTGTATGACTCACGTACACATGCCTGGTTTGTGTTTGGATGAAAGAATCAAAATCAAGTGCAGAGACTTCTCCCGCAGGTATGTAACTCTATTTAGCCAGAAACGCAATACATCAGCAGGCTGTACTTCCTACCCAGCCACTGCAGGAAGCAAGGCAACAAGGGATTTTAGCTACACTGGCAAAAAAGCCATCCCACTTCTGATTGTTCTGACTGCAAATTACTTTTTCAATCCTGCAGCCATAAAATTGGCAATCTGGATCCTCTGCACCTAGCAAGCATCACATAAGAAAGCGACAGTATTGCCCTAATTTACATGCGAGACATGAAATAGCCCTCTGTTACTTTCTACAAAATAGCAAGACTAAAAAATTGCAGAGTGGTTAAGTACAGTCTACACCCACTTGATGCAAAAAGAAGCCAAAAACTGTAGGTGTAAACACATCCATCTTACAAAAGTCAGGAGTAAGGGAAAAATATGTTTAAACTACAATGGTTAGCATCTGCAGTGTTATAAATTCCAGAGAACTTGAAAACCCAAACATGCAGACATCTAACTGAAACCAGAGTCAACAAGAGTAGATATATCAAAGTAGACAGTTCAAGAAGACAGTGTCTTGCAACCTTGAGAAGAAAAGAGGGTTAAAATACTGCCCAAGCTTTGTGCCTTTGCTTCTAAAACAGCTGCTGTAAAATTTAGGGTTGCCGTCCCAGTGGGAACATATGTTACAAGAACGCTTGCAAGAAAAAGAAAGAAAAGGTTGTACCATGCAATACTTATCTTTTTATTAGGGTTTGCATAACATTCATTAGCAAGTGCAGAAGCTACATAGACTTATTTGGAAACACTGCTCTGGGAACAGTTAAAATTTAGCTTGAAGTCATAAATGAAATAGATAGGCATGTGCTCGTTTTATAAAGCCGTTGCACAATTTGATGGAACTGGACAACTAATCCTGACACGTCATAACTCTAAAGTGCAGTTTTCTCTGTGTATCTAGCAATACACTCTTAAAGAGATAATTCTGGTACAACACGGTAAGGGAATGAAGATGGGTAGAAGAGCTATTCTTTCATAAACCAATTATCATAACAGATTAAACAACTGAAAGAACAAAATGATACAGCATATTACCACGGGACCAATAAACACAGCAGTGATAGATAAAGCCACCATAACATTTACATTTACAAACGTGGAGCACATTTGACTCCCCCAGTCCCCAAGTCTCACTTGTGCAAACAAATTTTTCTTTTAAAGAATCTCAAACAATGCCCAAAAGCCAGGTTCCACTTACCTTACCATCTGTGAAGTAACGACAATTCATTTTTAAAAATTTGACAACCACAGGCTCATCCTCTTCTGAAGTAGAGGACAAGACTCTCTCAACTGGTTTGAAGGCCTTTCTTGCCAAATCAGCATCCTTAAAAAAGAAAAAGCTCAGTGCAGAGCAACAGGACCAGAATCACATACATTTAGATTTTGGGCAACTAAAAGGCTAGGTTCAACCAACTATTTTCCTTTCGCTTAAGGAAGAAAAGTGGCGGTCATGTATGTATGTACGGACGTATCTACACTTCCCACAGCATCCTGTATGGAAGAAAAACCTTGTAACGTTACAAAAAACCTCCATACAAATAACAGGCAAGAAATTAAAAAATGCCAAGGCAAGTCAGCTCACCGAGTTTCAATGAGGTACTCTCATTAAGAGCGGGCCAGTCCTGCCACCTCACCTGCACTAAAGACTTCTGCACACAGTGCACTGGCATGATTCCCCATGCAAGTGGCACAGAGGCCTAAGACTAAGGTTAAACACAGTTACTCACTCCAGGCTTCTCTCCACTTTCCTTTTCATTAGTTACAGATTTGAAATGTCTAATTTCTTTAACATCAGCAGGTGGACAACTAAACTCCCTAAAACTACTATCTAAAATCATCATGGCCAATCACCCTTCTAAGGAAAATGAAAGATCAGCTATGCCAAGGCCTTTCACAAAGATTAAATCCAGCAGTCTTGTTTATGTAAGACAAGTCTATATATAGGTACCACTATAATATGCTTAACTAGAAAGAAACTGCTTGCTCACACTAAACTAAGAGCCTCCGTGCTCAAGGTTCCCAATGCTAGATCAAGGCTCTGGACTGCAGAACAGCATAGAGATCTCCAGGGTGAGACACTAAATAATTCTTCATGTTTAACTTTCTGTTCTTTAAAAACTATACACTACACTGTTTCCAATTGTTTTGATAGACTCTGGGCCCAACTGAACTTGTACTGGGTTTCTACACTCAGACAGAATTCCCTTAATTTGGAATATTTTAAAGAGACCGTAAATTTTGTAGTACAGCAAATTAAAATTAATGTTACTCAATACACTACACACAAGGTCTGAACTGTAACCTCAAAAAACTGCTGTTTACACAGCCTTGAATCTCAGCTTCAGAATCAGAAATTATTTTATGAGTTTAAGACCAGTGAACCAACGTTTGACTTACAGGGAGTTTATCATATTCGGCATCCGATGATGAAGGAGAAACGGGAGCACCAGGACTGAAAGAAGACAGCCTCGCAGCGCTTGTTTCTGGCACAAAGAGAATCTAAATACAAACACATGTCAAAACAGTAAGACACAAGCTTCAAAAAGTTATTCACTATAAATACTACATTCTACTAGAAAGACAACCCAATTCTGATCACTCAATTGCAATGCACTCCTTAACAACTACTTATTCTTCATAGGTGGTGACGGTGGGGCACATGCAAGTCTAATTAATTACAGGATCTAGCTCTACATTTTGTTTTGCAGCACAGGGAAGAAAATAAAACATCTTCCATGGAACGAGAACCTCCTTTTTCTCCCCAAAGTGACAATCCCAGGTTGTCTTGCAACTATTGTTACTACAAAACAAGTAACTGTAAAATGACTATTAACAGTCATTAACTTGTAACAGCAAACTCTGGTCCAAAGAGAAGGCCACTGCTGAAGATGGGAGATTTTTAGGGCTAGAAGTTTATAACACTTAGCTGTAGGTTGACCATTTCCAAAAACATACTTGCCTCTCCAAATTTAAGAAAAAATTATTTATATGAACCAGCATTTTAGCATGCATCATGTACTACATTTAAAAGAAAAAAACCCATATACTAATGTAAGTGTATATAAAAATATAACACTTTGTTTGAATTTTCACATTCCCTCATAGTGAACGTCTCAGATTTTTAGAACAGCAGTACTGAAATTGCAGTACAGCTTTGGACCTTCACCCCAAATAAAAACAGAGTCATTTGTTGCAAGTGTCCGAGCAAAGAAAGATACTTCTAATATTAAAAAAATGTTCAGTTTGTTTTTAAACTAAAAATGTTCAGAAAAATAAAACCATTTTGCTTATCCCAGCTTTTGTCTGCTGGGTATTCTTAGGCAAGTCATGCCATCTTTTTGTGCCTCAGTTTCCCAATCTGCCAATCAGGACACTTCAATCACTTCATGTCCATGAAGCGGAAGCAGAGATCTGCTCTTCATGAACCAGGTGTTAGCCTTCACATTTGCACCTCCATCACTTGACTCTCCCAAAAACAATCTAACTTCATTTATTTCTCATCTTATTGGAGACTGACTCATCCATAACATAATGGCAAAGAGCCATTTCAATTACTGTATCTAACTCTCTAATTCTTTAATGTATTATATATAGCATTTATCTAGGCTTTCTAAGAATTAGACTCTTTTGCAACAGCTACATTACCCTCTTGAGCTTCAGAGTCATCTGTAAGCTTTAGTGACAGCAAATAAATAACGAAAGTCAGATATGGCAATTACAAAGCTCTCTCCCCAACTCCAGGTAATGATCTAGTGAGTTCCCCTTTGAGGGGTTTAAATTACTGTCCATTATCCTTGTATCCAAGTACCTAAAAGATATGTGAAAGTAGTAAAAAGCTTTTAAATACATAGCAAATAATCAGGTTTCAGGTATAAAAAAAAAACATAAAAGATTTACCTGGCCTGGCACAATTGTCTGTGTGAAAAGCTTATTGAGCTCCACAAGCTTGTTTGGGGTGATGTTAAACTTTAATGCTATGCTGTTTATGGTGTCCTGATTTCGAGCCTGAAGAAAGAGTTGAAGCTTAAGATACCATAGTGAACACATTCAGCACACCAGCTGAACTAAAACCATCTAACAGACTGTTTGCAGGGAATAGGTCTGATGCTCTCAACACACCCTCTATTTAATAGCTTATGTGATATGCCAGTATCAATAAAAAGAAAAAAAATATTCTCTCACACTATACAGTAGATAAAATAGAAAGGTGTTACAGATGTCCCTCTCCTTTTCTCATAAAACTTTAAAGCAGCACCACCTTATTTAGAACTGGTCTGGCAAGTGGGGAAAGGACACACACTGGAAAGTTTATTACACCTTCAGTAGTTGCAGCACATCAGGCATTTGTGTTGTTCCCAACTGGGACATTCGCCTACCACAGTTGCTCTGTGTGATGGAGGGTGGGGTACAGGGACCTGGCCAGCTCACACAGAGACTTTCTGGGCAAAGCCAGTCTTCTGAGCCACCGCAGCAGCACACTGCCACCCTGCTCCAGCTTAAAGAGGTCTCACATCTCAGGACCAAGCACAGGCCAACCACTTGATGACCTAAGCAACACTGTGGAATGGAAGTATTTTTCAGAATAACAAAACTGATTACTCTACTAAAGAGCCATGAAGTAAAAATAGGACTGGCAGCTGTGAGAAGAGGCAGAGGAGCTGGGCTGAACAGTGGTTCAGGACATGAGCTCTTCCCACACAATGATATTTAGAGCAATCCCTATTGAGTCAGGTACAAACTGCAGCCAGTATTCGCTTAGTGCTTTCAGTTTTGCGTCACTGGATCCCTCCTGACCTCAACAACCCTGCTTTCAAAAAGCAGACATGAACAAAGCACACAACCAATACTTACAGTATATTCTATGGTACCATGGGGTTTCTGAGAAACCATTTTGTTCTCTTTCTTTTCATTGCTTTTGTTTTGATTGTCATCTAAAGAGAAAAAAAAAAAAGATTCAGGTAATTGACTTTCAAGATGTTGGACTATCAACATGTTTTGAAAGAGATCTAGAGGATGTGCAAATTGCAGCTGAAAAGAACAAGAGGGCACATTATAAATATCTATTAGGCCTTAAGATTGCATTGCAAGGCAAGCAAAACTTCATCAAGCACAGCAGGTTTAATAATCATTCAGGAATTCTGCAAGAGTAACATATACATGATACCATATAAACACAGAACTGCTCCTGTGTTTTTCTCCGTGATTCCTACACAATTCAGCTGTTGCATACAAGTACTTTGTGTGATGAGCTGCTACCAAGGCTGAGGCAAAAACCAGCAGATGAAGTTATGCACTGACACTGCATCAGTATGACCACGAAAATACCGATTAATCACCATTTCACCACCAATACATCATATTTAAATGCTATTTTAAAATTCGAAGGTAAAAGTATGATAAGAGTCCTGCAAAATTTACATGCATGCAGTATACAGTCAAGTATCAGAAAGCATAAAGCTTGTTCAGATGACATTTACCATCAGCTACAGTACGCAAAACTCATTGCACCTGCAGAAACCCTTGCAAGACCCGAAAGGCACACGTGAGCTCTCAGGAGCTATTTCCAATTCTTATCACAGCAGAGGGTAGGCAAAGCCCGTTGCCCAGCCAACCCCAGCTCCCTGAAAGCGACGCCGGCCCCAAGGGTTCACCCTCGGCGCCCCGCGCCCAGACCCGCATACCTGGAGGGGACAAGGGCAGTGCGCAGCCCCAGCTCCAGGAGTGGGGCCGGGGCGCAGAGAGGCCGTGCATGGCTGCCCCGCTTGCGCAGCCTGCTCACCCCCGGCCCCTCGGAAAGGTCCTGCTGCCTCCGGCAGGGTGCTGCAGCCCGGCTGAGACAGGGAGAGGCAAGAAGGCAAGGCAGGGCTGGGCCCGGCAAAGCCAGCAGCCAGGACCAGGAGTGGGGAGATGCCGCCCTTCTGGGGAGACTGATCCTGCAGTCCAAACCGGCAGCTCCAGAAGGAGGTCAGGGAGGAAAGGACTGGGAATGGCAGCCCAGGGCTNCAGAAAAGGGAAAAAAAAAAAAAAAAATAATAATAATAATGGTAGAATATACAAAATGAGTGATGCACAATGCAATTGCTCACCACCCATGCTGACCAATAACCAAGTAGCGATTGCTAATTCCTGGAACATGCCTACGATTCATATACTGAGCATGACGTCACATGGCATAGAATACTCCATTGGCCAGCTGGGCCAGCTGTCCCAGCTGTGCTCCCTCCCAGCCTCTTCCAGAGCATGGAAGCTGAGTGTCCTTGACTAGCAGGGTACTTAGCAACAACTGAAAACATCAGTGTGTTATCAACATTCTTCTCATACTAAATCCAAAACACAGCACCAGCAAGAAATTTAACTCTATCCCAGCCGAAACCAGCACACCCTGAAAGCGTTTTGGAACAAAGCATCACTCGATCTCAGATATTTAATCTCGAAGACTGGAGATCCACAGTAAAACTTCTAAAATTAGCATTCTTGCTGCCTTTTTCTGACCGTTTGTATTTCAACCATTGCCACACCATCTTCCTCTGATCAAAGTCAAAGCAGTCTAAAGGCATCCAGAGCACATGCAGGCGTGATGGAGACCTTGGTAACCACATTTCTTTCAGACAGAACTAGATGGAAGAGTTGCACCTCTCCACAGGCTTTAAAATAAAAGCCACGGGCTACTTTTTGAACTGGGACATTTGCTTAGTGGTGAAGTGAGTCACGGTTCTGCCTCCCAAGTTTTTCTGCACTGCACGTACACTCAAGATGGGATTGTAAAACCATGCGAACTGACTAGGTGTTAATGCAAATTTGATCACACTGCATTTTTAGGAAAAGGGCAGAGTGGGTGGACTGAACCTCTCTGTGATTTCAGGAAACGTGTAAAATAAGAATTATGTAAAAATAGTAAAATTAATGAGCAATGAGAAGAAGAATGCCAAGCGAGAACAAGCAAGAAAATACAGGCCTACTGGAAACTGATAGGCCTAGGACAGAAATTTTTCTGCCCTTATCGATATATTTATACCTAACTCAGTTTCCTAGCAGACTGTTCGTATTTCATTTTGCAATGCTATGGGAAACCTTGCAAAAGAATTACCTAGGAATAACTTGGAAAGCAAATTGAAGGAGTATGACAAAGAGGTGAATCAGTTTATCATCCAAAAACCTTGACACATGATAGGAGAATTAGACCTCTGCAACTATGTAAATAGTAGATTGAATAGGTCAAGAAGCATCAACAGAATCCCGGGCGGCTCACACTGAAATATGATGTACCACTGCAAGACAATACCATCAACACCAATGTTACAGACTAACCTGCTGCCGGCCAAAATCAGTGTGAGGTTTCATGGTGCTGGCAGTGACAGTTAAACCTGCCCAACAGTTCCCAAGCCATCAGTTAGGCTGACATCTGGTAATGCTAGCAGGAATGCTGAAGTAAGCAAGGGGCCAAAGGACTGACCACTTCCCACACCAGGTAAACAAACTCAGTAGTCTGACAGAATAGAGGCAATGGCATACTTGGACCAAAAGTCCATTTTACTCATTAATCTCTTTCTTACCAAACACTTAGGTGGCATGTAAATAGAGAAATCTTTCCCTTGACTAGCCTCCTTGGCTTCTAGAAATCATGGATTTTCCAGGGTAAAGGAGCAGCATCCACTAAACTGCCCAGTCCCTTCAAGACCTCCACACCAGTCGTATGCCAATGAGCCCCACAGTACCGTGATGTGCTACGTAAAGTAGTGCTTCCTTCCTTGCACTTTATACTTGACTAATTTCACTAAGCATCCTAATTAATGTTATTTTAAGGGTGAACAAATAAATATTTATTATTCACCTTCCGTATACCATTCACGATGTCACAGTTTTCCAATATCATCTCTTAGTTATTTCAGTTTTTCAAGTTGATCAATATTAGCATACTTTAGACTCCTTCCTATTTATCTGATCACACAGGTTGTCTTTCTCGTTAGTTTTTCTTCTCCTACTATATCCTTTTTGAGATGGAGGAAGGAAAACCAAATGCAGACTTTAAGATGCGAAAAAAAAATTAATTTGTGCAATGACATAATGAGGGTTTCCTTAAAACTGTGAGATACTAGTCACATTTTTCCACGTCGCTGAGTACGTCACTGCTGTTTTAGGACATTCCACTCCTATGTCTCTATGACAGATTTGTTAGAAGAAATAAAACTGTATTTACTATGGTCTAGGCAAGCACCAGGACCAAGGAGTGAAAACCTGAAGGTAGCTAGCTTACAAGAATCTGAAATTCAGGGAAGAACAGTTATCACTTGGAGTAACCTAATCAGAGTACTGATAAGAAATTAAGCAAACAAGGCTTCCTGGGGTAGTTCCCTTATCAGTGAATGAGGCCTGATACCAACTATCTTGACAGAGATGAATACAATAATATCACTTAAGTCATTCTAGAGACACACAGAGACCTGAAGAATATGAAAGTCTGGCTTGGACTGGTAGAGGAGGAAGGAGAAAGACAAATCAGTTCATCTGAATAATTGTTTCCATTTCTACTTTCTAGACTAACATTTTAATAATTTTCAGCAATGCTGTTATGTGCAGAGTTGTGTAGAGGATGATTTAATTGTGTCTCCACAAGCACCTTCCTGGCTCTTCTCATGGCTCTCAAAGTGAACTGAACAGCGTTCACATTAAAATTATTACTTTTAAATAAAAAGTCTATCTTTCAGCTCCTGTCAAGTGCGGGTGAACCCCACCACCACAGGGGCCGGATCCCTGTTTTGGGACACCCTCCATATGCTCCGACATCGCAGCACTTCCCAGAGGCTGCAGCAGCCTTCTAGGAAGAGACATTATCCCAGCCCCATTCTCTCCTTTAGCCAGCTGCAGCTGCAGCAGCTGGGGTGCAGATCCATGAGAAGGTTTTTAGGCATCCAATCAGACGTATCTCCCTGAAGAAAAGGCAGCAAGTTAGACAGAAACATTCCTTGCTCAGATTTGGGTAGTGGACTGCTACCATGTTAAAAGAGAAGGAAACAAAAAACCCCTCCACAATATCCCTCCATTTTAGGTATCTGTTCTTCTGTTCTGCTTCCCACTTTTCCCACACCCTCCTGCCAAACCCTCACCTCTACTTCTGCATAGTTTTCCTCTACTGAATCACATTATTATTTGGCTTCCACCTTCTCTACTGCTGCAGTCACCTGAAACAAAAAGGCAGCTGTCACTTATCACAACCACACTTGTGCTCCTTTGTTAGTGAAAATTCTCCTGCCATAGGAGAATAGCAATTCCCTGATACAAATCCAGGCACACAATTCTGAAATATCTACACCTTGAACAACTTTTATCTGTTCTCAATAAAAATTGATGATGATTCTCCACTAGTTATTTTCCAAGCAAGCCTTTCAAAGGAATAACGAGATCACCACAAAATACAGGGCTCTGACAAAAGTGTCAAGCAGTTCAAAGAACTGATATAAAAAAGGTAGTAACTCCTTCTGCTATAAATTGAGAAGTTATTTTAAGGCACATTTAAATAAGAATTTGGTTATTGATATTCATGCAATATTCATATACTGCAGCTTCTACATGAAAAACTGCAAATATTTTCAAGGAACTTAAATTCCCCCTTTATTTACTCCTTCCTCCTCAAAATGTGGCTTTAGCTCCTTTGCAGAGGCACAGTGATGCTACATGTTACATGTTTACCAGTTTATTACCACCTGGATGTGCGGCACTGAAACGTGAAGCGACCCTTTCCCACCATAGCCAAAGCAACAGAGGACCCACTGCCATCCTCTCCTCGCAGCCATGCACAGGGCTGGAGGACAGCAGCACCTGCACTTGGCAATGGGGTATTTTTGGGCAATGGGACACACAGAGGTGCCTGCACACCCAGAAAGCCCTCCAACTGAGCTTGGGCGAAGGGCCTCCCTGCAGCAGGGTTCCTCCCACCAAGAGTCTTGCAAGGAGACATTGTCCAGGGCAGCATCACTGCCACTTTTTTGCTGGCACTAGAACAAGGTAGACACAGAGCAGGAGACACAAGCCCGGCAGGGACAGCACAGGGGGGATGAGCTCTCAAACAGTGTCAAGCTCCAGGCAGCTAAGCAGCTGTCGTGTTTAAGATGGCAAGACATGTGCTGCTGCATTTGAAGTTTCCTTTGTGAGGATTTGCTTGAAAAGTGAGAGGAAGGAAGATCTAGTTTAAAAGGTCGCTGAGGTTTAGGAAAAGGGAAAAAAAAAGAACCAAACAAAAAAAATCCCACCACTCAATTTCAGAGTTAGGTAGTTCATGCACTCCAATGGTCAAGAGGAAAATTTTACACATTACTGTAAAGAAACACCGAGATGCAGCCAACAGCCCGGTGCTTTAGCTCTAACTCTGATCTGGAAAGCAATATGGCAGCAGTTGGAACTTCAGTATTGCTGAAGCAGCATGTCGCTGAGCACCCTGAAAGAAGCACTGAAGAGGAGTGACTAGAAGACTCTTTATATTGAATGCTATGGTCAGAAGGGAAGCTTAAAGGAGAGGATGCGCAGTGCTGTGAGCAGGGAGGATGTGCAGAGGATGCCCAGTAAAGGCAGAGGCGGAGGGTTCCTGGCATTCGCTCTAGGTGCTGCCTGAAGACACAGGAAGGATTCAGATCAACCGATAACCTTGTATCAGACAGAACACAGATATACTTCTGCGGGTAGAAACCAGTACTTAAGAAATAGGTCATGGTGAAGTTTGCCAAAGCGTAGCAAGCCTGTAGAGAAAGCCATTCTAGATGCACGTGCCTTGTTGACAGAGGCTGCACAACCATTCCTCTGCTATAGGGGATGCTGACAGGCAGGACAGCCTCTGCCTCCAGCTCCTGTGAAATTTATCGTGGGAAAAGGGAGATGAGTGACTCCCAGGGAGTGCTCTCCCACCTTTTTCCAGGTGCAAAGCAGCCTAACTGCAATGTGAATATTTGGAGTCACAAGGAAGAAGGAAGGAGAGAACACGAAGAGAGGGGATGGGGGGTCCTTGTAGCCAAAAATAGGCAAGACAAGGCTATTGTGAGAGGTAAGAGGTTTCTGATAGAGCAATTAATATAGGCAGAAAACTGAGAGAAGTCTTTGGTACCATGAACATGCATTTTAGGTCTGACAAGGCCCAGCCTTTGCTCCTAAATACACATTAGGAACAAGTTAGGATATTTATCAGCTGGACAGGAGAATAGGTCCCAGCTGCAATGATCATATCTGTCTTTCTTTACCCTTAAGTAAACTGGTAACACACGCTTTTCTTTTGTGCTGGGGAAAATGTCCTACATGGTGCAAATGTTTTGTGTCCTAAGACCCCTGAGATAAACTGGGTGCACAAGCAAAGATCATCTTCAGCTGTCTGTGTATCAAAACAAAGAACACATTCCCTTTTGGGTTTGAGGCAGAACCGTAACACGCACTGAGACTGGTTTTCATCAGCTGTTTAGATTTCAATAAATAATTTTGTTTGTTCCTATGGAGTGTAATGTATAGAAATGTAACTATACCGAGCTTCTCTCCAAAGGAGAGAGTGGTTCGTGTTTCAAGATGCAGAAGAAAAACAATCTCATTTCTGCTAGTCACGTTTTGGGAAACAGTTCATACAATTTTTCATAGAATCACAGAATCGTTTGGGTTGGAAGGGACCTTTAAAGGTCAGCTAGTCCAACCCCCCCACAATGAGCAGGGACATCTTCAACTAGATCAGGTTGCTCAGAGCCCCGTCCAACCTGACCTTGAATGTTTCCGAGGATGGGGCATCTACCACCGCTCTGGACTTTTAAACTAAGTCCCCATGATGCAACTGGTACAGTTCTGTAAGCAAAGTTCTTGCAGACAAAAATGAACACCTTCTTACACAAGGGTGAAATACATATTGAGACTAACCAATCCCTGCTTTATTTTGGGTACGGTTTGCCTAAGTGCCTGGGTGAAGTTCTCCAAGAGCAATTTAGGGCTCTGAAGTAACTGCATCCCTCTTGAAGATTTTACACTAGGGTATTTTGAAGTTATATTCCTTACTTATTGGAATAGACAGTTCAGACTGCCATACTATAATACTAGAAAGCATCAAAACACCGAACACAGGTAAACAGTAGTATCAAAACCAAAAGGGACTGCTCAAATGCCTGAAGTTAACGCAAGCTGCACATTTATAAACCTCTGACTTGTCCAAGATTGTACATTGGCAGCCGGGCAAACAACTTCATTGCAGAGGTAATCTTACTTCTTCTTATAAATCAGGTTAGTATTTTTAAATTTGTAGGAGATATATCATTCCCAAATTTGTATTTCTTCAATGCAGCTATAAAAATGAAAAGCAGAAATAAAAGTGGTACAGGAATTAAAAAAAAATCAAAACCTGGTAAAGTAATTTTCCTTACACAAAAGGAAAATACTTTGGAGGAAAGGAAAAAAAAAATACAAACAGGTCTTAAATTAGATTGCATTTAGAGCATGTTCAATAACTGTAAAAGCAACCATACAACACTTTGAGCTCAGAGGAAAAGTCAATACTGCTTACATAGAGGAAAGCATTTACAGGATGTACCAAACTCCCCCATATGCAAATACTTGAAAGAAAATGAAAGAATCACGTCAAGATTCACTTGATTTGGTTTTAGGAGGTGCAACAGGAACAAAACCCACACAGCTACTGAATTGTCTTCAGCGAAGGTGCAGTGGCCTAGAAGATCAGTTTGGTAGCTTGCTTTTAAAATGTAGTTTGCTTTCAATACGTAGCTTGCTTAAGGCAGAAGAAAAGTGTTTGTGTAACGCAGTACAATTATACAAAGATATTCAGGACTGATGTTTCAAAAGATTTGTAACGTTAGACTACAGAGAAGTGTACGATTTTTGTGCTCTGGATTCCTTTAATCTCGCATTACTTAGCTGTGACAGTGACCCCCAATTCTTCTCCAGGGCAGACACAGGGGTATGGTTTCATAAGCCAAATTAATGGCTCCTAAGAGGAGGGGAGCTGTTCTCTCCTCGCACCTCTTTCTACGTTGGGCTCTGGCTCTCATCTGACGCCACAGAGAGACAACTGATTAAAACAATCCATTATTTCAATCTTTTTCATTGTTGGTCTAGTGAATTGACTCATCTTACCTTGCGATCAGAGGAATGCCAGTGTCAGTTCAGAGGGAGGGGAAAAAAAATGTAGTTCACAGCAGGGGGAGGAAGCACAAGACCTCCCTGTTCAGCAGCAGCAAGGTGTTAATTCACATTGTGGAACATGAAGCTCTTCATAGCACTCAGCTGTATTTGAAACTATTGCCTAAGAACACTACAGTCACCAGACATATGGACGCAGTCTAAATCTAGCCTGGGCCACTTTAAGGCAGAAATTTTAAAAAGAAAACCATTTTACACATATGAAACTTGCTTACTATACTTAAAGATTGTGAGGGACAACCAGAAAGATTAAGATGGCATAAAATCAGTTAAGTTTTAGCAACAAGTAAGATGGTTGACAAGACAGCAGTTCGAAGGAGTAACAGATGTAAGAGGGAAGGAAGCCCCCATTATATGTAAAATGGAGCTTGACCTGTTTAGTCTCTATAAGGAATTATACAACAATTACTCTAAAGAATTATATGACTGCTACTATAGCAGAGAACAGATCCAAGATACAAGCAGCTCCTCTTCACCATGAATCACATTCACATGCGAGCAACACTATTTCAAAATTAAACAGTGTGCAATTTGGATCTATTCATATTATCCTATAAAAACAAGTTTTAAGCTCCCCAGAAATGAGGAACTGAATTTTTTAGATTATGCTTTAAAACAGCAAATAGTTTCCTAACTTCAGTTTCTGCTCATCCTGCACTAATCTACTGACTCTCACCCCATCCCAATCTGCCTAATCCTCCCAGGGCAAGGTGGCATTTGACCAAGCTTGGTGTCAGCACTGAGGATGAGAGAGGGAAGGGAGGGACGGGGCAGGGAGAGAATAAGGGTTGGGAATGAGGAAGGGTAGAAATGTCTGAAAAAAAACAGCCCCATCACAGCTGAAACAGCTGGGTAGTAGATCCAGATCCTAATTCTATTCTTTCCTTTAGAAAAGGACAATTGATTGTTTTCTCTCTTCATTATCAGTCCTATGTCCAATATATGTTATCACAATTCCTTTTCTGAAGGTTGTCTTTAGTTCCCACTGATGCCGTCTGGATACAAAGGCATGTGTGACAATTTCAGCCTTCCATTCCACAGTCAGGCATCCTTCCACACACTCCCACATATAGACAAAGCAGTGGTGAAACAAAAGAAGATCTTGTTACACAAAGCTCTTAAGTGCGACATTCAAAAGGAAATCCACAGAAAATTTCAGATGGGAAAATATTTGCAAGTGCTCTCCTGCATTTTGCATACATGAACTAACTATACTTACTGTGGAAATACTTGTAACCATATATTTATTCTGGCCCTGGACAGTCACAGTGAAATACTGACATGCCTGTAACAACAGGAAGTGATCGTCATTTCCATGTCAGGAGCTTGTTCCCACATGCTCTGGGTAACTACTTTGTGGCGTCATCAAAACTATGGACTCTTCCTGACCTACTTTTCATTTACCACTAGTAACTGTCTCTTCCCACTGCTATTTCACCAACCTCCAACAGCCTATATAAGATGGACTTGGGAGCAGGTTGTTCACCTGAGCTACCCACAAGACAGACCGAAGTCCTGCTTCACATCAACACCATCTTAGATTAACCGTAGTGAGCAGCCAAATACCGCATCTTCAGCTAAGTGCTTTTATCTTCCTTCAGTGCAAAAGCTTATGAACCACATTTATCAACCACACAAAAGACAGCCAATGCAAGCAATGGATGTCTACTACCTAAGGGCAGATTAAATAGCTACCATCCATGAGGTCTACAGCTATCAGGGAAGCAATTATACAGCATTCAGGTACACATGCTATCTCCAACCTAAGAAGTGTGAATAACAACCAAAGCAAAGATGCAGCAATAGAAACTTCAGCATGGGCTGCTACCAACTTGCTGGGTACACTGGGTATATACACAAGAACCCCAAAACTGCATTATTATATCCTCCAGACTGGCAACAGTATGGTGTAGCTCCCCACTAGCATGATTAGCATTATACAAATACACAATGTTAAGTTAACCTTCCACAGAAATACCAACTTGCATAAGACAATTCGCAGACTCAGCATCCAGAAACCTCCTCCCTATCCAGAGTTCGGCTTTACTCATATAAAAGAAATACGCAGACTCAAAATTAGAACCTGCTCATCTATTGTCACTTCTTCCAGTTTCTAGTTCAAGACCATTCAATCTACCCCAAGATCCCCGTGTTTGACAGTCTACCTCTAAAATATCCTGCTCTCCTTGTGTATTTGTGTAGGAAGAAAGGCCCTCTTGGGTGCACTGATAAAGCCAGGTCGAGATGCAGGACAAAATGAATTTTGTGCTTTGCCAGATTTACCAGCCAGTGGGGTCTTAACTGTCTTACCACATTGTAACATGGCCCATGGATTTAGAAGAGAAATAGTCTACACTCCAAAAAAATAGCAAGGTGAAATACATGAAAAAATAGAACAAATTACTTTCCCTGCTTTTCTTTAAAATCAGGGGGGAAAAACTCTACATTTTTAGTTTGATACAGACAGTAATAAAGTATCTGTTAAGTGTTCCCTCGGATAGCATTTTCCCCCATTATTCACTGCATGTGAAAGAGCTTTTCTGGCTAAGTTGGTCACCTGCAAATGTATACTCCATGCAGGTGTTTGTGCTATCAACTCATAAACCGGATCAAACCACACAGCATAGCTGAAATATGTCAATCTTTGAACGCACTACAGAAATACGCCGCGTCACTGGGAACTGGAAGAAGAAAGCCACACGTATCCTTAGATCAGATAAAGAAAGTCGTTCTTATTTTCTATCACTTGTCCAGACAAGCTGTTCAGACACTTGGTATCTAACTGTGTGGTCAGGAATCCAACTCTTACGCAAATTCTACATCCTGTTTTCAGTTTATGAAGAAAATCCAGGTACAGGAAGGAAAGCTTTCACACTGCCTTTCTCAGGCCTCTGCTGGATGGAGTTTGTTCAGATTAACTTAAGAAACAAAATGGTGGGAATGAGAAAAAGCAGACTTCCATTAGAAAACACTAAAAATCCCCAACTTATAATTTAAACTGCACATTGTTTCATTGGTTTTTTTTTTGGTTGGTTGGTTGGTTGTGGGGGGTTTTTTTAGGAAAAAACCCAGATATGCTTTTCATACTAAGCAATGCTTAAAAATCACACATCTAACTTTAATTTCTTCAATGAATTTACCTTGACAGTGACAAAGGCTTAATGCACATGACTGTAGAGCTCCCCCTGAAAACAGACCCAACATCAGTCCCTCTGGAGCAGTACTGGATTTGGGCACAGCTCCACAAGCAGCTTAAACCAACCTACGATGAAGCTGTTGCCGAAAGGGGTGATTCCACCAACCTTCTTCCTCCATGTGTTCCTGCCAGCAGCCCTGCACTGGCCAAGGTCGCTAGATGCCAGCCTGGGGAAAGCAGCTCCTGACTCTCTGGGCTGGTGATGGTTAAAGGCCAGGACTGGGTCCACCCAGCTGGGCTCAGGAGCAGGATGGGCAGTACATCCTCTTCTTAGCAGCAAAGTGGACACCTTAGATTGGCTTAAACTGTTTATGAAAGCATACCCTGGGAGGGGTATGGTTACAATTGGAGCTAGTTCCAGGTTTCTTGTACAAAGGTAGAGCTAAAAAGGGTTGGTGATTATTTAAGAGATGAGGGGATGCAGAAAAAGAAGGTTCAGTGAATTTATACTCACTTTGGGTGTAGATAGTTCAGGAGCATTTTGCAGATGTGTGCAAGAAAAGCCGCCCACTGGTCTTTCTGTGGTCTGACAGACAGCATTGCTTGTGAACCCCATTCAGGTAAGTGTCAGTAACTAAATGCATCTATCACAACATTACCACCATAAAATTTCTGACTATCCACTACAAATACAATACAGAGTGAGGAAAATCAGCCTGTCAACAGAGCAGGGCTGGGGGAACGTGTACTTAGGCATCACAAAAGACGATATGCGCATTTTAGAAAACTTAACACTACACATGCTGGTTTTCTTCATTAATTTTGCTTCTTGAACACACAGCAGCTTGCTTGGGAAGGCTATGCCATGTAAGTTGACCAGGACAATGTCTCTTCAAAACACGTGCTATCAGTTGGTGATTACAAAGTCACAGGTCTAAAATATAGACAAAAATCACAAAGACTCTGAAGATATGGGACACATGCCCTATCTTCGCGTATAGAGATGACGTCAGCATCTGATGTGTTACTCACTGCCGGCACTTCATCACACAGATCCTCAGGAGCCATAGAAAAGAGCAACTCAGTTTATACACGCTACTGATCTCAAGTGCGACCTGATGACAGACATCACGACAGACTGACGAGACATCAGAAAATGTCACTGTGGAAAGCTGGGAGCGAGTGTGTTACAAAATAAAAAAGATCTGGCTTAACTTTGTATTATTATTTAAATGCAGGTGAAAGGAGTTCTGCTTTTTTAAAGCATTTAGGTTAACTTCCAACAGTGTATTTCAAGCACAATATGGGAAGTTGTTGAAGAAGAGAAATTAAAAGCCTGCCTTGAGGATACCAGGCTTGAGTTATGCAGAATCCCTGAGAATGACTCCCTCACGCCTCTGCTTGGAGACTAAAAGATTTGCAATATTTCAAATGCATTCTCTCATGCTCCTTATGTACTTGGCTTATGAGTATTCCCACCTTAAAAAGATAAAAATCTCACAAAGGTAAACGTCATGTCTGAAACTACAAAGAGAATATTCTGCTTCTTTCCTGTGGGCAGAGATCCCCCGAGAGCTACAGGGAGTCATGGGGCAGGGGAGAGGGACTACGGCACCGATATATCTGGGTGCTGCAGAGGACTGCTCCGGAGGCACTTGGGGCGTGGGTCCTGGAAACCTGGGTGGGGGAGGAGGCAAAGGATCCAGTCTGACTGGTCGACAACCCTCCCAGGAAACGTTGAAGAGAAAAACCTGTAAGAGAGTCCAGCCCTTTCCTCCAGGACAAGATTGAGACAAGGGAATTTTAGTAGTTGAACTTTAATAGTAGTTAAAGGATTGAAACAATAGGTAAAAGTTTGAGACCTCGTTAACTATTGTGTATAAATTAGCTGTAGCTTCTCACAAGGTCAGCACAACTACTGTGTAAATTAATTGGCGCCTTACAAGGACAGTACCTGATAAGAAGTAAAACTTCTCCTAAGAAACCAGCTAAAACAGACCCTGTTGTTTGAGCAAGAGCCAAGGAACAACTGAGCCTGCGCAAGAACAAAAGGTTACTAGCGGTGACGAAGAGGAACCACCAGCCTTCATCCCCACGACCCCCGACGACCACCACCAGGAGGCAATGCGCAAGCACGGATGGGAGGAGTTCATGGAAATGACTTCTTGGAACTCATTTTAATACAAAGCGGGGACAGGTCATGCATATGTATAGGCGTATCATGCATATGCAACAATTAGCTGTATATATTTATGATGAGTGCCATGTTAGAGGCGCGCACGATTTTGGTGGGACTACCCTCCGTGCCGCCCAGCGCTGAATAAACATACCTACTTTACAATCTTACAGATTGTGGAGTCCGTTTTCCGCAAGTCAAGATAATGCTACCAAAATCACCTGCAACAAGCTGCACATCCTCTGCAGGTACTCACACTTTACAGGTGACCCGTGCCCAGCAAGTGCGAGACCCAACAAGGCAGCTGGCGCGACCTGGGGAAGTTCAGACTACCCCAAACATGATGAGCCAGTGGCTCCTGGAAGTGAAGGACTCGCTAACCACGCACATGTATTCCCCTTCATTATCCCTGGCAGAAACATGACAACTCTCTTCATTAATTCTCCCAGCATGCTTCCCTTTCCCCTCCTGCACACATACACCTGCCACAGCCTCACTGTGTGCTATGTGACCAACTGCTCCACAGCTTTCCTCCCTTCCTCTGGGGATTGCTTTTGAGATGTTAAGCGCATCTGCATTTAAATATAATTAAGAATGTAAGTGCTCACTCTTCCTGAAAATTCAGGCCCTGGGAAAACAGACAGCCCTTGGAAACACATCTAGTTCTTTCAGCAGTGAGATCAGTTTTAGCTGATCAAACACTAGTCATATCATTCCCTAGTCTGACCTTTGAGGAATAAATAGATCACAAGACGTCACTATCCTAAATCTTTCTTTGAGTAACTGTTATAGTAGAATGTAACTTTTAGAAAATATCAAATCCTGGTATTTTTTCCCCAATAACAGAAATTCCACTGTAACCCTTTTTAATTTTCTCCCCTCAACAATTACTGCTACTGTCAAAAAGGTATCCCTGATTTCTAATCTCCATTGTTTCTCCCCAGCCTGCTCAGCCTGCCAAAACTCTTTGTATGGTATTTCAATTACTTACACAAGTAATTTAGGATAAGGCTCTGGGTTTTTTTCCCTTCAAGAACAGTTATAACTGAAGGAGTCTCTCACAACTCCCTCTTGTCCCCAAACATTTGCTTCCTCCCTGAGCTGTCCTAAACAGAGCTCACAGTAAATCAAGTCAGAGAATCTGAGTTAAGAGCAAAAACATCCCCTGTGTCAGCATCCTGGGTTCTGGAGGTTCAGAGAAGGATAACAAGGACAAGCAAAGCCATGAAACAGCTTACACGTAAGGAATGTCAAAGTCTTCAGCCTGGAAAGCAAATGATGGAAGAGGGGTATTTTATAGAGAGAAGATTACAAAAAAAAAACACCCCAAACTCCACACCAAAACAACACAAAACAACAAACCATAGGAGTCTTGGAGATGGTGAGTAGGGATTGACTGCTCAGTTTCTTCTACAAGAACCAGTGGCCACCACACAAAGCCAGCAGGAGCAAGACTGCTCTTCATGCAAATGGTAGCAAACCTGTGCACTCTTTACCAAAAGATATCATAGAAACTTGCACAGGCCCAGGGAGAGACAAGGTAAGCATATGCACAAACTACAAGCAGCTCAGAAGATCCCCAACAGTTGAAAATCATCAGAGGACAGGAGAACATTAGTGCGGATAATTTTACAAAATTCACTGTGTTCTTAATCTTCCCCAGACATCCAGGTGTGCCCTTTGTGGGAGAACAAATGCTGCACTAAAGGGGTCCTGGTCTGAAACAGAGTGGCCATTCCTATGGCCCTTCTAGCACTTCTTTGCCCTAGAATCCCAGACACCAGGCTGGGACATAGTGATTCAGCAGCAGTCACACCGTAATTCCCATTACTCTCTTGCATAAAACTTCCAAATACCTGTACTGGTTTTCTTCCCCAAAGTAATGTTCTGCAAGTTTATGCTCACGTAAATACGCACATCAACTACCCCAAGTAACTTTTCAGAGTTAACAGGCCCCTTATCCTGGAAATCTTTGTTCTACAACCTACATTTAAAACATGTAATTTGCCTGCGCTCAAATTACCAATCAATTCACATAACTCAGCATTGGTAACTTGCTTACAATTCTTATAACTTTGTGCAAATGTGATGGGTACTTCCCCCCTCCCTCCCCATAAAAGCGTTAAATCACACACAGCAAGCAATTGATCCCTTCAGAGCTAAACACACTTCTTCAGTCATCCTACTGGAGGGAGATACCATCCAAATTTAAAACTCATAATGTTCTAGAATATAAACTCAAGGGCCTCACAAAACGCGAGTACGTAACATCAGCAACGTATTTCTTACAAATGCAATTGGCCTTGGTTGACTATTTGAAAACTAAAGGAAGGAACATAAAAATCTTGTATTTTTAGCCTTGTATTAAGGCTTTTTAAAGGCTTACTGAAGAAAAGCCACATCAGTGATCAAGAAGGTTCATCATTAAACTTCTAGGACTCCCACATGAAAAGCAGCTCTTCCAATTAAAAGAAGAGATTACACCAATTAAGCTAATATTTACCTTAATTTCTAACTGTTTGTGTGGAGAGAATCACACCAAAGGATACAAATACATCAATTCTCCTCCTACATCCTTTCCTCCTCCCTGCTGCCCACATGCACACCAGAAAATTACTGAAAATTTAACATAATGAGCTAAAATTATTGCTAGTTTCTCTTTTGTTCTTAACACAGTTAAGAAATCTCTTTATTTTTATGTTACTGGACACAGTTCTCATGTTCTGTCCTTTACTTTTCCATTTAAATTGTCTCGCTTACCACTTGAAACATACATTAGTTTACTATCAATGGCCAAGTTTACAATTTGGTTTTATATATCCATATAGCTTCACTTCCATCTAACAGCAGACTTAAAAACAGCTCAGTCTTCTGTCTTAACTACAGGTTTTGAGGCAACTTGTCGTGCGTTGATAGGCAATACCTAAAGATTACATACAAAACACCAAGTTTCGTTTATGTCTTCTGCTTAGTTCTACAACAAACAGCGGCTTATCCATCAAGATGAGAATTAGAAAAGGATTCCACACATGGGGAGCTCAAGCAGTGTTAAGATGTGTCCATCCAAATTTTCCTAAGTTAAGTGTTAACAGCATTATTTCTGGTACTTACTACTCAGATCAAATTCTCCTGCCTGCAGACAAGGCATCCCTTCTGCATCCAACAGTTTCTAGTAAACACCAATTAACAACCCAGCTTGAATATAACCTGGTGGCCTTAACAGCAATCCCTTGGGATTTGATATCATTTGTTCTTACTCTAAAACAAGTGATCTGAAACCGGTTGCCTTTCAGTCATTCGTCCACCTCATTCTTTCCATATGGTTTTAGCAACCGATGCTAATATACCAACTGCCTGAAGCTTCCCAAACAGCCACTGCCAACTACATCCAGTTCACACTGATATATATGTAAGTTATTCCAAACCCCTTGTTATTCTACACAGGCAGTTACAACCAAATAAACTTCTTCCTATGCTGCTTTAATTTAATTTGAGATCTTGATTTTGGAAGAAACAGATTATTTCCCTTTTCACCCCTCCTTATATCTACTCTCTTTTTTGCTGTCTGAAGCCATTCTGAAACACAAAGGCTAAAGCAAGGTCTCAGAACTTGGGAAAATTCAGACCCTGTTCCTCTTACTATTTTATTAAGCAACTTAACACAACACTGAGTAGTCCAGTTTGTAAATCACTTGGATTACTTAGAATACAAAGTAGCTTGCTACATGAAAAGGGCTGACCAAATCAAGCCCTGAGATTAGGCCCGATTACAGTTAGCTAATTACCAGCAAGAACTTACATGGATTTTCTTCTTTTTTAAAATGTACTCTACCTTTTTACAATGAGCACCTTAATTAGCTCCTTAACTGCATCCTACTGTTGAATAACAGTACCGGGTAGTAGAAAAGACAAAACAAGGTCTCATTAGCAGAAGGAATTTTCAATTTTCAACTCCATATATACTAAAAAGTCCACTTCAGATTAAGCCTATTTAGCAAATGACCTAACTGTTAGAAACCATTATGCAAAGTGGGTTCAGTAAGTGCCCCACCGTTTTATTAAATTTAAATTCTCTATAAATTTTCACTGCATTAAAAGCAACTTTCAACTTTGAAACAGACTAAGTACTGCTGGTATCATGGGAGCTGCCTTTGCTGATTCTGTGCCAGTCAGGGCAAATCTCACCACATTCGGGGTGATGAAAATTGCTATGCCCTCTCTCTTCTATTTACTAACATTTGTTCTTGGCCAGCTACCCAGAACATTCAGAGGCTTGGTAACTGCACACATGCCATACTGCTCTAGTATTGTCCCCTGCCTGAGTGCTGGCAGGGAGGTCAAGTCATAAAGGCATCCGTTTTCTGCCTCTGGACTCTGGGGAGATACTCTGGCACCTCCTATTCAACATATAATATACTGTCTCATTAAATGGGCACATATCATTTTTCCCCTCTCGGGACTCGTCACAGTGTTTAGGACTCTCGCTTGTTTTGGACAGAAATCAGAGCTACAGTAAGAGGAGGTTTTGTTAGTCTCACCTTCCACTCACTTGCTGCAGAAATTGAACACCATACAGTGAATAAGAAAGTATGGCTTTATGATTAGAGAGCAGAATGATAAGCTAGTTAATTGGATTTTATTTTGCTGATAAAAGTAACTGTGTGATGTAGCACAAGTCACCTAAACCAAACTTTTCTTTATGATGCATTTTTTTAATGGAGACCAATTCTTCACATATGCTGACCACTTATGATTTCAAGCAAAATCAGTGCAATCCGGGAATATTCTGCACATCTAGTAGAAAGATGCATTATATCATGCTGGAATAAATATATGGACAGAATTCAGAGGACTGCACTCGGCCCTAATTTGCACCACTGTTACACTGCCTGCTTTGAAGCAGCAGATCACCTTTTTTCCTGTTTCAGTGTCTTCAGTGGCAAAACACAATCAATCACCTTCATCCAGCTTAGCAATTGCTGACAGGAGNCTTAGCAAGCCAACATCTTCTAACAAAAACAGGCTTCCCAGAGAAAGTGTTTCTGAACTAAGTAGCCAAGCTGCAGAAGTAGGTCAACTAGGTTATCCCAAGAAGAAGGGGAGAGCATCCTGGGCACCGGGTATAGCAGTCAGGGTGCCTACGCAACCATTGCACTGTGCCAGACAGACACATCCTTGGGAGTCTGAAAGAAGATTACTGCAGCAACGATAGCACAAAGGGTAAGAAGACAAAGTTAAGAAGCCGATTGCCACATAAGCCAAGAGATGAGGCAAAAATGAGGAGAAAGGAGTGTTATTTCCATTGGTCCTCAGGAAAGAAAAAACAAACAGTATTGGAGCCTCTGTCGTTTTAAGACAAGAAAACAAGGGCTATATCTGCCCTTGTCTTAGAGATTTGGAGATTGAATGGTACAAATATATTCCAGAACTATAGAGCCACTGAAGAACACCACAAGTGCTAAGAGAAACGGAAAATATGAGGTTACACAGGAGAAACTTTCTGGCAGTGGGATCTGTTCAGCCATTTAGCTGTGCCTCAAGAGAAATGATCAATACCTCATACCATTAAGTTATTTGTGCCACCACAGAGCTAGCAGATGTGCTGTAAGGAACAATCTTGGCTGGGGAGAGGGATGCTAGAGGAACCCTTTCTAGAGGATGCCCGAGTTCTCCTCAGCGCGGCGATGCCACCCACCGGCTGCAGCCATTAACACAACACAGCACTTGGATACCAGAAGAGGAGCGCCTTGCTCCATAGCTGCGCTCCCATCTTCTTCAAAGAATAAGAAAAGTCTTTTAACCACTCTCTTTTCTACAAAGTGTGGCAGGGAGCACCACCACCTCCAGTTCTCCACCACCTTCAGAAACTGTGTGACAGACTTTCCACCAGAGAAGAGGGATTTACTGAGTCAACAAAATCCTTCTGACAGAGTATCAGCCCTTGCATAAATCCACTAAAAAGCACAACATTCCAAGTGAAAGAATAAGGATGTCAGCATTAACAAATTCATAAAGGAAAACACATTCACAAATTTCCAATGAAGAGACGTGGTGTGAAAGGAACAATTTATAGTGACATGTGATGTTCCTTCCCCATTTCTCTTAGAACAATAAATAAAGAAGGATTTCTAGTCCTCTGAAATATGAAAGGGAGATTATTCAGAGGCCAGCGATCTTTATTCTGTTTGACAGAGATGACCCTTCTAGGCTCAAAGCAGATTATGACAGGACCTCCATTAAGCCACAAAATAAAGTATATATGCATCATCACATCAACACACAGATGAGAATCTGCAAGAATGTTGCTATATCCAATGCATTTTTCTTTTGACTAGGAAAACTAAGCATTTTGGCAAAGTGCAGGAAGCATTTAGAAAAAGAATTAGTAATTCTTGTATCAGATTTTCTTAAAGTTTTAGAGATTAAGTCGAAGCTGGATAATTGGAAAAAAACAACCACCAAACAAAACCCCCAAGCCCTTGTGCAAACACACTCAGAAAAATGGTTAACCATAAGTAAGAGAGAGAGAGACTATTTTAGTCTGAGCACCTCAGAAACATCAATAAAGGGACAACTCAGAGGGGAGAAAAAAAAATCATGTGGAAGAAAAAAAAAATTTGGGGCATATGCATCCATAATGTTAAATAATAAAGACAGATGTATATGCATGGATAATCCCTCTCAGCCAGTTTCATATGAAAGCATATCGACAATTAAAAAATAAAGTCTTTACAGATTTAGCAGTACCTTCCCACCACTGCAGCTAACGCATCTTCCAGCAGGGAACTGCTGAATGCACACCTTCTGGCAGAACTCAGCTCAGCGAGACGGATGGTTTTGTCCTCTGCTGCGTGCAGGTGAAAGTTAACTATTTAAACAAGTCCAGTTCGTACAGGCTGCTAGGGGTGTAGGGAGAGCTCTCAGAAACTGCTCAGGATGTTANTTTCAGTGTCTTCAGTGGCAAAACACAATCAATCACCTTCATCCAGCTTAGCAATTGCTGACAGGAGTCCTGGTTTCCTAGTCTCACAGGAGTCCATCTAACAAGTCCACCAGAGATGTGCATCCTGCCCTAGAGCCAACAAACTGGTGCTTCCAGGCTGTTACAGTTCCAATGCTGGGTTCCTGCAACTTGCCTTGTGTTTGTGAAAGTGTTTTAGAGCCTGTGACATTGTAGGGGGGGAGCAAAACAATGAGGGGGGGAAAAAAANATCTTGGCTGGGGAGAGGGATGCTAGAGGAACCCTTTCTAGAGGATGCCCGAGTTCTCCTCAGCGCGGCGATGCCACCCACCGGCTGCAGCCATTAACACAACACAGCACTTGGATACCAGAAGAGGAGCGCCTTGCTCCATAGCTGCGCTCCCATCTTCTTCAAAGAATAAGAAAAGTCTTTTAACCACTCTCTTTTCTACAAAGTGTGGCAGGGAGCACCACCACCTCCAGTTCTCCACCACCTTCAGAAACTGTGTGACAGACTTTCCACCAGAGAAGAGGGATTTACTGAGTCAACAAAATCCTTCTGACAGAGTATCAGCCCTTGCATAAATCCACTAAAAAGCACAACATTCCAAGTGAAAGAATAAGGATGTCAGCATTAACAAATTCATAAAGGAAAACACATTCACAAATTTCCAATGAAGAGACGTGGTGTGAAAGGAACAATTTATAGTGACATGTGATGTTCCTTCCCCATTTCTCTTAGAACAATAAATAAAGAAGGATTTCTAGTCCTCTGAAATATGAAAGGGAGATTATTCAGAGGCCAGCGATCTTTATTCTGTTTGACAGAGATGACCCTTCTAGGCTCAAAGCAGATTATGACAGGACCTCCATTAAGCCACAAAATAAAGTATATATGCATCATCACATCAACACACAGATGAGAATCTGCAAGAATGTTGCTATATCCAATGCATTTTTCTTTTGACTAGGAAAACTAAGCATTTTGGCAAAGTGCAGGAAGCATTTAGAAAAAGAATTAGTAATTCTTGTATCAGATTTTCTTAAAGTTTTAGAGATTAAGTCGAAGCTGGATAATTGGAAAAAAACAACCACCAAACAAAACCCCCAAGCCCTTGTGCAAACACACTCAGAAAAATGGCTAACCATAAGTAAGAGAGAGAGAGACTATTTTAGTCTGAGCACCTCAGAAACATCAATAAAGGGACAACTCAGAGGGGAAAAAAAAAAATCATGTGGAAGAAAAAAAAAATTTGGGGCATATGCATCCATAATGTTAAATAATAAAGACAGATGTATATGCATGGATAATCCCTCTCAGCCAGTTTCATATGAAAGCATATCGACAATTAAAAAATAAAGTCTTTACAGATTTAGCAGTACCTTCCCACCACTGCAGCTAACGCATCTTCCAGCAGGGAACTGCTGAATGCACACCTTCTGGCAGAACTCAGCTCAGCGAGACGGATGGTTTTGTCCTCTGCTGCGTGCAGGTGAAAGTTAACTATTTAAACAAGTCCAGTTCGTACAGGCTGCTAGGGGTGTAGGGAGAGCTCTCAGAAACTGCTCAGGATGTTAGCGAAAGCGACAGCTTTCAGGAGAGCGGCAGTAACAAACGGCTAAGCAGGTAACCACTGCCAGGTATAGCTACAGTGGATGAACGCAGGTGTTAAGACATGCAGACTAATACTATGGCAACTAACAATTCCACTGAAATTATTTCATTTTGAGACTTGCATAGGGAACATGGAGATATTGCACTTGTTTCTCAATCAACTATTTTCTATCTCTCTTCAAACTTTCACTTCCACAATTTTGACACTCCAGTTGGGTAAAAGTCTTTATTTAGGAACAACCAAAAGCAGGCGTTTAAATAACAAAGGAGCTTCTCTCTCTCTGTTGATTTTGTCAGTTGGGTCTGTGCTCAGCTCAACAGTAGCATTAAATTCTTGTATTTCTCAACAGAAGTTCTGTATTTCTGCAGAATCCAGAGGCTTTGCACACCCGCATGACGGCCAGTAGCATTTCAAGTCACCCACACAACGATGCCAGTCCACACGAAACGTGGAAACGCTTATGAAACGAATAGTAGTAACACTTGAGTTTGTATTGACTGTTGGATGACAAGCCAAAGACGACGTGGAGAGCTTTATGTTCTCCCCACCAGCCCTGCAGCACTCTTCAGTGAGAGAGAGGGAATCCATCACCCCCCTTCTCCCCCATCTCTTCACCGCAAGTGCCAACTGTTGCAGCATTTTTCACAAAATTACTGAAACACTAGAGAAACAAAATTCAGTTACCTCAAAAAAAATCCCCAAATTCCTTTAGGTACAAACCAACAATAAATCGCTGCTTTTAGCAGAAGCACTTTACTAGGAGTGCAACAGGAGTTTATATTTTGGTGTGTTTGGTGTTCTAAAATTAGCATACTAACAAAACAGAAAGAGTTCACAGGTTCATTCATTAATAATTCTCCAGTTTTCCTTCCACAGATTTTTTTTCCAAGAACACTGTGGTCAGAACTTAAGACAAAGAGAAGCCAGTTTTCTTTTAGCTCCCAGATTATTGATCTTATCAGATTTAAACCTGTCAAAAATTATGGACTGATGAATAAATCACTGTAAACTCTTGAGCTTCCCAGGAAACATTACTCCAAGATTTATCTTTTTTTTTTGGTAAGGCCCATCTTGCCTCATAAAAGACAATCTTCAGGTGTGGACTAGTCCACATGTGCCAGTCAACGCTTAACAATACTTTTACTGCAGATTAATTTCCTTCTCCTAATGAGGACTCCTTCTTAGAAGCCAGCCATTCATGCACCCTGTGTGAGTAGAAAAGAAGTCTGCCTCTAGGATAACTACAATTTTCTGTTGCCTGCTTTCTCTTTAAAAAAGGATTCCTTCCAAGATGGAACCAGAGTTCTTTTAATCTAAAAGATCATTCCTATAAAATACCAGGAGAAAATCTGGAAGGAGAAGTACTTCATAAATCACATCTAAAATTACTTCACAGTATCTAACAAGTTACAATCCAGAACTGCAAACAGATGTGTATATGACTCATCATTTAATGCACAAACTGATTTTTTTTCTGAATTACTTGCAAGAATAGATCTAAAAAAGGTATTTATGATTAACTGAGNTTTTTATGATAAACTGGGGTACTGATAGAGTTGGGGGGGGGGGGGGTGGGGTGGGGAAACAAGCTTTCCAGCACCCAAGCCCTTTGACATCTTGTTTAAAAATATGTAGTTAATTTACTTACTTGTTCATACTTTAGCAGACAAAATGAATATGAATTAAGACTGAACAGTATACATCAATTTATGAAACAAATAACCCCACCAAAAAATCTAAACTCCAATATCATAAAACACTGAAGACAAATCTTTAAAAAAAAAAAGAAAAAAGCAGTAATAAACTTAACTGTTACCTATAAAAACACTGAGTGTTAGAACTGAGAAACAAGAAATATATATGTTTTAAGAACTGCAAGGTTAAAGTTAGAAGCAGATGATATGCAGAACTACATAATTTTGTTTGTTTTTACAGGAAGGATATCCAAAGTCAATTATCCTTTTAAGGGAGGCCTACAGAATATGAGAAAAGTACATTAACAAGCTACCAAAACAAACATATTTCAAAATACTATAGCATTAACATAACTCACCAGTACTATAGTATCTTTTAAGCTCTGTGCGTCTGATGTCTTTCAGTTGATTGTATTTTTTCTTCTTCTTTTCTTTGTCTGGAATAGTTTCCTTTTCCCCAGCAAATTTACAGTTGTCTTCAGAGGAACTCATTTGCTCCAAAATAACTTTACTTTCATCATCTTTCTCAGAAGGTGTTTTGGAAACAGGAGATTCAGGGGAACTGGCAGAGACAGTCTCGGTGTTTTGTTTGGCTTGCCTTTTCTTTTTCAAACTACGCATAAAGAAAAAACCCACAACATTAAGAGGTAGCCAACCTCTATAGACAAGTTAACTCACTTGCTAACTTGATTTTTTAAAAATTAATTTAGTATCAGAATTCCTTACAACTTAGTAAAAACTGCACACTTCGCATCAGTAACTTGGTAACTAAGATTATCCTACAGAATACTCTTCAATCATTACATCATCATCTCAAAGGTATCTTCTCAAAGAATAACAAAAAAGGTAATAAAGTTTTTACTGTTTATGGAGAGGAGGAATGGGGAAAAATAAAAAACAATGAAAAGTTGTTTTGTTTTTAAACCATACATCTAAATGTAGAAACAAGATACTGAATCACATTTTCAAAATGAAGATTAAGATAAAACAAAACCTCAGATCATAATGTATTATAATGCAACAGCTAACATAACTTCACAGTCAACTGCTCCTGCTTTATAAAGCTACTTGTTTTGATATAAACTTGTTATTTATTTCCATTTTGTCCAAGGTTATCTCTCAGCGGCCACCCATGCTATTCCACATCTGTTCTTACACAACCCACACCACCTGGTACTCCAAGCATCACCCAGCAGCTCCTTCTGCAACGCGACCAATGTGGCCACAAACTGCTTGTGTGGGAACATTTTCCAGCTGCTATAGCTCTTCTGAGAGAAATCTTAACGAGCTGGCTATAAATCTTCCAACTTATCACTATAGCAACAAGGGTATTTTCTTTTTAGAAGACTCCTTAAAGCACAGCTCAAGTGAGAAAGATGCTTCAGGAATCCTAACATGGAATTTTCTGCTAAATCACCATCTTCTGCGTGGACTTTGCTTAGCGAGAGCAAAGGCTGACTTTATGGGCTGAGGGTCAGCATCACTAAAATAATCCTCAGTTAAGAATCACTGACACATACCACACAAAACAAAAAACTAATCTATCTAATGATCCTTCTCTCCAGTATATTAACTTCTTAGTTACAAGGTACCTAACAGAGGGACTAGTATATTAATCTTGTTGATGCTAAAAACTTTGTTACGTGCACAGGAAGGATTATGCATAGAAAATACAGACAATCAATGAGTCACCACAAATGGGAAAAGGTTACATGAACTCACAGCAGTAGTTTACGTAAGGGAAAACGTAATATATTTACTTTATTAATATAATGCAGGAATTTCAAGTTATTAATATAATGCAGGAATTTCAAGTTATTAATATAATGCAGGAATTTCAGCGATTCTTCCTTCCACCTTTTATATTTATATTCTATCAATGTATTTTTTTCAGGCTACAACATAAAAATAAATACACAGAGCATTTGAGAATTATAGTCAGACATTTCAGGCTACACTTTTTTTTTTTAAATTAAAACATTAAAACCAGTTCCCAAGTTTAGAATATACAGCTTGAGACCTCGGAGAAGGGCAGTTTTTCAGACCGCATGTGACCAACACTTTCCAGTAAAACATTTCAAAAGATTGTCTTCCAAAAGCTGTGTCTATCACACATGTACGCATACATATTTCTTAAATGCTTCCCAAAGTACAGTAGCAGGAGATCCACATTCTGCAGCCAACTCAGTGTGGATGGGTCCTGCTTCTGCAGTGGTTCCTCATTCATTCAAACCCACTGATTTGTAGGACAACTAGTAGTAGTTCATGCTCTGTACAGCAAAAGAGATTTAGCGTGTGCAACTTTACAGATCAGGTCCTGATTACATATGAAAACAACCTACAGGGATTTATAAAAGATAAAAGTAATACATCTATATAACAGATGAAGTGTTTTGTTTAGACTAATGAAAATTTGAGTATGCAAAGGAAGCTTATTTTTGACTAATAAGCCACAGTCCTGATCAAAGGCTGCTGTAGCAACCGCAAAACATTACAGTCACATTGTATACACAATGTCTATATTTAGCCCTAGTAGAAATCTTTGCAAAGCAGCCCTCTACACTAAATAGCATACCCTTACCTCACGGTTGTACTTGATTCCAGACTTGCAAATCAGACTCAGCCCTGACATTTTACTCTAGTCACTCAACAATCTTCGTGTGCATGTGCGTATCACAGGGTAGCCCAATCATTTGCTTCAGCAGACGAAAACTGGTGAGCACCCACTGGTAGCCCCATTTCTACTCACATTGCCATCAGCACGTTCCACCCTCAGATTCCTAGTCTGTTTGTTTTGACCAAAAACTCTATTAAGTAAGCTTTCTGTAGCATATATGTAGTACCCCAAAACAACAACAACAAAAAGCTGCTAATGGAAACATAGAACCCTTTTTTAGAGGGGAAAAAAAAGAATAAATAGAAAAACCTCTCTAGAGGTCAACAGTCCTTGTGACGATACTAACAGCTTCCATCAGTACTTTCCTTAAAACATACTTCATTTGAACTAGAATTTTCAAAGTTGCCCTAGGCAACTTTTAAGAGTAAAGAGCTAAAACAGCACTGGTCCATTAGTGATACAAAAGAGGAAAGCAGAAACGACCATCTGAACTGACTAACTGCAACATAACTGTACTCCCCACGTACCACAGCAATCAAGAGCTCATCACACAACCTACAGCATCCCTGGCACACAGCTGCTGCTATGGACAGGCAACGCCAAAGGCACTTATCAGGTAAGAGTGATCAAGAATTTGTGTACTCCGTAATTTCTATTCTGTCCTCATCGCAGGCATCAGATTTTCAGATAGTGCCAAGCCTACTCTTCCTGCCCACTGCTCCATTTCAAGGCAATGACCATCCAACTCTCAAAGCAGTAACCTTGGCACTAGAAAAAATACTGGATGCAGACTCAGTGTCCATGACGTTCATCACAGGACTCGGAGCTACTGCAACTCTGCCTGGGGTTATGATCGCTGCTTGGAAGATGCTGCTTTTAGAGGTCTCTAAAGCCTGGCCAAAATTACACAAAACCCTCCACTCACCCTTGAAAAACCTCAGCTATAATATTCCAAGGAACCAAAACAAGCCTTCAGCAGCATTTAAAACCATAATCCCAGCCTCAAATTTACTATGCTTTTTGACATTATTATGTGCACCCTCTTAGTATAGTAAAGTCCTGTATACACACAAGGCAATTCATTATTAATACACACTGGTACAGTGCAGCAGAGATTGGGCTGTGAAGAGCACAGCCGGAGGGTTTACTGCATCTTAAACAAAACTCCATCCCCTTGAGGCACCCCCTTCAGCCTCCACCTGCCCTTCTCTCACACTGACCTGCACATCCCAGCAAGGCAGACTGGGCACCCACACAAGCTGCCAGCCCCTCTCCTGCTCAGATTTCAAACCCATCACCTCCTGAAGAAGTCGGAGGCTGAAGGTCTCATCCACTCTCCTCCCAGCTCTCAGGCATTTCCCACCCTCCACTGCAAGAGGGTGGGAAGACCATGGAACAGATCTTCCTGGAAGCTATGCTAAGGCACATGGAGGACAGGGAGCTGATTCGAGACAGACAGCATGGCTTCACCAAGGGCAAGTCCTGCCAGACCAACCTAGTGGCCTTCTATGATGGACTATGATGGACATAGGAAGGGCTACAGAAATCATCTATCTGGACCTCTATAAGGCCTTTGACACAGTCCCCCCTGGAAAGGTATGGATTTGATGGGTGGACTGTCCAGTGGATGAGGAATTGGTTGGATGGTCGCATCCAGAGGGTAGTGGTCAATGGTTCAATGTCCAGATAGAGATCAGTGACAAGTGGTGTCCCGCAGGGGTCCATATTGGGACTGGTACTGTTTAATATCTTCATCAATGACATAGACAGTGGGATTGAGTGCACCCTCAGCAAGTTTGCAGATGACACCAAGCCAAGGGGTGTGGTCAACACACCTGAGAGACGGGATGCCATCCAGAGGGACCTGGAGAAGCTCGAGAAGTGGGCCCGTGTGAACCTCATGAGGTTCAACAAGGCCAAGTGCAAGGTCCTGCACCTGGGTCAGGGCAATCCCCAGTATCCATACAGGCTGGGGGGTGAAGGGATTGAGAGCAGCCCTGCCGAGAAGGGCTTGGGGGTACTGGTGGATGAAAAGCCGGACGTGAGCCGGCAATGTGCGCTCACAACCCACAAGGCCAACCGTATCCTGGGCTGCATCAAAAGCAGCGTGGCCAGCAGATTGAGGGAGGTGATTCTGCCCCTCTACTCTGCTCTGCTAAGATCCCACCTGGAGTCCTGCATCCAGCTCTGGACCCTTGGCACAAGAAAGACATGGACCTGTTGGAGTGGGTCCAGAGGAGGGCCACAAAAATGATCAGGGGGATGGAACGCCTCGCCTATGAAGAAAGGCTGAGAGGGTTGGGGTTATTCAGCCTGGAGAAGAGAAGGCTTCGGGGAAGCCTTATTGCAGCCTTTCAGTACTTAAAGGGAGCTTATAAGAAAGATGGGGACAAACTTTTTAGCAGGGCCTGTTGCAACAGGACAAGGGGGAATGGTTCTAAACTAAAAGAAGGCAGATTCAAACTAGCTATAAGGAAGAAATTTATTACAATGAGGGTGGTGAAACACTGGCATAGGTTGCCCAGAGAGGTGGTAGATGCCCCATCCCTGAAACATTCAAGGCCAGGTTGGACGGGGCTCTGAGCAACCTGATCTAGTTGAAGATGTCCCTGCTCATGGCAGAGGGCTTGGACTAGATGACCTTTAAAAGGTCCCTTCCAACCCAAACTATTCTATGATTCTATGAAAAATGCATCTTCCATGGCAGCTCAAGAACACCATTTGTCAAATTATTTCCTTTTTCAACTACTTTGGAAGATTTCAAGTGGTTTTGTTCAATTTTAAAGGGGATTTCTCTGAATAAAACCAGCATTCAATCTTGTGTAATGGTTATGAGAGCAAAAGGGAGCCGAAGGCCAAATAACTAACTAAATGAAACCCCTCAGTTTGAGCAGTGTCAGGTTTTGCAATTAAATCAATCTCTCAGACAAAACAATATGCATCTTTTCCAGTGAATGGATAAGGTGTTACTGCAGAAGATGTTTGTTTTTCAGTGTCAGTCAATGGATATGTTGTGTTTTACTAGGAAAGCTGCTGAGGGAAGGAAGAGGGAGAGAGAAAAAGGGAGGGCAGGAGAAACAAAGAGCTTATCTGCAAAAACACTCTGGTTTCTGAGGAAAATCTTACACATCTGTAATTTCATTTAGATGCCAGATAATGTTTTTCAAGTTAATTGGTTCTGACGGGCAAAACATTTCTTCTGAATTTATGTAGTGGCATCCTTTTACAGCTCCTCAAAATGTTTTCTGAGCAACAACTGGTAAGTTTGTCCAAATACAGAGTTTTCCAGTAAAAGTTTTCAGTCTGTTACTGTCTACAACGGATGGCATGGGGTTGATTCCACTGAGTCCCATGAGAATCAGAGGAACTGGTTCTTAATGAGCACTGTGAGCTGGCTGCAGAGATCTTTCAGGCATCTATCCTACAGGAGGGAACAGGGAGCAGAAACTTTCTGCAACACAACGACCATTCTCATACCATTTAATAAAGACTAACGATCTGAAATGGACATTTCAGAGTAGGCAGGTAAAAATACAAGGTCAGCAGTGCTCACTTAAATTAAATTGCAACTGACTGCTTAATAGCTCGGGCACTGACTTACAGGAAAAGAGCTAGGAAAGATTACAAGAAATGGCCTACTTCATCTTCTAGACCCAAGTCTATTTGACTGCCTACAAAAAGCAAATAAATCTGCATTTTTAGAATAAAACAGCCTGAATTTCCCATTACACTAAAAGGTAGGTGGTTAGCATAAAAAGAAAAATGGTAAGAGAAAGGAGGGGTGATGTTATCTGCACAACTTTCACTAGAACGCTACAAGCAACCAGTAAAGCTATGCAACTCTGACAGTGAGACAATAAAGAAATGGAAATCTGACAATAATTTTTTTCTGAAATTCCATTTGGTTTCGGTTACCACTGTCCTGGTCGGCTGGGATAGAGTTAATTTTCTTCCTAGTAGCTGGTATAGTGCTTTGTTTTGGATTTAGTATAATATTGATAACACATTGATGTTTTAGTTGTTGCAAAGTAATGTTTACATAGTCAAGGATTTTTCAGCTTCCCATGCTCTTCCAAGTGCACAAGGACCTGGGAGGGAGCACAGCAAGGACAGCTGACCCAAACTGGCCAACAGGGTATTCCATACCATATGACGTCATGCTCAGTATATAAGCTGGGGGGACTTGTCCAGGGAGCAGTGACCACTATTGGGAACTGGCTGGGCACCGGTCAATGGGGGGTGAGCAACTGCATTGTGCATCACTTATTTGGTATATGCTGTCATCGTTATTACTATTATTTTCCCTTCCTTTTCTGTTCTATTAAACTGTCTTTATCTCAATCCACGAATTTTGCTTTTTTTTTTCGATTCTCTCCCCCATCCCACTGGGGGGGAGCATGGAGCAAGCCAGCGGCTGTGTGGTGTCTGGCTGCCTGCCAGGTTAAACCACGACACCACTTACTCAACAGAGATAGCTAACAAACAATTGAATAGGACCTCGTTTGATATATAACAATTAATCACAGACAAAGAGCACTAGGTGCAGATCATAGGATGTTCTAAAAAACTCCTACGATAGTAAGGCATCATTTTTATGATATATTAGATTAATAAAAATCATACAGCATGGAAAACTCTTGCTTTAGAAACAAAAGCATATAACAAAGTTGCCCTCCAAAACAAAAAAAATATAAAAAAAGAAGGGGGAAGGGAGAAGAAATCTTCATTTTATCTTGAAGCTGACACAGTTTTCCTTTTGGGAAATCTTCCACAATGTGCATCCTTTAAAATGTGCCTTGATATCTGGCATGCAATCAGCTTAACATCCTGCACAGCACAAATAGATCATGTTCTACAAACGCTGTTTTGCAGTAAGATTAACAGAACTTGTAAAAAAGAACTTTAAACCACTTCAAACATCTTAATCTGTTTTGTTGCCATCAAGATTCCTGTTAATTTACTTTGTATACAGAATTATATACAACCCAATTATTTCATTCAGAAGTAACCATTTTCATCTTAATTTAAATCTCTGCATTCAATGTAATATGTACTAATTTCTTTGTACCCTACATGCCGTCCAGAACAGCTAAATAAATCAAATTAATGACATTAAAAAAAACTACATACAGAAACCTTACAGTAAAAATCCCTATTGGGTAGGCACTGGTCTGATCCTAGTCAGCTATTCTATTCCAGCCTGCACAGATCATCCATCTCCCCTTCACTGAGCTTGGTGCCAGTGCGACTCGGCTGGCTCCGGGCACGGCTGCACTATCATCCCATCTGATGTAACCTGACGAATAAACAATCTCAGACAAAATAAATCATTACTGTTTGCAAAGCCAAAGGAAGTCTGACTGCTTGCCAGACCGTAATGCTTCACACTCTACTTCCTCAGTGAAGCTACTTTCACTTCACAACAGAAATGAATACAAAATCATTCATCCTCAGTGAGAAATCTTCCTAAAACTAAACAGCATCCACCCTGCAAGAAAGTACGCTCCGTGAAACACCAGCCACTTCAGGCTGATATGCATCCTGTTTTGGAAATGAGCAAGCCACAAGGCTGTATGTTTACTATTAAAACAGACTACTAAGGCAAAAATAAGGGATGGAACACATTTTTTATGAGATCTCTAAATAATTAACTGCAGAGGGGAAAAGAACTATGAAAAAAAGTAACTGTGAAATAGTTATCATGGGCAACAGCATGGTTGCAGTATGCTGCCTGGAAATACTGAAAAGTGTCCATACTCTGGTCATTCCGAAAGACGAACAGCAACTACAGAAAGCTCTGATATTAGTAGCACAGGTCAAAGCTGGAAATTCCCACTTTTATTGGAACTCCTGTTACTAATTTACAACAAATACCAGCACCAGGTTTCACACATGGTCAGTCATCAGCAACACTCAAGAAAGCTGGCAGGCTCCAAAGAGTGAAGTGCTGTACTGAAAATCAGGGTATGTCCGTTTTCTTCCTGATACTGCCATTAGCTTACAAAAAAAAAGTCACTCTACCTCTGTTTCATCATCTGTAACGTGGAGGGAAGGATTTGCAGTAAAGCTGTTCTGGAATTTTAAAGACATTGTACCTTCTAATAGAAAAAAGTTCTTAGATTAAATGAAAATATATTAATTTCCCCCCCAATCTTCTGACAGATATCAGGGAATTTAAATATCCCACTTAAGCTCTCTTATGTTTATTTTAAGGGGGAAAAAATATTCCCCATTTCCCCACAGTAAAACAGAGTTTTGAGCTATCAGAAAGTTTTTATTTTCTTAAATTTAGGAATACAATGTTCCCACACAGCTTAATAAGCTTTCTATTTTCAAAGGCAAAAAGTATGCCCATCCTTTCTGTTTACTTAGCAAAATAGGTTATTATATATTCAGCACTTCATTACCATGACAACAATTTAATAAAATCTTTTCCATAGGGAAAGGATTTTGGAAAGCTGTTTTGTTTGATTTACACATCTATTTAATTCCTTTTCTTACAACCTCAGTTATTGCAGGCTCTCAAAGAACAGCTTTAGGCAGACGGCAAAATGAAGAAATCCTTCCCTTCAGATGACTCCTTTAACTTTGCCTGAAGATCATTTAACAGGCTTGTTCAATTAAACCCGTACCACAGATCTATCTTGTCACAAATACCAACTGGACTCTTACCACACTCCCACCCTGCTCCTCCTCTTCTCCTCTGCTAACAATGCCAGATACTTTGTCCTACTGTGGTGTTCATTAATCATCCCAAACCGCTCCTACACAGGCAACAAATTCTTCCCAAAGTGGCTCCCTGCACCGAAGCCCTGGCCAGGGAGGAACGGCCTTGCCCCGTGACCTCCACCAGTGCTGGGCTCCAGTTGCTCTCCCACGCTCAGTGCCAGCTCCCCAGGCCCCCTCTGCCCTTGATATCAGCTGGCTGAAACTGTAAGAAAAAAGGAACTGCAGTTACACAACAAAGGAGGATGTTACAGAGAAGCTGCACAGATTCTGCACAGGAGAGTCACACCATATTAAAACTATTAAGATGATCTGACGAGGACAATAAGTACACGGTAGTCAGGCTGGCTGAAACACATCTCAAGTTCTCCCCAAAACTTCGATAAACTCCTCCCTCCCTGCCTCAATTGAACACTCTTCAAGAAACTTAACTTCCATGAAACAAAGAGGAAGGCCCTTTTAAATTAGTAATTGATTAAGATAGAGAAACAAAGGGCAAAAAGCACAGCAAACCCCTAGGATTCAGGAGGAGCACGGTACTATTCAAGGAAAAGCTTGTAGCTCAAAGAAGCGTTTTAAGCCACTTTCGTCAGCAAAAGAAGGGGCCTCTCTTTCTGCTCACCACTGATCCTGTCTCAGGAGTTGTCCCCATTCTCGCACACAGGCGTTTGTTGCAGCTCCACAGAGACCAGATCTGGGAAATCATCTATGTTAAAGACAACCCAGCAAAAGTGCCAATACATAAATTCATTTTTCAAAATTGGATCACTCCCCCATTAGATCCCACTTGGCTGTGCTAACATTCGTAACAACACAAAGGAGAAGCCCAAAAGAGGAGACAACACTGCTCCTCCAAGCAGTGGTGCCAGTTCAAAGGCACTTTGCCCACACCCAAGGGCTTGTCAAGCTACAGTCTTGCTTGTTCTCTGTAATGTTACGCTGAGATCAACAAAAAGAGGAAGCCAGAAAGCCAAACCAGACACAGGCCGTGCCGTGCCCAACTGACCTCTGGATAGGAGCAATGAAGCGGTTGATGGCAGCTTCTTCCCACTTATCCAGAAAAGGCGCTTTGATGTTGGGAAATTTTCATGAAGGTTTGCACTGTGAGAACTGAGAGACAGGCAGCTTCCTCTGCTGCAAAAAGCAAGGAAACAGTGTCTCTGCTTCTCCAACAGCAGCAGGGAAGAGAAGAAATCATTGTCTTCTTCATAAAGAGGATCTTAATGTTGAATAAGCTTACTCAACTCGGTAAGTGAAGTCACCTGGCTGACTTTGCTGACCAGCAAGGTCAAGGGGGACCCGAAAGTAACTGTGGTCAAGAAGTCAGACAAAATTCAATTATTTCTTTATTTAAATGATCATTAAAAGGAGTATCTTAGAGAGGGAGGGGACTGAGATTTAAAGCACCTGTCTGCATTAGCTTTTGCTTTTATTTAAAAAGTGACTTTGAAAATTAACATTTAAATGTCAAGGCTCTCTGCATCATTGCACCATTCTGTATGGCATGAAACTACAGATTTAATACAGATGTAAACAGAAGTAGTTTAAAAAAGAAAAACACGGAGAAAAAACATACCACTTCTTCTTTTCTTATTATTAATAGAATAGAGAAGACCAGGATTAAAAAAAAAAAAAAGGCACTAAAAAGGAAGCTAAACTAACAGTTTTAAATGCTAACTTTCGTGATAACGCAATTACCCAAATGCCACCATGTATCTCTCAGGGATTCTATTAATCGCATCTGGAGCTCATAACATAAGAGATACTGTGCACATGCTTACAAACAGGTTGCAAACTCATCTGTTCAGGAACAAATGTACAGCAAGAAGCATCGTGACACAAGTGGAGAAAAGTTCTATTTAAAGTATTTCAGAGTAACTGTTAAAAACAAATCTCAACCAATCCACCGTGTGTCTCAGTTCTATGTTTGGGGACAATGAATGCAAACAACTTGTAACCCATTTTGCAGTTGAGCAGTTTAATTGGCTTCCTGAATAGAGGTCCCATTAACTGACACTCAGCACAGAAGAGGAAATGCCCAAGTGTACTGAAGATCCTGTTACATGGATTAAAGTCCAAAGAAACACCCAGCAATGCTGATAATGGGTGGGAAAATGAGGAATCCATAGCTTTAGCGTTTGGAATAATAAGTGATATTGTCTCCTACAGCGGATATTTTGTAAGTGAGAATGATGATCCCCCTCCAGCCAGAGGAGGCGTTTGCATCAGTGCTTCTATACAAAATAATATGGCACCACTTTTTTAATACTATGGTCAAAAGATCATTAACCTATAAGTATAAAGATGACATGATAGGGTAAGGCTTGTCTACATGGGATAGTCATATGGCATGCATGTACCAATGCAACTTCTCATATGTGTATACCTTATGCTAAAATATGTATTTGGCATGGTCTGATATTTTTCAGTAGCCATACCATTACACTAGTGTAGCAGGTCCTCCATTATGTTTACACTTGTAAGAGACAGTGTGCGTGAATTACTACGTCCTAAAATTTCTTTATGTTTTTTACATCAAATGTTAAATTATTTAAGCTTTTATTTTTGACTGAAAATAGTTTGGATTTTTTCATTTACTCTTCAGCTGAAACTCTAAACATGCGATCAAAATGTTTATGATTGGAAGGGGAAGAAGCAATTACCACAGGGGAAAACAAAGGCAAAAAGTAAATTTTGCCCTCCATCAGCATGATGGAAGAAGAGGTGACAGGAGGACACAAGAGGTTGTGCTCCATCTCCACATTCTCAGGACTCTGAGAGTCCACAAGGTCCCACCACACTTCAGGCAGACGCCGAACTAGAATAATAAGCTGAGGAAACCAGAAAGATACAGTGCTGTTGAATTCAATCTGATAAGGCAGCCCCTCTATCTAACATAGAGTGGTCTCGCTCCTGGCAGCAACCACATGCACCCAGGCTGCAGCACAGCCAGGGGGTTAAGTGCTGCCTCCTCCCCGCAGAAGAGGAGCAGGAGGGTGCTGGGGAGAAGGAGGCCAGCTGTCTTCAATCCCCTGCTGTGTTCAAGGACAAAGGCCTCCTAGCAAACCTAGCTGGCCTCAGCCAGATAAGGCAGGTGCTCTGCAACGCCCTGTCCTGCTGCCTGCCCGTCCCTCCTTGCCCATTCCCTTCTGGGTTGGGAAGGAAAGTTTCCTGGCATGCTGGGTCCTACCCCTGCTAGGGCAGGTGGGTGGGGAGCTGCTGGCCTCCCCTCCTCTCCGGTGCCCTGGCATTTCACCCTGCAGCAGCAGTGCCTTGGACCTGCTCCCACCACCCTTGCTACAGCTCTGTTCCTACAAGCAGCTTTCACAGTTCCGTTAAACCTTACAGTATGATTCTTCATATGCATAAAATTGCTCAAATGCAATTTACAGAATCAGTCATATGCTGTAGTTTTAAGACACTCTGTGGGATTGCAAAAAAAAAAAAAAAGGGGGGGGTGGCAGCATTTGTAACACAAAACACTTCTATAATAACAAAAAACACTTCTCAGCCTCAGGCAAGTGGAACTGCTACGTGCAGCACCTGCTGTGGTCCAGGTGGAAAGAGGAACATCATCTTTTTAACACAGATATTGAACATACAAATAAATCTTCTGCTTAAGAAGATTTGATTTTTAAAGCTTGTCTGACTTAAACACGTGATTAAGACCTTGAAGCCACGTATTTATAGAAGCATTACTGAAAGCAAAAATCCAGCAGCTGATGGAAATGCACTGTTACGTCAAAACCAAAATATAATTTAAACTAAGTTTACCTGTTATTGGTTAGATGTTAAGTTTACACCTACTGAAATAAAAACAGCCACTCCAGAAAAACAGTGGTAGAAACCTAGAATTATTATCAGTATATTAAGTGCTATACAAGACAAGTTCTCTGTGCCAGAGACTGCTGTCTGACAGGAACATACTCAGTGCATTAAGACACCCAGAGAGCTGATTTATGGCTCATATACATTACAAAGGTTTTCCAGCACAAGGACAATTCTCTCCCTCCCCCCCAAATTCCTAACCAGTTCTGCTGCTCTCCTTGGGATTTTCTCCCACACAAATAAACAGGATGAATCCCACAGACCTCAATGGAATAGCATGAGAGACTTGGAGCATAGCTAACATACATGCTTAAATTTGAGATGATCCTAGGAAACACTCCCTGTCCAGACTACAGAGTAGGACAGAAAAAAACCACCACAAACCTACACTTAAAACCCACCTCCCCATAATCAGATTGACAGGGGCGGGGCAGGCTGAGGAGAAATCCCTTCCAAACCCAGTCTGGAAGCTGGATTAACTCTGAGGGCATGAAAGCTTACCAGCCTGGCACCCCGGGGAACCTAATGCCATCAGGAATACCCACACAGCCTCTTACCCTGTCCAAAGCCCAGGGGAAGAGGGAAAAGCTTCGTTTCCTGGAGGAGGCAGGAGGGGGGAGCCAGGAGTGGGGAGCCCAATGCCCACAGGTATGCAGCAGAAACTGCAGAAAATGCCACTAATAGTTCAAACACAGTGTGCAAGCAGACAGTCACGCAGTGTCCCCACACGGGATCCACAGCATTTCTTCTCTTACTGACAGAATTCCTTAGTTAGCTATATAATGCTTTCCAATCCCTCAGACAGAGGGGAAAAACCTGCCTCTCTCCAAAAGCACATTCCTGCAGGTATCTTTCATATCTTTCCCTTTAAATGTGCAGCACCATTACCAGAAATAGACCATCCCACCAGCGAAACCAACAATCCAATGTAGCACAGCACATGCGAGAAACAAACAGGCCAAAGTGTTGAATCACAGTAGCAGATACAAGGCAGGCAACTTCATCTGTGGGCCAGAAACACCAGCAACCTTCCCTGAAGTGGCATGTCTAGCTTCTTATCAACCGGGGTTTTCTTCAGTCCAGCAAACTCTAACATATCTCACAATGCTGACTCTCTCCTTCTCAAAATACTGTACACCCCACTCCATACTACCTGGTGGTACAAAGCACCGGAGAGCTGACAAGGACTGCTGCCACAAGGTGGTAAACCAGCTGGAATTTCTCAGAGCACAAGCAAGAGGTGATCAACTGCACTACCAAAAAGTCAGTATCATTAGGCATCTCTTTAGGTGTGTGCCTCCAGGTCACTTAAAACTGTGGCTGCTTCTGGAAGGGGCCTTGATGCCACAGCACCTCCTTGATGGCAGCTCTGCCATCCATAAGGGACATGGCAAAACCAGTAGGCTGAGTGGGACCACCTCTTTCGGTAGCATCTTACACAGCATCACTTTAAAATTGACCATGGAACCACACACCTGCCAAGTATTAACGCTAAATTTCCACCAGCATTTAAGATAGGTTTAATTTTAAAACAGTTCACTGGGATTAAGCAGAATTTTATGCAGGAGGTCCTAAGAGCAGAAGAGAAGACATGTCTGGGAGGCTGAAGGGACAAGACCATACCTGCAGACACTACAGAAACACAGTGTCATTTAAAAATGTAATTATATCAGTTTCCTACAGACAACAGTAAAAAGTCTGTATCTCACCTATCCAGAAAGCCATCTTTTGAACCCCCCCTTTAAGATACAACTTACAGTCTTTAAATCCCTGCAAGAGCGAAAAAGTAAATGGCACGGCCCACCAGGAGCCTCCAGCACATCCCTCGTGCTTGGCATATGCAGCTGCAGGCCACGGGAAAGGGAAGGAGAGGAAGACAAAATACATCACAACTATGTTAACAGCAACTCTTATCAAAACTGCACAGACTCCTACATCAAAAGGCTTATCATGTAACTATTTATGTTCTAAAAAGGAGGCTAAGTAAGTTTCTTTTTTTGCAGTTTCTTTTTAAAGGCTGATAAGAGACACCCAAAGGTCCCTTTGCGAAAAGCAAATACAAGGTCATTGTATGCTTGCTGCCTAACAAGCCAGCCTTGTAAGTCTCTTGCAAGGTGATTAGTGAAAATTCTGAAATTGCTGGTGTGAGACAGCATGTTTGAAGATTAAATAAACAGAAACCCTTTTCTCTGTATATTCTGTGATATAGCCCTCAAAGAAATCAAGAACATCATGAAACTCTGCCTTTCTTCTCTCTCCTAAAAAAGCCTCTTTATACAAAGCCCACACTGTTACCCAGTCTCACTTCACATGCACAGGGAAGTGAACGGGTGAGGAGATTAACCATGCTTCCCATCTTATGCAAGCTTTGTATCTCCATAAATAGCATTTCTGGTACTGGAAAATTTTGAAAAACCCTGAAGAAAGCCTCAGGGCCCCATCAGATACTTTCACTGACTCTGTTATCAAATAACAAAATTCTTCTTCGATCCTAAATGACTCCACTACTCTTGAGAATGAAAGCACTGGAAAGAACCGAGGCTGCAGAAACCACTGCCTTGTTTATGATTCCCAGAGGAAGCACTCATAGTGGGAATAATTCTGTGATTCACAGGCTAAATAGAGGACAGTAATTCATGCTCTTCTGCTGACTCTCATCCTGCACCACGGAATTACAAGACCAATAATATAAAAAACCTCAGAGTCCAGAAAGCAACAGCAATGCGAGATGAGGAAACAGTTCCCAAGATAAACAGCTGTTCAACATACTTTTCCCCTGCACTGCAACACTTCAGAAAAAGCAGGTTCAATTTTCTTCCCAACTCTCATTCTCTAGGTTTACAACTATGATAAAAAGAAAACTTTCATATTTTTTATATATACAACAGTAAGTTTATGAGCAATGAACAGCAACTGTCTCTCCAGCATCTGAAAGACCCGACCAACCTCCCAAAGCTATACTCAAAAGCTCCTGGTGCTGCTGTCTGTGAAATTCTAGACATTCTTTAGTGTCTGAAAACTACAACGGTTGCAAAGGACAGTCGAAATACTAACCTACACAGCAGCAGGCAGAAAGTCTGCTAAAAACATTGAAACCCCTCCATTTTAAGTAACTGGAAGGCAAATCACAATACTGTATGTTTTAGAAAATATTTTACGGCTTCTCTCAGCGTCCAACATAGTAAATCAACTATCCTGCACATACACCCCTAAATAACAGAGCAAATAATATCCACTGCACCCCATAAATCTGAAGTAGTGGTATCTTCAGCCTTTTCTTCTAAAATAAAATGCCTCAAGCATACATGTTATTGGTCAAAACAACACGAGTAAAATGCAATACTGGTTTTAGTTTCAATAACAGGATTATGAGGTAATGTTTATATGTCTGGAAGCAGAGCTAAGAAATTTCCATTATACAGATGAGCTGAAATGATGTATTATTTCCTAGAGTCATTTAAAAAAATGTAAGCATCTCCAGGATCTTGGCCTGACTAGTCTTCACACCCAAGATAAACCTCCGTGATGGTTTGTTTTAAAAACAATGTGTGGAAACTTTTCCTTCTAAAAGCAAAAAATAAATTATGGGTGCTACAGGAAACCTGAATAAACATCAACACTTTGGCTCAGCAGAGCAAGAACAATTGCAAGGAGACGACTGCTGGAGAAATAGTAATCTAAGGAGCACCCAACATTTGAAGCCTGTTGTGTGGATATAAATGAGTCTGGCCAACAAGAAAAGCACCTAACAGAAGAACCTATGATAAAATCTCACGTATAGGAGATGCCCTCAAGAAAGTATGTTTGTGCATATTTTCCTTATCTGGGTTTCTTTCCTTCCTAGCCACCACTGATATCCTCCCTTACCACACATTCCCTTTGTGCTTGCTTCATTTTTCTCATTTCATCATCTTCCTATGTCTTAATAGCCACAGGAATGAAAAATATGAACTGTACAAATACTCAATATAGGAATAAAACAGAACAAAGCCAGAAAAATTCCGAATAAGAAACTTATAAACCTGTTAGTTTGTGATATGCAGAAGACCAACCAAAGGAGTGACCAAGGGTCTGTGCAAGCCAACATCCTGCCTCCAACAACAGCCAAGAGCAAGGATCAGGGAAAGACCACGACAATATGACAAGTATATATGACTCCTTCTCCAGCTAAGCTTTCCAGACTCTAGCAGTTTACAGCTCAGCAACTCTGTATTAATGATTCCTACTGTCATGGGTCTTGAATGTTTAAAAAGCAAGCCAAGGTTAGGTCGTAAATAACTAATGGATTGCAATGCTGTATACCAATTGTTGTATGGTTTGTTTTACTTATTTTTAGGTATTAAAAAATAATTAGGAGAAAAAAAAAGCTGTAAATTAGAGCTAGTAACAAGTAATGATACCTGTACTAAACACTCATATACATCTTTTTAAAATCTTGGTTTTAATGTACAAATTTTAATCTGTATGAATGTAAATTTAGGTATCTAAGCCAAGAATCTAAATTAAATTAAAACATGCTGTGAATTCCTTTATTTCCCTTAAATATTCACATCATAAGGCAACACGAGGTGAACATCAGGTTGTACAACTGGCTTCAGGTTCTGACAGAGTATTCGCAATCTGGAGCTATAGGGAGTCTCTGCCTAATCATGGACTTTGGACCATGTCCCAGACATTTATGTAGTTTTTTCAAAAGAATCATGGTAACAAAACCAATGTAAATTCAATAAACACAAAAACACCCAAATCCCAGTGAGAATATTTTCCCTAATACAAGCACTTCATCTTTGACTTCAGAAATCTGGCTCTCAGTGGTGACCAAAAAAAAAGGAGACTGAGAACTAGAATTCGTAATTCCCCTGGAAACTATTAAAAAAAAATCACTCAATGTAAGCATCGAGTTCATCTGTATACAGCATTCTTCAGATTAAGGTTACCACAAGTTGGAGACATAACTATTAATAAAATTAATTTAAGCATCTCGGTCGACTTGTTAAAAAGTAACATTTTTTTCAAATAAAGCACTACTTATTTGTTGTTCTCTGCTAAGAAAGTAGTAGAGAGCTACTTGACATATATCATAGATAGATCATATAAAGCATGGAAAATGCTGAGTAACTCATAGTGAAGAAGGTTAAGAGAGACAGAAAACTCGAAACTAAAAGAGCCCCTTTTGTTATTCTTTCAGAAAACTACTCAAACTCTTCCCTTACGTTTTCTCATCTCCTAGAACTTTTTGGCCAAATATAACCAGTATTACACAATAGCACACGCAAAGCAATTCCAGTTTCAAGCTGTACATTCGACGTTCCAGACTACCAATTTATATCCAAGGCAATTCTTCCCATGTGACATGTCACTCATTTTGATAATTTCTTTTAAAATTAAGTTAAAATTTTAATAGCTATTCATTTCACGAGGTGAAATACCACTGAACTTCACCCTATGCAATGGGCAGGGGAACACCGAGAGGTTCTCCATTCTGTAAGGAGAGAGGGAAGATAAAGGAAGCACAGGCAGAGGGAAACAGCAAGTTGTACCAGTGTTCAAGGGCACATAATCACTATAAAAAGCATCAAATGTCACAGTAGTCAGGGACCCAATACACATAGATGTGGCATTGTACATCTATATTACACTCTACAATTTATTTTTGGACTTGCTGGATACCAGGACAGACTTCACAGCAAGAGGAGACAGAGTTCTTTGCAAGAGCTGGAGTAATATTGGTCCATTTGGGAGCTAATGACACAGAAGTCAACAGAAGAGCCTAAAAACAAGGTTTGAAGAATTAGGCAAGAAAACTTAACTACACAGAATAGTCTAAGTAGGAGTAGCAGTCTTAAATAAGGACCTATTGCATAATAGAAATTTATGCTTGCAAGTTACTCTCATACTTTTACTTCTTGCCTGTTAAACTCCCACAAGCTGTAACATCTTATCTGCATAAGGAATCTAAATTGGTCTTTAAAAAGTTTTGTAGAGATTTCTATTTTGTTTGAAAAGTTGCTTGTTTCATTTCTTGCCAACCAAGGCAAAAAATAAGCCCTTTACCACAAAGCACAGTGGGTAAAGGAGCATTTGGTAAGAAGCAAAAATGGATGGTGAGGGTTTTATTTCAGCTTCACTTGCCATAGGGAGGGGAAGAGACACGGGGAAACTGAGGCACTCGGACCATGAAGATCTGTAGTGGAAAGATACAATGGCTGAGTGGCAATCTGCTATAGAGAAATTTTAAATATTTTAAAGGATAAATGTTTAAACCAGCTTATTTACACCACTAGATTTGGGGTACAGAGATACAGTTATTTCATGTTAATCTTGCTTCCTCTCTAGCAGTCCAGGAGCTGGTTTGTCACCACTTGAAATATTTTGGAGTTCTCAAGCTAACCCTTCCAACAATAGCTAGCATAACCAGTCAGACACTGAGCGCCACCCCTACCAAAGTCCAGGAGGGGCCAAGATTACACTAGCCTGAAGGCCAAAAGCCACCTTGATGGGAAGTCGGACACTTCGGGATGCTGGCAGGAGAGCGAGGCCACTGCTCATCCTGCTGTTCATGCCCACATGCTCCCTTTCTCTGCCAACAGAGAACTTGGGTTTCTGTTAGCGGGAGCTTAAAAGAAAGAGCTATAGCTATCATCTTCCATTTTTCAGTTAATGCCTTTGTCCTTGTTAATACCACAGTAACCTTTCCCCTCACATTAAAGAGTGAAGTTTGCTATTAAAATTTGTATATTTTCATTAATATAGTCCACAAGGTAGCTATAAAACATTTTAATTCATCAGCATTAAATTTATACATTTTCTCTTTTCTAACCAGGATATAAACAGGATTCTTCTCATTCCTGGGTGAAGCAGAGCTCTGTTCCCCACTCTCCTGACATGGAGCAGAGTTTTCTCTCCTGTTGGCAAAAAGTCTAACCCGTCTCCCATTCTCTTCCTTGGTAAGCAATAGAGTCTTCTCCCATGAACATCTGATCATAGGCAAAAATAACAAGATGCAGATAAGGGGCG
>VZTQ01009344.1:0-127206 GCA_013400755.1 Pelecanoides urinatrix
TCGCCCGCCCCTCCCGCCCCGGCGCCTCGCCAGGAGACCCCCCGCGCCGAGGGGCGCCTGCTGGCCCCGGGGCCGCCCGCTGGGGCAGCCGTCTGCGGCGCGACGGGCGCAGCGGCGGCACCGGCTCCCCTCGTACTCCGAGTTACTTTGCTGCTGGGCGAGCGGGGAGGGAGGGAGGAGCCGAGCGCGCACGTCCAACCCCCGCTCCCCGGCACTTGGCAGGGGGAATGTGGGACTCCGGCCCGCAGCCCGGCGCGGGCGGAGCGGCGCCCGGCAGCGCCTCCTGCCGCAGGCGCGGGGGCCAGCACCGCCTCGGCTCCGCTCGGCACGGCACGGCACGGCTCGGCTCGGCTTCCCCGGCACGGCTCGGCTTCCCCGGCACGGCTCGGCTCTTCTCCGCTCCCCCCGGCACAGCGCAGGCTGGCTCAGCGCGGCGCGGCTCTTCTCGGCTCGGCTCGGCGCAGACCGGTCTCTGCGAGAACCCCGCTCTCAACCCGCCGGCCGGGGGAACCTGCTGCCTCCGGAGAAGGGGGAGGCGAAGAGGGGCGAAAGGGAGAAGGCGCCGGCTCCGCCGCCGGGGTGGGGAGGTCGGGGCAGGGAGCGCGGCAGGGGAAAAGTCCGGTCGCCCCGGCCGTGATGTGCTGGCTGTTGCTGCTTTTAGAAACGCGTTATAGATCGGGTGGCGAGCGTTGCGTTATCGTCGTGCATCAAGCTTCCTAGCTGGATCTTTGAGCCAGGGTTTGTTTTTTCTTTGCTCCCCTCTCTTTGGCAACACTCGTCTGGCTCGTAATGCCAGTGAAGTCTCATTGATCGGAATTGAAATTGTAATAAACGGTATTGCCATTAGTGCTATCATTTCCTCATGTAATAAATAACCGACCTTTCAGACAGGTCTGTATGCAGCTATACGACTCCGACACCCGCGGGTTGTGAAGCAGGATCTTCCCGCCAGATCCAGGCTCCAGGTATGCCATATAATAAAGGCCTTGTTCTCTGTCTGTGAAAGCACTGCAGGTCCAGAGCTTAGGACCCTAAAAAGCATTTGGAATAACGGATAAAGGCACCTGTGCTGAAATTCCTGTTTAAATAAATTTCCTACAAATTTTTTAATTTATTAGTCTTTCTTTTTTGCATGGCAGCTTATAATTAGAGATGTTGTATAATGATTGCAACAGAACCTGAAACCACTGGAAACTCACGGGTTTTGTTGCAAACTCGAAATTCAATCCAGGTTCATCAAAGCTTTGCTGTGATTCAAAATCCTTTCCAGCCAATGTGTGGCAATAGATAGGTTTGCCTCTAAACCCCGAAAACCCTCATGTTTTCACAGCAAAGAAAAAAGGTGAAGCACAACAGTTTGCTTTGTTACACAAACTAACATGTACTTCACACCCCAAAAAACCCCCACCCAACACTAAAAAAGCTCTACACCTGGAAACCCCTGTACTTCATTTGGGTGGAGTGGCTGAAAACCAGCTTGCACGCTTGCTGTGAACTATAAAATGATGTGCCTCAGTGAACACTGGCTCTTTGTTTGAACTTCAAGAAGGATGGGCTGGGTGAGGCGGATCTCACGACACCCGGTGTTTCAGGAAGGATGGGCCATGTACCCAGTACTGGGTCCAAGTAAACACAGGAAATTCTTTTGGCAAGGTGAAGGAAAGTAGTGTGCTGGCGCGGCTTCTGATGCATTAGGCTATGTCACAATTTCTGTTGTTATGTGGAAATCTTTAATGGAAAAGACGTACCAATTCATCTTGGCATAGAGCTGGGGGAGTACATGGGTATCTGCTACTGTCCTTTATGCTGGGAGCTGTAGAGCCAACACTGTAAAAATGTCTTCAAGCGAGATAACTTGTGAATGGTTTGGGAGGGCAGGGGAGAGGAGGGCTAATGCCTCCTTCCCCCTAAGCACCGTGGCAGTCTCGCAGGTATTTCTAGTGACCAGCACTGCAGATCGCCACGTCTGGACTGTGAGAGGGGTTGTTAGGTGATGGTGGATGTGCAGCACCAGGTCGCCGCTCCTTTTCACTGCTGTGAGGTGGTGGGTCCCACTGAGGTACAGTCACCTGTGCTTTATCCAGATAGTTTCCCTATCTTCTAGTGGGAATCTTTTGGGATTTTCTCCTTTCTCATTACTCACATTCCTATTAAAAAGCAACAAAGAGGATTTTGATTGCTATTCTTCCCTTGACTGGAGAGTTTGAGCTTGAGAGATATGAGCGAGATGCACACGTGACCCCACTTTTCCTCCAGGTATGTATCTGTTGAACTATTACGTGTAGTTCACTGTATGTGTCCTTCTACCATACTTGGCATCCTGACAAATACTTAAATTTACACATCAGGTTTGAAACCATTTTTATGTTATATGACATGAATGGATTTATTTTTGTTCCAGCTTTTACATTTTTAGAGCTCTAAATGTTTTACAGTTCTTTGCATTTTCAATTAAGAACAAAGCATATTTGTATTACCTCTTGCACATCTTTTAAAAACTGTCTGAGCTAACAACTTGTATGCTAAATGTTAGCCAAATATAACAGCAGAAGGATGGAGAGACCCTCTAGCCCAAGGGGTATTCGGAACTTAAGGAAGGTAGAGTCTTTATCCTGATAATTACAACCTCTAAATAAAGTGTCAAATAAATCTCTGTCAAATTCAAGAAAGTTTGGTTCTGAAACTCTACTAGATGCCCCTACCCTCTTTGCATTCCCTGGTAAAACTTTCCCATTAGACTTTTGGGTGTTGCTAAGCCCATCATAACATATTTTTTAACACAGGCTATCATTTAATTTTGTTCATAACGACAGACAGATGTCTAGCATAATATATCGTCTCACAGTGAAATATCTTAAATTAGCAATATCCCAGTGCTATATGATAGAATTCATAACTAACATGGTATTTTCCCATGATATTTGAATAGTATGTAAAATATAGTTATGTTATAGTAAAATACAGATTGCTAACCAGCAAAAATATTTCCCTCTTCCCTCTTTTTTTTCAGGAACTTTTAACCATTCTCCTAGAACGCGAGGGGATTTCAAGAGATTTAAATGAAATTTTTCTAGCCAAAAGATCAGATCGTCAAGGATTCTCATTATCCTGCTGCTCCCACCCAACTTTCCACCCCTCTGCTCTTTTGCTTCCTTTGTGAAAACATGCTCGCTTATTTTATGAGCCTTAGCGAGATCCAAGGCCTTGAAGATCCGGCTCTTCAAGGTTGGAGATCCTAGAGAAAATTGAGAATTGTATTAACTCAGGCTTTATTGGTGTTATCCACTAATGCCCACGGCAGGGTCTTCATTGTATTTTGACTTCTGGAAAAAATATCTCAGTAAAATGTACCGCAAATTTCAATTAAATGTACTGGTTTACTGTCTAGCGCTCACAGAGGCTTTTTTAGCGCATACTAATTCCACTGAGAACCAGCGGCCAATGCTTTTGTCATAACAAACCGTGGATACGTGGTCTGCAGAGAAGGAGACAGTGCTGAGAGTCTTACTGATGCCTTTGAATGGTCTCCCCTCATACAGCTGCTTTTCGGATGCAAATGTGGGGCAGGTAGAGGGTCTAAAAAGGATGGGGATTCCCTGCTGCATATCATGTCTGCACAGGTGGGCTAGGATAATAGCTTCCAAACAGGAGCACCCCACGTTAACGCAGCTACTCGTGGTACATGGTGGGAACACGGCCTGCAAAGGGGAACTGCCCTGTGTTTGTTAGTCCCCAGGGGCACCTCTGCAGCTCTTGCTCACATTCTCCAGCCCCTCTGCCATCAGAGTTAGTGACAGGCTTGTGTGATTACAAAGAGCTGTGGGGCTTTCCCCGTCCTGAGCCTCGTGTTCTCACTTGACCACCATTCTCAGCAATGTCCACCTTTCAGGCTAGAACTTTCCATTCTTTACCCAGAGATGGCATATTACTTTGATCTGCTTGTCATTTCTGCAGTTTTGATAAAACAGCCTGTGATTTTTAAAAAAGAGCACATTCCCTCTTATTGACCAAGTCCTGTCTTATTTTTCCTTTGAGCAGACAAAATAGTTGACAACTGAAATATAGCATGGGAATAGCCTTCAAGAAGGAGTGAGACAAGGCCTTGTTCTGAAATAAATTGTTTTACTGAATTCCATCCCTTCAAAATCACATTGTACTGTGCATTCCTTATTTCAGGGTCCAGCCCAGAAAGAAACTGGTCTCTGAGTTTGTCTAAACATCAAAGAAACTGTTCTGTAAGTCTCTATTTTATAGAGTCTTGTTCTGTAAGACACTATTTGGCTAAAGCAAGGGGCATTGAGAGCTGGTTTTTGGGAGGCAGCTAGTAGGTGAAGCACAGTATATCTATCAGTGATTATGAATGCATTAAACTCCTCAGAACTGTTTAGTTCTTGCAACACATTTTCTGTATGTATGGGTTTAAGCAAATACATCTTTCCACATTATCTAGAAGCCTTTTACTAGCTGTCTTCTACCCCTGTGGCATTCATCACAGCTTCATGCTCGTATTCCTCATTAAAAACATAGGAGGAAACATCATTTTGTGCCATTGGGGAAGATACCAACAAGACTTAAGAAGTTTCTGGGGACTTGCAGAGGTACATTGCATTTCTGTATTGATTAGCCAATTCTTTTTAGATTATTGTACCTGTACCTGCTGCTTGCAATGGTTTGAAAGCATGTAGAGCTTTAAAGTCTACAACACTAAAGCTGAGCTTGAACTCAGTTGAAGGTGTTCGTTCAGGTTTTGGAACAGCTCTGAAAGGGCACTCGATGTGCCCTTCAAAGATTCATAAGAAATTGGGAGAAAAATGGACAGCTGGCCTTAGGGCCTGTGTTGCCACTGAAGTACAGTAGACAAAGAGATCCAACAGTAGAGAACAGTTGAGTTGGATGAGGTCTTGCAGGTGTTAATCTGATGCAGTGAAAACTAGAAGCTGATAGAAAAAAGAAAGTAAAAGCATAATACATAGATGGGCCATCTAGAAAGATCATTTTAGCAGTGGCCTTTTGGCCTAAATAGTTGACTGTGACCAGTAGGATAAATGACATGGTATTGCTTCTGTTCCCTTATTAGGTAAACCTGCATATATTTGTGCCTTAATTGGGTAAACATGAGCATGTTTGTAAAAAGCTAATGGATGAAATAAACCAGCTGAAAGTAAAATCAATGTGATCCAAAATCACATTGCACTTTTCATCCAGCTTTTACCCAGTCTTAGCATGTTGCGATTGGCACAAGCAACATGGTGATATTTTGTACATAACAAGAAATGCAGAGCTGGGTAATTTCCTCTTGAGAACCTTTAAAGAGCACGTAGTTTGTGAACATTGTCAAGTGATAGGCCTGAAAACACTTAAATATCTCTTTCCTAGGCTTTTTTTTACAAGGTTTAAGTGATTCGGAGGTCACAGAGGAGACATCTCATACAAAACAGACATCAGAAATGCATTTGTAAATGTCAAATCCTGGCCCAATTACCAACGAAAAATTCGACAACTTCATTTGAAGGGTGTGATTCATCTAGGGAGAGTAATGACATGCAAGTTGTCCATAGCCTCAAGACCTTTCACAGTGCTGTTACGTCCAGTTGTGCTACATCCAATGATCAGTTTATTAAGGAGCCTTGGAGGCAAATTAATTATTTAGAAGTACAATAAATTGAGAATTCAGTCTTCCCTCCCTTAATGGAAGTAGCGTTCTTGATATTACCATTAGATCCTCAATACCAGACATTGCTGAACTCTTATCTGAAAGAAGACCTATTTGAGAAAACCTGGAAGTGAAATAAATAAAGCCTATAAATCAAATATTACTTTTAAGTAACGCAGAGCTCTGTAGTGTTTAGCAGGTCTGTTGGGATTGGTGGTTAGTTTGTTTGGCTTATCCAGGCATAAATGTCCAATATAGATTACTGCAAAACCTGTTACTGAAATTAAAGAAAGCTAGGCTTGGCTTGGAGGAGGGCAGTTACTCTCCCTGTAATAATCGTTGGTGTTACAGTGGTGTATTCAAAACTTTTATGAGATCCAAATTCTTACATGTTTCCACCTCTTCTTGTTAATTGGAAATTCATACATATGAGGGTAGCTGAGGAGTCTGCCTGAATATAAAATGATCTAAAGAAAACAACCCTGAGCATAAACAAGCACAAGTAAGTGACAGTATAAAAAATATTACCCATTCCTCTGGCATATTTATCTATTAAAAAGGAATATATTCAGGTTCTTGCTGTTAACCAAGAGATGGCTATGATTTGAATAAGAAAGAGGCTCAAGAAGCCCAGTATATGATTCAACCTTACCTTCACAAATTTTAATGATAGCCAGGAATGAAAATTGGAATCTGCAGTCAATCAGTCCGTACTCAAGGGAACAAGAATATGATTAAAGACATTTCAAGTCCAGCACTATACTGATATTTATTTTTGCAATCTCACTGGCTACAAACTGAAAGCAAAACTGGGACCCGGGTATGTGCACTTCATACCTGTGTCTACGCTGCTCATCAGTGACAGCCCACCTGAAAAGGAAAGGTCAGATCTGGCAGAAGTTTTCCAGCATTACCTGCAACAGGGCAGGGAAAGATGCTAAACAAAATAATAGCCCTCTCTTCTTCAGCCTGCCATGTGAATTTGTTGGCTGGGGTAGGAATATATGACCTCTCAAAGAAGGAGGAATAGATATTGAATTATTTCTTCATCTCATATAAAACTGAGGAATTGTTAATGCTCTGAAGATACTTTTGCAAAAACAATTGCTAAAAATTCATGGGTGCCATCTTGTCTATAGTTTTAGGCAGATTTCATCCCCGAGGGAAATTAATCAAGCCACATTAATACATACTCAGCAGACTCACAAGTCATAACTGACGTCTGGTATAGTGATTGCTCATGTCATTCCACAAAAGCTTTCTCTATTAGAACAGTCTTTCATAAGCTGCTGCTAAACTTCTCTTCCAAAGTGGAAAGTCTCAGCAGATAAATCTTACAAACTCATAAAGACTTTGTCTCTGGGGTCCGACAGCTATTTTGTGGTTGCTCTTAGAATATTACTGCCTCAGTTCTGTGTACTTTAACTCCAAGATTTCAGTGTGACTTTCAGATATCTACCATAAAGCCCTAAGTTTCCACTTTTGTGTTTCTTCATTTCAGAGCTGAAGTATTCTCTTCAATTCCCAGTTTTTAAAACAAGCTACTAAAATGGAAAAGGCTACCTAGTCCAAGAATACATGTGTATATATCTTATCCAAAGTAGGTTAACTTCTGCCCAAAGAGTTCATTGGCAGTTGAATTACCATACTTTGTCTTTGCTGGATGGCAAGTGACTCACTCTGAATTACTGTATGTCAGGATGTTGAAGCCATGCGTAAAGTTATTCTGTCTTTTTCCCCTTTTTTTAGTTCTAAATTGAAAACTTGCATTTCTTATATCCAGTTTAAGTTGTGTAATACCTGGAATATTTCTTCTTTCTCTAGAATAAGTTTATAGGAATAAATCAGAAAAGTTGGAGAAAACAGCATTGTGAAAGACAATGCTATCTGAGACAGGATACTCTAATATATTTAATAATAATTTTATTAGAGTCTGGAGGGTGTTGAAAAGTAAAAACTTCGTAAAGCAGAATTAGTGGGGTTTACCTGGAAACTTGTTAAAGAATTTGTTGTTTCCTGAAAAGAAGGTTCACACAGCCATTTATGTGAGAAAAATGTTTTACCTGGCCCGATTGTTCATTTTAGTTTAAAAATATATCTCCACTGGATTCTGAAATTCTTTTCATTTTAATGCAGGTCCAAGGAAGATCTCTTTACATTTTATGTAGAATAATCTGGCAGCTTTTATAATGACTGCTTTTTTTTCTGTCTGTACTGGGGTGAATCTTTATATCATGGCTATCGCTTACTCAGCTGAGCGGTATTACTGTTCATTTTATCTCAATGATGACAGACTAGGGGACAGAAGAACAGTTCAAGAATACTTATGGCAAATGCAATGCCAGCCTTCACCAGCTGTGAAAAATATATTGTACTACATTACCATCCTTTTGTGTGCTTCACACATCCTTTGTTTTGCCTGACTCCTTCCAGATGCCACTTTCCTCAAACAAATCACAGTCCTCAGGTTCTCAGCAATATTTACTTGCAGATTGAAATGTGTTTATGGATCTTCCTTTAGCCTACAAGAAGGTATTTCTCCAGGTTCAACGACTGGATCGATACATCTTATTGTTGCACTCTGCATTATCCCATCCTGTTCTTGAACTGCCATCTCTTCTGGGTAGGGGCATTTCAGATACAAACAGGAACCCTACATCCTTATAGTACTGATAGCAGCAGCAGCGTTGATACAGTTCACAAAGTGATATTCCTGTCTAAAGTATTAGACATTTTTCACCTCAAGTGGGGGTTTGGGTAGCTTATTATCTTCCGAAGTCAAAACTGCCCCAGGAGACCTGAGGCAATCTGTAGGATCTCAGCCTGTTTTTCTCCACATTCTAGTCCATTCCTCTCCCCTCTTGGTTGCTCATCCTCCAGAGAAGAAAGGCAGGGTTCTGTTCTAGGCTCAGACACGTCAAGGAGGTGTTTAAGAATGAATCTGACCCAAAAAAGTCTATCATAGTAACTTCTAGTGGATCTGATCTTGAGGCTTTGTGGATCAGCAAGATTTTGGTCTCCAGGAAATTCCGAAATACTTTTTAGGTCCTATTCACAATAATGTGGCACATTTTTGGTGTTCCAGTGAGAGGCATTGGCTACTTGTTTACTCCTCTTACAGTGCCCACCTGAGTGCCAGCACTTAATAACTGCTGACTATGTGGCACCACTATAATGATAGCACTAGTGATAGCACCACTATACAACAATATCATTAAATCATTTTCCCAGAGGAGATTATAGACAATGATGAAGTGAAAGAAGAAAACTATAAATATAAATGACGTTAGTCTTGGAGAAAATCACTAGTTTATTCAGCAGGAAGAAAAAGACAACAATTATCAGAAACCCTGCAGTTCCTACAGATGAAGGGTTAAGCTTTCCATGAACTCCGTCTAACTACAGGTTTTATTTGGACAAAATATAGATTCAGAGAGAACCTGTCTTTGCACAGCTGAAATGCCCTTTCTCCTGTTTCCTTTCCCACTGGAGTAATTAGCTACGGTAGCGGTTCAAAAGTGGTTGCCTGGCATTTATGATTAGAATTGTTAATTCCAAATTGCTAAATATTTCATTTAATAGGGAGTATAGTCTGCTTAAAATCTCACTTCGGCCTACACTTTTACATTTGAGGTTACAAGTAACATCTACAAATTATTGTACCTGAAAGATTAGGAAGTATATGTTCCCCCTATTTTTCAATGTGCTCACATGATGCATTTTATAGCACTTCAGGTCTAGTTATTTGGTTGTTTTCTTTATATAATCAATGAGAGCCCCATACAGCAACACTGGCTCTCCACATGGTGCTGCGAATAGTCCCACTGAAATCAGGGCCTCATTCATCATGCCTGATGATAATGGCCTGCTAGATTGGGCCAGATCTCATAACTTCCCCCCAACTCTTTCTGAGGGTGTTTTCACACCATTTGGAAGAGAAAAATGTATATTAAAACACCCAAACTGCTAAAAATACAAAGTAGCCATAAAAATTGATGAGATTTCAAGATTTAGCTTTTAAGGTCACTAGAAGGGATCATTTGTTGGCTTTCTGTGTAACAGGGGCAACAGTGTCATCCAACAATACCCTCTGTTAAGCGACCATACTTACGCTCAACTAAATCAAAGGTCTGAAAAGGCATTCAGCCTTTATTTTTGAAGAGTCTAAGTCTTTGCCTTATAATGGATTTCAATGACTAATCAACTTAATTTTGGAAATGTGTCAAGCTTTAAGTTCCAAAAATTGTTCTTGACAATATCTCTCTAAATTAGTCTTTGCTTTTGCCTACACTAATTACTGTTTTATCTATATACTCTAGATCTCAGAGGGGGTTGTCAGTAATAAAATGATTAAAAATATGTTGTTAGCAAGCACTTAAGTTAAAATTATTTTTACTGTAATTTTTTAATCATCAAATGTCAGGGATTTGAGTCATGCCCGATTTACAATGAAATCTGCATTTCTAACACCCGGAGAAGATACGTTATTCTATTGGCTTATGCTAACAAAGAGTACTCCAACAAGTCTTTGGGATCACAAAGTGGAAGCCTACCTATCCCAGTCATAAATTTTAAGCAGTCTCATTAATTTATTTCAGGTTAGCACATGAAGGGGTTTTTATAACCACGGTTGCTACAAGGCAGGTAGAGTGCCTAGCAGCACGCGTGGATTCCAGAGAGGTTTGTGATCTTCTCATCCTACTGTGTTCAAAGTTTTAAGGATTGTCTTGAAGCGCATGTTTGATGGATAGCATACAGTGCTCTTCCATCCGGCACTGTGAGTCATAGCATTGTGTATTGTACCAGTTTATTCAACTTCCACAGACCAGCATATCCCTCACAGAGACCTAAGTGTTTCTTTTTCTTTTCTCTAAGGACAAATTTTCTGATTCTACTTTATATTCTTTATCCACAGCTTGTGAAGTGGAATAGAGTTCCAAATGTGGAGATGGTGACTTGATTCTGCTTTTTTTTGTGTGTGTGTATGTGTGGAGAAATAAGCCCTGATTAATGATGAGTTTCTGTTCACAGTGTTCTTTCTTTTAAAAGGCAAAACCTGTTCTCTGTGTGTGTGGAAGCTGACAGATTGACAGCCCTGGGAGACTGAAAGCCCTCTGTTTATCCCCGGTACAGATACAACACAACTAGTAAAAATGCAACTTTCTGTGAGCTACCCTGCCGATGTATTTCAGCCCTGATGTATTGCAGGTCTATACAGCCAGGGAAACATCCAGGATGCTAGAGGTTATTTTAGTTATCCAGGCTATGCGGTCCTTTGTCTTTGCCAAAGCTACCCACCACTGTGATGGCAGTTTCTGTGATCTGGATGCCTGAGAACATCAGCTTTCATTGGGGAGACATCACGTGGTGGTGACTTTCATTTAAGACTGATCTGGTCTGAATTTGAACTGTGTTTCATAGGTAAATGCCTTAATGTCTGGTTTCCAATCACCTGAGCCTTCCAGCTGCTCTGAGTGTCCTTTGTTTCAAAGGAAAAGAAAGAGAGGTTATATTTTGCACTTGTTTGACTCGAGAAAGTGGTCTTAGCTGATGATAAATGGGGCTGATTGCATTCATTTCAGTGCCTTAGTACTTCTTTGAAACTGATGGGGATACGCCATGAGTTTTTTGTGACTCTCTGCACAGCTATAAAATCCAGCGAGTTCAGAAGGAATAGCTGGGGGAGCGGCCTGAGCATGTGACAGAGAATAACATAGTGAATGAGTGGTCATTTGCACACTGATTATTGCAAGAGATTTTCACAGATGCGGATTAGGAGTATTATAGATCATAAAATGCTTTAGTACCATTTTGGGAAGTGGTACACTGGAGATGTAAATGAGGAGATATTGTTAACGATCTGTTTCTTAGCACATTCCTGTTTCAAGGAAGCCAAAGTTAAACAGGCATTCTGCAGTGGGGATAGGAGAAGGAACACGTTGGCTGGGCATACGGCTGTCTTGGGACAGAAGGCGTTGGTGAGGGAGAGGATGAGATCAAGGCAGGAATATTCTTGTGATCAAAGAGAAGCAGAAAGCATGAAAAAACTTGCAGAGGAAAGGTGACCAGAGAAACTCCTCAGGATCTTTCTTCATGTCCTATGCCTGGAGTTTAGTCATACTGCAGTAGTCAGAAAGTGAGTTTAAGATTATGTGACTGTGGTGAATCTTGGTCAGGGATCTGCTCAGGCAGCCCAAGTGAAATACACTCTTTTTTTTTTTTTTTTTTTCTTCCCCTGAATAGAAGGTTCTGTAGAGTCCTGGTGCAAGGAATTCAGCAGTTGCAGAAGTTACTGAGGGGACACTTGGCCTTTGTGAACATGTGGTGAAGTGCTACCTTGCACTACTACGGTGGCAGTATATGATTAATATTGCAATTAATAGCTCATGTTTCTGCCCTGTGCACCCAGATACTGAGCTGTCTGAAACCTGATTCAAGAGATCTTGCTGCAGCTGCAGTGTTCTCGGTACAACTCCCCTGTGCTTTTATAACACCGTAACTAATATTTCAATGCTATTCTATTCCCAAAGTCCCCAAATCTTATTTCATCTTTTTTTTTTCTCTTTTCCCATTTTCTACAAATAACATTTGCTGCAAGGATGTGAATATTCTGTCCATGTCAGTGAAGGTCTACCTAACACTGAGCTCTGTTCTTTCTGTATTTCCACACTGAATTCTAGAGCACAACAGCAATTCCCTCTGTCCTCCAAGACAAGGAGGGATCTCATACCATGAAAGATTGAAAGAGTTTGGGCCGCTGAAGGTCCTTTACAAAATCTTTCTATCCAGCTCTAGAATCTGCGCAAACCCAAACATTTCACATATGTGCCTGGTAGAGAATTTTGACGCTGCTTTCACGTGCTGTGGGATTTTGAGAACATTAAGGAGCTTTCTGGGAGCACATCTAGTGACTCATAAAAAGTAAAATTCAGGATGGCTGGGGTTTTTCTGGTAAGTTTGCTGAGGGTTTAACTCATTGGATAGAGCTTTTTTTAATGGCTCCCTGAGAAATACACAAGATACGGGCTGTGAGTTTGCTCTCTTACCAAAAGGGTTTTTTTTCCTCCTTGAATGGCCAGTACAAATATCTTCATGCCTCATCTATGAACATCATGTCCTATCGGGAAAATCTCTTTCCTCAGTAACCGAGAAAAATATTTGCTCTGTTTGCAATTTCATGTGCTATCATGTGATAACAAGACTGTTATTTGGAAAAGCTCTGTTGATTTTCATTCTTATAATTACAGTGCTTGCTTAGTTGTCTGTTGAAATGTTCTTTGGTTGGTCCCCAAGGCCATTTTTGTATAAAACCAAACTCAGTAACAAGTATTTTTACGTCTTATTTGAATTGCTATTAGCATATGAAGTTTTTTGCTATTTGTAAACTTTTTTATCAATTCAGTTAAAATTTGAAACATAAATTTAGTTCAAGTAACATCATCTGAAGCGTATGTACTTCATTTTCACATTCATTTTGTCAGCTATACATCTCCCATACCATATGGTATGATACTCTCAAAGAGGAGCTAAATCTTTTCTGCACAGTAATTGTTTTCATTTCTATTAAAAGAGAAAGGCACAAATAATAGGTACAGTGAAGGCATGCAATCTCTGGCATGTCACAAAATCCTTGATGTCTATTAAAACCTCACCAAAACTTGCAATTCCATTGACAGAGCACGGAAAAAAGCCTTTCTTCATCTGCTGTTTTTGCTGATGAGATGCCAAAAGTCTTTACAGGTACTCTCATAGAAAAGGAAGGAAATGCAATTACAGGAATCATGCCCTTAAAAGCACCATTTGAGAAAAACAAAAAAGTGAAGTGATTTTATATATACTAGGATCACCTCAGAGAATGATTACAAATTGTGTTCATTTACAATAGAAAAGGGTGATAACTGATTTTTATATATTGGTGTACATAAAAGATGATGTTTGAAATGTCCATCATTCTCTGCCAAGTCAGCTGTCCTCTTACCTTTAAACTTACAGTTTAGCACAGAATAAGAAAATAGCTTTTATCAAGTTTAAACAAATGTAGTAGAACTGAATCTGATTATTTTAATGAGAGGACCAGTGCTTTAAATGCTATTAAATGTTAAATCTTAACATCATCCTAAATATTTGCCTCAACCGCATCTAGAACAGCTTTATACAGTGGCGTTGTGTTGTTAGTTGTATGCACGCAGATGTGCTTTCAAAACAACAGCAAATTGTTACAAAAGACACACTACTTGTTTTGCTTGTTTGCAATGCACTGGTATGGAATTAAAGCATTCCCTTAGAGACTGAAATGATAATTATACCTTTTTTTTGGTAACATGTCTAAACCGAAATGTCCGGAGCCAATCAGCTGGCATCTTTTGACATTTTTGTTGACTTTTTTTTTTACACAGAAGTAAATATGACAAACAGGATTGAAGCAGTTTTAGACAGGGATTTCTTTCATATTCACAACCGTTTGCTTGAACTGAAGTACAATATTAAAAGCATCAAGTTGCTGAAAGAGTGTCTATGAGAATAAAACTGTCTTTGTGAACCATAGGTGATACATTTTCTGTGTTCTCAAATATAGGTGTAAATTGAAACAGAGTAAAACTAGCAAGAGCAAACAGGAAAAGAATTAAAACACTATGTCTTTGTTGTTTCATTTCCTTTACTACAGAGTGCAATCAATACTTTACAACAGGGTTAATATGGTCTCTTCAAACATGCTATTATTCTTTCAAAATAGCACAATAACTTTATTAGTTATGCTGTCTGCAGTCTTTCCAATGTGACAGGATTGTGTGGGTGTTCAGATTGTAAGTAATTTTCTTGGTGCCCTCTGTTGGAGTATTTTCCGTGAGTGCTAACAATAGCAGCTAGCACCACACAGCTGCAGGAAATTTGAGTGGTGGAAGTTCTAATTCTAATTAGTATAATTAACACAAACAGAAAAACGTCCCACACTGAGAGACTTACTGTTTCTGCTTAGTAGTTATTGAATATTCAGATTCCACATCTGCTGGTCCTTTATTATTCAAGTGAGGTTGCAGTGGTTGAATTTTTTTTTTCCCCAGCTTCAGTGACATTCAGGTGCACTGAAAGATATTTTAAAACATAGCCTAGAGACTGATCTGGTAACTAGTTGTTTGTATTCCTTCTTGTACTTTACTCTTGGAAAGCATCTGTTTTGTAAGTAAATAAATGTGAGTAAGCATTGGCCCCATTTGGTGTAGCAGTGCCTCTTGCGTTTGGTTTTGGATGAATTCTGTGTTCACAACACAAGAATAGAGATTGCTTCCTTTGCAAGAGAATCAAGATTGAACAAGTTTAGAAATAATCTTTGTGACTGGCTACACTGCTGTATCGAACCCCTCAATCAAATGGTCAATGGGCAGCCTTCGGGAGGGGAGGGAGAGTGTCATCAAACTTATTATTTGAGGAGATTTGAATATCCTAGTGACTCACTTCACAATTGGCTTGGATCTCATGGTCCCAGGGATACCATCCTAGGTAACTTTGTCAACAACCTAATCCTGGGCAAAAAAATATTTTTTTTTTAAGCTTGCTCAGGTCTTGGCATTCAAAGCACCTGAGCATCACTATTTCTGGTTATAATCCAGGGTGCAGGTATCCTGGCAGGACAGTTTTTCGTTTGTCTTTGATGATATGTATCACCCTAGTAAAAGGACAGAAATGTGATGTTCTTGCGTACAATGAGAAGTACCCTGGCTACAAGTAGCTGCATTTGTGTAGCAAAGTGTTACTCAGCACTAATTTGCTATGCAAAATAATAGTCAGTAGCATTTGGTACTACTGAATAAGTGTGTTACCTATATGGCTGGTCCCCCAATGGACAAAATATGGCAGAAGTAATAATCTGAGAGGGGATTAGTTAACATATGAAGGACAGATATGTTGGCTGGTGCTTATGAAAATGGAAGAATTGAGGAAAATGTTATCCGTTGCAATTAGGTTGGTGTTGGGCAATCCGGACTGCCTCACCTGCCAAAGTTAGAAGTGGTCATATCTGCACAAAGTGATAATTTTTCTATCCCTTTTCTTGTCAAGATTGAGTCAATCATCATGTGACAGACCACCCATGTGTAAAAAGATATATGTCTGGTGGGAGCTGATATGGAACCTGCAGATGGGCTTACTGGCTTTGAAAAGCAAGTAATTTTCCATTAATACTTTCTGTAGAGGATAAGGCCCTGATACCTTTCAGATGAGCTGTAATTAGGCCATTATTTGAGGTCTCAGATACTGCAGCTGATAACTGTGCAAGTTCTAGTCTTTTTCTAAATTGCCCTTTTATGTTTCAGTCTGGCTTTCTGTCTGGGTATAGCACTGAATGAATCACTCATGTTAATTAATAGTCAACATATTAGCTGCATGAGTTGTTTATAATTTTTTCTCTCTACGTCGGCCTCACCTCAGATATCCATTATTAATAGTAAACTGTTTTGTAGAAGCACCCACTTACAGTTAGGTACTGTGCAAATATGTATAAAAGCACAAACCCACAAAGCATAGAAACTAAAGAAAGATAGAATTAATGACCTTATTATTCCAGTCTGAATCTCTGTAACAGCGGCTAATTCTCAATACAGGAGTTTTGTTTCTGCAACTTACTTCTTCATTAGAGATTTCTCATTCTTTGTATGCAGTCCAAAGAACATGTATTTCCTCAACTATTTTTAAATGAAACAAGTATAACATTTGTAGTAGCCTTTTTCATGTTAAAGGATCTAACTTTGGCACTTGCATAATTACTAGGATTTATATGTCATAAATGTACATTGCTCAATTATAGTATTTTGAAATATTTATTTGGGGTCTGGTAGTTCACCTGTGCTTTTTTCCAAGTGTTTCTTACATGATCACTTACCCTGAAGTAATTAGCAAGAATCAGCTGATCTGAACTAAAATAAGTAGTCCTTGGCATGGACTCATAAAAAATGAGGTATTCCCCAAGAATTACAGAGATATACAGGGTTAGATATACAGAAAGAAAGAATGACACGTACAGAAGAATGAAAAGTGCACAAGCATCAATGAATTAGCAAGTATATGCTCTCACACACACGTCTTCTTACTAGGAATGGTAAGGAGCTTGGGAGTGAGAGATTGAGATGTTTGCAAGAGTCTTCTGAAGTATGTAAATAGATGGGATGCCATAAAAAACTGAGAGCTGGAAGAAAAGAAAAAAAGCTTACCAGGTTTTCCAGAGAGTGGAAGAATATGAAACAGCAGTGAACAGCAGAAGTTGGGAAGGCTGCAGGAAGATGGGAGCAGAACAGCAGCCTGAGTGATGGGCTTTTGGCTTTTTTCTGCTGTGGAGCTGAATGTCTGGTAAGGACCGAGGGCCTGGGAGCAAAGAAGAGAAGAATGAGAAAAATCCCAAGGGGAGAGGTCTGGAGAATTTCTTCTGGGATAAACAGGAAGGCAAAAGATTAAAAAGTCCTGTTATGACAGAGTACTTTAAGAGTGGAACAGGACGCGGGGACAGTGCGTATGCCCTATAGCTGAGGTGTACAATGTAGTGGTGGGGAAGCACTGGATGGAGAATTGCCCTTCTAAAGCACTACACAAAGAGTTTGTTGAGTTGGTATTTTGTTTATGGCTAATCAAGGGAGTTGCAAGCCAAGTTCTGACTGATCAGTCCTGTCAGAAACCTGGCTCCCTGCATCAAGTGTTTGGGCTGCCTTAACAGACAGAAACATCCTGACTGCATAGGCTTTTGATTAGAACCATACTCCAACTGGTGATATCCTTCGTCTAGAGGAGATAAAAGTATTAGGTGAGAAATGTTAAAATGCATCTGATTACACTGCGTTTACACCTGCAGTTAGTCTGATAGAGGTCATAGGTTAAAAAATCCAACAGATAAACAGAAAATATTCCCGTGGGTTTTGGGGTTTTATTATCCTTAAGTGACTGCTTGCATGGACCTCTGTCAGGACACAGCTAACTGGAGCAGAAAGATATCACCACTTCACACTACCTGCTACCGAACACTAACAGAAGATAACTGCGGTACAAAGTCATTCAGGTAAATGCAGATCACCTTATCTGATAGTCACCTGAAGCAGACCAAGTTTGCAGAGAAGCAGGTGAGGCATGTCCCCTTGATCCGCGCCACCAGCTCCACAGGAGGTGTCTTAAAATACTTCATCCATTTGAAAGTGAATGTATATCTCTGTCTTACACAGCAGTCGCGGTGGTGGAATGCTTTCTGTTCCTCTTTCAGTCTTGCAATAGCCAGTAATAAATAGCTTTAGTCAGCAGCAGTAAAGATAGAAAAATAAAACTGTAGCTAGTATACCCTATGTTGATTTGCAGCTAGGATGCAAACCCTGCCTTCAATAACATCTGTGTGAAACAACTCTGCTATCCAGCTGCCATCACAGTTTTCTCTTTGGAAAAAGGAAAATATGTTTCTACGACTGAGTTCATTTGAGGTACACACTCCAGAGGGGCCAGTTCTAGCATTATGTTTTCTGAAAACTTATGCCAATTGTCAGTAAGACTTCAGACATAGCAGTAAAGCTTGTTCATAGAATCATAGAATCATTAGAACCATAGAATCATTAAGGTTGGAAAAGACTCTAAGATCATTGAGTCCAACGTCAACCCAACACCACCATGCCCACTAAACCATGTCCCTAAGCACCTCATCATTCTTGTTATATAGAATGGCACGGTACTAAATATTCGCTGTGTGCTTTCTGTGAAACAAACCTGATTTTTGACCCCTTAGGTTTGGATGCAATAGACTTATGCCCCTGACATTGCTGTCTTCGCTGAATATTTACTGTCACATAAAAGTGATCAGTGAATTCTGTGGTTTCATGGAAGGGAGAAAATACTTAAGTAAATGAACAGACAAAGATTGTGAAAAGTCATGAACTTTCCAGAACTGAGGTTTTTATGCTGAGAATTACTGTGTTACAGGGAGTAGTTTTAGAATTACCATAGAAGTGGGTGTCATGGTTCTGCAGTTGAGCTGGTCACAGCATTTCAGTATTATTTTTTTCTGTTGAAATGTGTTGTTTCACAAGTGTGCCATTTCAACACATTTTGAGAGAGACTCTCCCATCATCAGATGGTCATTAGCTCACGTCATGGAGGAGCTCTAAGGTCAGTTCTCTTTTCTGATGACTCAGAGCAGAGCATATCATGCATCTGAATTTCACACATCCTGAAATTCAGAGATTTCTGAATAATCCGCACATTAGACTTGTAGGAGAGATGTCATTTGTCCCATGTTAATATTATAGCAAATGGACTCATTCCTGCTTTCTGAGTCAAAATGTGCTTAGTAAGTCCAAACACCATACCATTCACATGAAAATGTTCAGAATGTGGTTTTATCCTGTAGGACTGGAGTCATATTGTTAAGACACAGTCGTTACATGAAACTAATTTCATAAAATCTAAGTATGAGGAAAGTTAGGGCTACATCTGGATTTCCTCGTTCCAAAACACAGGAAAAGGTGCAATAATAGAGCTATTGCCTCTGTCCCCTTCCAGAAAGAAATATATCCAGTTCTGCTTATTGCCTGTGATCCTTATTGAAAGCACTTACACCATGCATGTTTCCATGTCTTTCTTTGCTTGCTGGTTTTTAGGATCATTCAAAACAAAACAAACCAACCAAACAAAAAACCCCAACCTCAAACCCAAAGTGTTATTTGTTTTTAAGCTAAACTCACCTCATGCCACAGTTCCCCTTCAGATATCTGTTTATTTTAAATGGAGCTATGCAAGGGATATTATTTATTTAGTAACCGCAGGTCAAACAAAACTGTATTAGTGTGGCTTATGGGATGCATTAGTAGTAGTATAGCATCTCAGAGCCTTGTCATGAGTTAGAGGCATGTGGTGTTTCATGCTGCATCCTCAATGCAGGAAAAGAGCCCCTCCTTCAAAGATGAGATGGTCTAGGACAAAGGACACCAAACACATACAAACAGGTCTGGAAGTAAACGGAAATAATGTCTCAGTGACTGAACACCAGTTGCCCAGCTGGTTTTGAGGACACCTTCATATAAAAGAAATACTGGAACTGCTTATGTACTTTGAGTCCTGGTTTTCACATTCTCTGGAGAGGAAAAATAGCTTGGAAGCAGATTTATCTGCGCCTACAAGTTCTTGACTGCATTTAAATTCCTTTGAAGACCAGAAGTATTTACAAAATACTTCTTCCTTTCCTAATGTAAAAGGGAGCTCTTTGCTTATGCTGCTATTCCTTATTTTGCACTCCCAGACTCTTTAGCTCTCGATTTGCATGGAATTTCTCATTTTCTTTCAAATTATTTTTCCATATAGAAATACCTTCAGATAGCCAAGGGGCTGCAATTTGTAGAGAAAAGCAGGGCGGCATATCAGTTTATTGCTGCTCCTGCTGGTATTTGTGATGAGATGCCAATGACCCGCAGGGTAAGGTCTGCGGTGCCCCTGCCCCCTCTTTCTGGCACTGCTGAAGCTATAAGGGAACCCCCCAGAATGTCTGTGTGCTGCACAGGAACGTGCTGTCCCCACCCCTCCGCAGACTCAGCGCACCCATGAACGTATACGCACAGATGGCCCCGAGCTCAGCTGGTGTAAATCAGCACTGCCCATCCGGCAGACTGTATGTACTTGCTGTAAATAGATGCTGTGCGTTATATATCTGTGTCAGTGTAAAACCACATTCCTGCAATATTGGGGCTGAGAACTTAAATCTATAAAACTCAGGCAAGAAAAATTAAAGTTGCAGTCACTTGCTCCCCTTGATGTACAAAATATGGTACTTCATTACATGTTTATTTTTAGTGCATGTACAATGCAACATGAGGGACTTAATGTTGCCATGGGAACCATAACTTTGAATTCCTGACTTTTTATGCATTCATTTTTTTCCTACTATGTTTTATAAAAAAACAGTGTGCAGAAAGATCATGGACAAAAAAATATTGGACAGAACTCCAGTCAGTGGTACAGTGGTATGACTAGCATCAGGGGGAGAATAACAAACCTAAAATAATGTCAGTCTTAAATAGTAAACAAAATTATAATTGACAAAATGTAATGAGTTTGAATACAACTAAATGGATCTGGCAACAGGATCCCATAATGATGCATATATATGTCTCAGATTTTATATATCTGCCCCAAATCTTATTGAACTAGCACCTGAGCATGATCATTTTTCTGCCAGTCTGTTGCAATGGAAAAACAAATAGCTATCAAAAGGAACAGAAAAAATGGATCTATACTCCTGCATGAAGATTCAGCCCTAGCTGCCGAACATGGTAAAAGGTTAATTTTTTTATATATGTTGATTTTTTTTAAAATTCTTTTTTTCTCTCTCAAAACATATTTATCCTGAGGCAGTTCTATTCTGCCTGTCTTTATTGCACAGTCCACACTGTAGCCTGTAAAGAAAGACAGTGTTATGACCACGGTACCATTTTGTAACTCTGGAAAGTTAAAGACACAGCAGTAGACATGTTAATAGATACTTTTAAACTTATTGTTGCTCATTAAGGAGGAGATTCTTCTTCCAGCTGCACATTCAGACTGCCTGGAAAATGGAGATTTCACTACTATCCTGTGGGCTCCAGGGAAAAAGTACCTGAGCCCTATCACTTGTCTCTAATCTCTCCAAAGGAAGGGTCTGATTCTGATGGAGAAGGTTCATTGCTGTGCCTTTGACTTCCATCCAGCCATAATCCCTGCCTGACATTACTCCATCTGTGTGACTTTTACACCTTAGACAGTTAACAGCAACGTGAAGAAAGGCTCATGCGGTATCTCAGAAGATGTTATTTACAATCACTTGCCAAACACGCAGTGGCCTTGCTGTGCCCATAATGCTTTGTCTGGTTTCTAAGAGTTTCTGAAACACAGTGAACAACTATTTACAGTGATTAAACTATTTTACAAACTATTAGAAGCATACTAGTTGATCCTTATATAGTGCATGTGTATAATTGACAGGGCAGAGAAAACTAGTGCTTTATTACTTCTGTGCTGTATTGGATGGTGCTGTCACCGAAGAACATCCCAGGTGGAGATAAGCACAACCTTTAATATAAAAGGATACAAAAGTTAGATATGCATAAAAGTTACTGGTAAATATGCATGTTCTGTTTACAAAGCTCAGAGATACATTAGAACATCTTTCTGTATAACAGTTTGTTAGTATCAAAACAGTAGCTGGGAGAATATGCAGACATTGCATGTCTGTACCAGACACTTCTCTGAAGCGTTTAGGTCACTTGCAACAGCTACGGGGGCCTGAGTTTCTTTACTGGCATCACAGATCTATTTTGGCAAGTGTGTTGTAGGTTGAGTACATAGATAATACACAAATAATATCCAGAACTGTGCTTATCTGTTCACATGTTTTCTCTATGAATAGATTTCTATGTGAGCGAAAAGGACAGTGCCGGTTTTATCTGGTATGATGCTGAAGTAATCTACTGTAATCTTTAAAGATAGATACCCATGAACCATGACCACGTTTGCTGTCTAAGACCCTTTCTTCCCCATGAAGGCTGTGCAGCAGTGACTAACCACGGCTAGACATGTGGTCACGTTGTTTTTCTCTGAAGAACATCCATCTTAAGACTGTACTTAAACAAGCCTGGGCAAGATTTTAAATTCTCTCTTCCAAGCAACCACTTGTGACTGATCTGTTCTGTTATTGTTGCCTTTCTTTTGGACAGCATAACATTTAAGGTTTTGTTGTAGGCTACCTTTATCGAGAAACAGAGCAAGAATCATTTGCAGGTATTTTTTAATGAGTCTGTTGATAAATCTATCTTTGGGAAAACAGTAGGAGTTCCAGTCTCCCAGTTCAGTATATGCTGCTTATGGTTTTATTAACTTTACTGCAGCGATATCCAAGGAATCGAGGATTACTAATCGTCATGGGTGTTCTCCAGGAGTGGGACATCCTGGATAACAGGACTGCTGCTGGAGGGCATGTTCTTCTCAGACTGCTGCCCTGAATGCTGGTCTGCTACTCTGCTGGTGGTGCCACCAGTTTCCTTTATCCTTGCACACATCAAAATAATGTGAAGAAGTCACGTGGCCCCTTTTCAAATCTAATTACAAGCACCTGATCACTCAGGCTAGTTTCTGTTGACTAACAAAAATGGCTGTATATCAGGGATTATTAGAGAGCTCAGAGCATTTTAAAGGGATACAGCTGTTTTTCTATGCACTATGATACTTCTCCCTTGCATTCATAACCCGAGGTCCATCTTCTGCTACATTGTGGAGCATAAGAGAAAGTCAAACAAAATGCTTCTTTGTGCTCTCTCCCTTCAGCCCTGGCTCTGCCCTCTGTTCCAGGCTCATGTTTGTACACAAAAGCATATACATCATTCACAGTGGCAGAAATAAATCTGGATGAGCCGGGCCCCTTGCGGATGTGGAGCCAGAGGGCATGATCAAGCATGCAGTTGTTGACTGATGGCTCATTCGCACAATGTGAATCTGAAGTAATTCTTTCTACTAGATAGTTTAGCTTATTGTTAAAGGAAAATTGCTTGGGTTTTATTTGGGTAATGTGCCTGCTGGAGGGGGTGTGCATAAAAGTTTTTGCATCTGAGAGCGCTGAGATGCATAATATTAGTGTGATCATGATGTCATCTTATTAGTCCTTTTTTGTCAGTGAATTGCAAAGATCTGTCAAGGCCCAGTTTAATCTACTCCCTGTAATAGGATTTGTCTGTAGCTTGAGGAAACAGAAGCTTGTAATGCATAGGGTTATTAAGAGTGGGATGTAAGCTATTTGAGACTCTTTAATAAAATATAATATCAGTATATTCAATGAATATGGAAAGAGGGATCTAAATATTTCTTGTTACAACCTTCAAATATCTTGGGAGAGGAGAATGATACCAATTAAAACAAGGGGAAAAAAGCAATAGCTCTCTGAATTCTAGCCTTCCTCAGAGTTAAATATTGATGTAAGCTAGAGTTCAATTCAAGAATCTCATTGCCCCTGCTGTAACCATTAAACTAAATCCCTGCCCCATTCCAAGACAAGGTTAATGTATTTGGGGAACCTTGCGAACAACAGCTTTAGTTGCTTTCATGTACACCCATGCGTAGCCCTTTTGCAAACAAGGCAGTTTTAAACAAGGAAAGATACAGCTGCCAGGAGGTACAAAGTATTCTGCCCTGTGAATTGCCTCACTTCCTATGTAACAAGCTTTGAGACAGTTGAAAGTATTTGCAGTCCCAAACCTCACTCACCTCCTCCCTCAGTGCCTCGACAGGAAACACAAAAATCGAAAGCTTTAATTGCCTCTTTTTAGAGGGAGTTTTGGTGTCCGGAGCAAGCAATCAACACAAAGTGATTGAATTTTTTTGCGGATAGAGCCATTAGGAAGAGGGCTCTGTTTCGTATGCTCCTGAGCATTAAGGTACACTGTGGTAGGAAACAGACTGCTGTAACATAACATTTCTGATCCTCCTCCACAGTTATACCCATCACATGTACAGTCATATCCCTGGTATTGGAGATTCCTGGAACTGGAATAACTTAAAATAAACTAAGACTGGCATCTTTTAGTCAGTAACATCTTTGCAGCCCTTATAGTACATCAAATTCACTGTTTACCTTGCTGATTAATATGACCTTGTCTGTGTTGTATCTAGGCAGGTTAAACACCTAGGTTGCCAGTCACTGCAAAAATGTCACTAAATCTATTGAACTGAAATGACAAATAAGCAACTTGGGACACTTCTACTCACTTGAGGTACTCTGCAAGTACTCCCTGATTGTGGTCCTACAAAAGTACCACAGGGCAAAATGTATGTTTTGAAACAAAACGTCCTGGTTTCCCTAACTGGTTGCCTCTGAATACAAAGTTTAGATTCAGATCTCTGGACGCCTGACTCATGGGCTGTGCCGACATGTCGGGTACAAGTAGTCCTCAGTCTGTGGAAGGAGAGAAGGGGGGGTGGAAGGGGCAAATTTCACTTTCTGTTTGTTGGGGCTGGGGCTGGTTTGGGGGTGTTCTTTGGTACCTGCAGAGTTTTGCAGGAGCGGCAAGTGTACGAGAATAAGTATGTTAAGATTTTTTGGTTTTAATCAAAAGAGAGTTATTTGGGGTTTGTCATTATGAAATGAAAATTCTCTTTGGACAATGATAAAAGAATGAGATGAAACAAAAGGGGATTTTTCCCTAAGGAATTATCCTTAGTTAAATGACTAAGAATTTGTTATTAATTAACTTGAGTTAATCTGGAAAACAAGGAAGTTGAGCTCCCTCTGTAAAGTTATTTGCTAAAGGAAATAGGCCTGGATATTATCTTGGATAGACAGAAGGGAGAAGGAGTATAGGTCAATTTTCCCATTAATTATATTTGAGACAAAATCTTACAGTGAAAGCATCAGAGAGAAATTTAGGCCAGTCAGGACTCAAATATATTCCACTGAGGCTTTCCCTGGGTCAGGAGGAGAGTAGTGGGCCTTCAAGGAGTCCAGGACTCCCAAAAGGGTTTGTAAACTGGCTTGTGGAGAGACAGCAGATGGTTATTCTTGTGGTCTCACCCATTCTCTGTCAGGAGGCTTATTCATGTTGGGAACTGTTGCAGTGGTGAGACTGCTCTTGAGGCTTAAATTGGACCTTACCAAAGAGCAGCACGTCTCTATCTTTACTCCTTCCCTGAAGCGTCTCAGGTTACTCCTCTGAATCCTTCCTTCCAAAGCAGATATTACCTCTTTTTTATTAGAGAACGTGGAACATAAAACATCTTTTTTATTGCTACTCTGTTTTGGGTCCCAAAGGTTTTGCTTATGATGAGCAACATGACATCCAAAACATTTCATAACTTCCTGAAGAAATTTGAAGTCTGTAATTTTCAGCGACTTCCAACATAGCAGAGAATTGAACAGACTGAGAGCCCTGCTCACAGCGGGACTGAGGGGGACAGCGCTGAGCGGTGCGCGGGGGGCACCAGCAGTAAAGGTTACATGCCTATAGCCTAGGGAAAGCAGCAGCTCTGAGAGGCCATGGCTCTCTGTACAGTCACAAAACTTAATTGGAAGGAAATCTCAAAGAGAGAAATAGGATTTATTCTTTCCTCCTTTCACAGAGATGAGTGTTTTTCCCAGCTGCAAATCCTTCTCAATGGCAGGGACCTAGGAACCAAGCCCTTCTCTTTCTAAGTCAGAGAAAGCAGAGATGTGCCGTTTCCCTTTTCACTATTTCCGATAGCCGATGGCACAGTGATGAAAGTAATCACTGGGGGCAGCATGCAGGGTACAGATCAGCCCTTTGCCTGAGCTGAAGCAGGAATTTGAAGGCTGTTTCAGTTTCGCAGGTAAATGTGTTAACCACAGGCTATAGGACAATCCAAGGAGCATCTGGAAGCCTCCCAGACCAGGAGGTCTACGGACGCTCTATCAGGCGGGCTGCAGTTCACGCTCTCTGACCCAACACATTTCCACATCTGTGCACAAGAGAAAATCTTCAAAGAAGAGAGCAGGAGAGACCAACTCTAGAAACCACTATAGCCTGGTGAAAAATATGCTGAGTGACAAATTAAGAGACCAACAGTCAAGCAAGAATGAAAGTTTTCTGTGCATCTTAAGTACGTTGACTTACTGGGCATAAGCGAAGGAGTTAACAGTGGGAAGCAGCTTCTCCCGTTCCTGCCCGGGGTGTGGTATATATTCCAGTATTGCCAAGTGCAGTCCTAGCTGCCAGTTCCCCATGCAGATGAAGAGTGCACCCAGGCCTGTGCCTACCTTCCAGGTAAATGCTCTAATGGCGCTAATGGTGTAATTAGCGGGATCACTTCTGTCTCTTCTTTGCCTTTTGCTTGCATTAGACACAATTCCAGAAAACCAACAGGATCAGGCTTTGTAAAAGCCATAATTAGGGGCAGGGAACACCTAACTTTCAAATTCTACTGTTTTGTGGAAAACAAAGAGTTTTGCCAAAGACTTTCAGTGGATAGGATGAGAGAGTGTTAGTAATCTTCATGCTTAAAAGTTGAACTGACACCCTCAGGCATCCTTAGTTGAACTAAGGTGGCACCCTCGGGTCTTAATCATTAGATTACAAGAGAGATGAAGTTCTAAAACATGGACATAAAAACAGATAAAAAAGCAGTGTTTTTTCAAAAGCAAAATAGCCCTAATTAATTAATTTCCCACTCAAAATCTGAAGTGTATCTCACCTCATAAACACTCACATTGTTGAAAAAATAGAAGAAATTAGTTCCAGTGATGTGAGAAAAAACAAGGACTGACAAGAGAAGGCATGAACAAGGTGGCAATGAAGTTCTGCAAGTGAGGCTATTTCTGGTTGTAAATTATTTTAATAAGGCACACAAGAGTGAACCTGCTTCCAATATAATGGTGGAAAGCCACTGCTAAGCTTACTGTGTTTTACTAGAGCTAGAGGCTGCTAAAAGATATTGGGATTTTTTGGCCCAATCTTGTGCTTGCCAAACCCTTGTATAATCTCAACAGTAGGATTGCAGAGTGGTTCAGAGTGCAATCCTATATGTTTCAAATAAAGTTTATAAGCAATGAGCCTGTGAGATCAAGATTGCTAACTTCAGAAGGTTAAACCTTCTGTTGACTTCACCTTTCCAAAGATTTCAGGACTAAATAAGAGTCTGTGGTCCACGCAGCTCCAAGGGAAGCAATGCTCCACGCTTAGTTTTTAATCTTATTTGCAACAGTAGATAAAATAGCCAATCTTCATGCACACGTACACACGCATGATAGGCACTCTGTTAGTGAGATATCACAGACCATACATCAGATGCAGTGGTAACAATTCTAATAATATTGAACAAAACTGAGCAAAATTAACCAGCAAGGAAAAAAAAAAAAGATCTTGCATTGCAATCTCTTATTCTGTTGACTAATCTATCAAAGGAAGGAGCACTCGCACCATTTGAAACTACACTGGCCATTTTTCTTCCCATAAAGGATCAATATATATAGAAATAGCCAGGTTACAGTTAGAAAATGGGTTTTAGATAACAGAGCTGAAGCTTGAAAGTTGGATTGTTGATACAGCAAATGCCAAGATTCTTTTAACCCACAGATACACTAAAAATTGCACAGATGTGCAGAAAACAGTAAGAGGTAAGAAAATCTCTATAAAAGTGAAATGTCTCTCAACTGTTGGATCCCTTTGGCAACAGAGCTTCACTTCGTGACTGGTGCATGTGGCTGGATAAGGAGCTATTTCCTGCAGGATTTCTTCGTGGAAGCCTGAACTTTCCCTCTGGGAAATTTTTGTACAGGCAGTAAATGCTTTGCAGGCCATTGTACACAAGCTTGCCAAATTCTTCCCTCTTCCTAACTAACAGAGATAAAAAGGTATCTGTGATATTTTGAGAAAAGCAGTTGTAGCCCTTTTTCTCCCTCTACAGTGAATGTTAGGAATTTTTCACCTTTATTTTGATCTTCCCCAGACTGCTGCAGTTAGGAGGTAGATTGCGTCCAGAGCCAGAAAGTTGTGTATTGTCTAGTAGACTGCACTGACCAACTGTTACCTTCCTAAGTTCTAGAAAAAATATCTCTCAGAGTTGAAACCCAGCATAATAATCTGCACCGTTGTTGGAAGACCAAGCATAATAGCGGTGCTCAAAAGCAAGGACTGCTTCCTCTCAGTGGGTACAATCTCTATTGCATCTCACACACATCACGGTAAAGAAACAGAGACCACATCAGTGGTATGTGGTGTCAGGGAGAGATTGCCACAGCACGCATGGTGTTGCTCAGAGGCAGTGTTGCTCTAGCGCTAGTGCTAGATCTCTGGTATAGTCTAGAAGAACTTATAAAATTTTAAAAAAAAGCATTTGTCTCAGAATCCAGGTGCACAGACTATCCATTCTGAGATGGACTGCAGGTTCCCAGGCAGCCTCCTTTGCAGCCATCCTCACCTTCATCCTGGAGAATTCAAAGAATGATGACAAAATTACACGATATGATGTGGTGGTCCATTATCTTTTCAGTAAAAGTGTGTACACAACAGACACTCTCAGAGGAAGCCTACTGTCTGAACCATGAAATGAGGAGGTGGGGAGAGGGAAAAAGAACATGGGAATACATGTTCTGCAGAGAAAACCTGATCTTTTATAAAAATAAAACAGAAATGATGGATGCATTGAGCAGACTGACAAAAACAGTTCTTTGGACTTGGACACAGACAACCTTTAAATGCTGTAAATTTAATTTTTTATATATTTAATCTATGTAATTCCATACATTGAATATACATACCCAGTGGTGAAAACTGCACATTCAGATATGAAGGTCAGTCTCTTTAATTCTAATAGATCAGACTTGGAACCTCTTATGCCTCCTCTGAAAACCAGGCTGTAGCTGAGGAGAAGCAAGAGTCAAGCTAAGAAGCCCGTGACACCTCTGCTAGCATCAGAGTCTGTGGTGCAGGATCCAGGCTCAGCATCGCATACCAGGGCAGCAGCCTCCTCACTAGGCACCCTCCCCTCTGAGCTTGCCTTCCAGCCCTGTGCTTGTCAAGCACCAGTCAGAGATCAACAGCTGTGCATAAAAACCAAAATGTTTGTTGTGTGTGCAGATATTTCCAGACATAATGCAGAAAATTCCCATTATTTTGCATTAATTAAAACTCTTGCTTAACAAGCACTAGTTTGCAATTCTGTAAATTTCTTTGCTTTTCATTAGTGCAAAATAATAAGAAACGAGGATATACACTTTTGACACGTTTCATCTTAGGAAGTCAGAGCACTTCGCAAATATTAATTAATCTAACACCCCATTTATTTATCAGAAGGCTTTAAATGTTTTCAAGCCATAAGCGGTGCTGTCCTGTCAGTGGAGCTTGTGTTGGTGATCTCAGCCAGTGCACCTGGGATTAATCATTCTGTTCCAAACAGGCCATGGCACATAATTTGTTCTAATATATATGTTTGACAAAGATGACATAAATGAATATCATTCATTATTTTAAGTGGCTTTAGACCTCCTAAGTGCAAGAAGCTTCCCTGTAGATTGTTGTTGGGTTTATTTTTTTTAATAATGAAATTGCATTAAAGAAATTGATGGTATGAATTATTTTTCATAATATAAGATACCTTGTATTTTAACATGTAAGGAAGAAGTTCTATGAGTTTCTAAAGGTTTACTGTAGAATTAAGCACACCAGACTTTTTCCCAGATTAGTCTCAAAGCAGTGAGGTTAACAGCCTAATCCAATAGTCACTGCTTTTGGCTTCAACCAGATCAGGATGAGATCTGATGCAGTATATCCTCTTTTCAGCAAACCAGTTGTTAAAATATACTTAAACTGTGTTGCTTAAAAGCACCTCTGGAGAGAGATTGCCTTGAGAGTATGCTTAAGGTTCAATATGTGCTCAAGTACTTCGGTGAACTTCAGTACTTTAAAGAATTTAAAACATTTCGACAGGAATCCAGAATTTAGAAGGATTTGCCAAGTAATTAATTGCATTTGAGAAATGGGTCTCTCATGTAACAAGCACAGGTCAATAAAAAATAAAATACTGAATCTTTTTTAGAAATGTGGTGCCAAGGGTAGTAAAATTATGTGTGATGGACAAATAATAATCTTTAATCTAGATCATAAAAGAAGCCTTTCAGTCTCCTGTTACATGGAGGTATCTGGATAAGGGATGGAGATACCTATGGAAAGTGAATAAGACTCAAATGAGAAAGCTCAAGTTGAAAATCTTGTTTCAGGGAAATTTCTTGTGCAGACTGCCTCCTAGTCTTGAAGGTACCCAATGTAGTGGCCTTCCTGTCTTTCTGTTAGACCGGGAAATACCGTGGAGTCCTGTACTTCTGCTCCAGAGCATCCATGCTCTGTGCCATGCAGAGTGAGCCAGGCTCCAGGACAGAGGCTGCCCTGAGGTACCCTGTTGCATAGGTATGCTCTGGCACATGTTCCGTGAGGGAGTCCCTCACAAAATGCAGAATCACTGATTCAGGAAGGCGGAAATTCCCTCTGACTCTCTCCCGCAGTTTTGTGCCTTACCTCTCGGCGGCAGAGCACTGTGCCCCCAGCCCCATAGGGGCTGTCTGCCCCTTCGCGTAGTGCCCCGCTGCCATCAGCAGTGCAGGGGACGCAGCGCAGGGGACGCACCGCCACCCTCGCTGCACCGCCCAGGCTCTCTAGCCTGGTCAGAGCGCTTCCTTGAGCAGTGGGAGGTGTAGGTCTGAAACCTCTAACTGAGGAGGCCCCGAACCGAATGTGTCCATTTCCTGAGAGAATGAGTTATTTTAAAAACCGACAAGTGCGTGCTTCTTTTTGTGGAGGTTTTGAGACTGTGAGTCCTGGCTAGATCCTGAACATTAGAGAGATGGGTATTTCAGATACTCCTTAGGACTCAGTGGTTTTTGGGGTATAGGCAATTCCATGGTCAGTGTATGATATTTCTTGATAAGCATTTGGGGTGTATAATGGTCCTGCGTAGGTTATAGGGAGTGCAATTCTGGGAACATGTGTGTTACCTGCAGATGCCTAAACCATTCTTTAGATCTATTTCTAAGTGCCTGAAGTAGCCTTCTTAACATGGCAAGTCAAATTCAACTTCATATCACAAAAATTGAAGAGAAAAAGATCAACAAAACTGACTGTTAGAATAAGTGGAAGAAAAAGTAGGAAACCACCTATTGGAGAGTTGGGGAGTATAAAGACAATTCTTTGCTGAAGGAACTGAAACCATTTTATAAAAGTGCTCTGATGTGTCTTTGAAACTCCATTTCACATAGAGATAGCAATCTGGATTCTCAGCTGGTATAAACTGTCAGGGATATATTGAAGCCAATTTCCTCCGGCTTCTGATCTGGCCCGGAGATATCATCTACTGCTATCTATACTAGTATCATCTAGTATCATCTATACTGGCATCAGGATGAAATATACATGTCTGCATATAGCTTTGTATTTGACAAAGACATAGAACTGTGCTAACATAGAAGAGAAAAATAACTAGTACAGAATAAAATGAATACCAATGGCTGAAAAATTCTGTATACATGATAACGCACTGAATAGAAACTAAACAGTTTCTATTTATTTAAGTGGTGTTTTCTTCAAACTGGCCGATAGTTATATTAGCTTCATTTATAGACTTTTTCCAATGCAATACAAGAGCATATTCCCTTCTACTAAAGGCAGATGTTGTAGTAACACACCTAATGTACTGCTACTGTTTCATGCAGAGAGGATAAAATACATGATGCAGTCAGGGAAATGGCCGTTAAGTATGATCTTTGCCCTGGTTTTTGCCAACAAAAAGTGCTATGCTTTTCCTCCTTTAGAAATCCAAAAATTTGCAACCAGTCAGTTAGAATGCAAAGGCTAATGTGGACAAGTGACCCAGGGTTTTTTTGCAACATTTTGTCAACAGTATTATAGAGCTTCATAGCTCTCAGAGAGGTTTTATATGGGGTCTTCCTCTTGTGGAAAGCATGCACATGTGTGCGTGTGTGCGTGCGCATGCGTGCCTATTCTCCTAAGGAAGTTTTACAAGACTTCTACATGTGGATATAAGTTCAATGATGTCAGCCTGCAGGAAGGCAGGTCTGGAGATGTGGAGTGCGATGGTACCGGCTGCATGACTACTGCCTGAGGTGAGAGATTCCAGTAATTTTCCCTGCTGTTATGGAAAACATCGTATGTAATTCTAGTTTTGACAGGTTTTTCTGTAATTGGTATTTGGCTATTGGATGCACCTTTTGCTGGAACAAGACGCTGCCCTTCAGGCAGTGCTGCTGCCTCTGCTTCTGTGCTAACGCCGGAGTCTCTGCACAGCTCTGCATGGGAACCGTGTGGGGAACTGACCTGGTTTAAAAAAATCCCGCCCCAGCATCAAAGGCCTATTTCTTTATGAATGACTGTAGAAATACTTATGCCAGTGTGATAGTAGGAGAGTCAGGGGGGTGGGAAGAAAGTGTCTGGGGAGGAAGGGGTGGCAACTTCTTGAGATGACTCAGCTAATGCAAACTTGCCCACTGCCCGGCTCTAGTGTAGGTGTGTCCACTTGCACCACCGCTGCTCTGATTCAGGTGTGTGAGCAGATTTAAATGACTGCATAAGGCACAAGACAAAGGAGAATTTAACCTTTTCTTGTGATCATAAGCTGCAAAATATACCATTGCCACTGGAATGCTGGAGCTGCCGTAGCATTGCCTCGAAGCCCAGGCAAGGTCTTGATGTGCTAAATGCAAGGGTAAAGACTTGTCATTGGTACTGACTTACCAGCCAATTTGCCTACTGTGTACACAGCACCATATTTTTAACACCTTTGCCACCATTCAGCATGTGGAGTATGTTCTACCATGTATTTTAAAATGGCTGTATCACCACTGCATTAGCAGGCAGGCAGTTTGAAATAATATTTGAAAGATCTGTTGTGCTGGTTTTGGTTGGGATAGTTAATTTTCTTCATAGTAGCTAGTATGGGACTGTGTTTTGGATTTGTGCTGGAAACAGTGTTGATAACACAGAGATGTTTTTGTTACTGCTGAGCAGTGCTTACACAGAGTCAAGGCCTTTTCTGCTTCTCACCCCACCAGTGAGCAGGCTGGGGGTGCACAAGAAGCTGGGAGGGGACACAGCTGGGACAGCTGACCCAACTGGCCAATGGGGTATTTCATACCATATGACGTCATGCTCAGCATATAAAGCTGGGGGAAGATGGAGGGGGGGACGTTTGGACTGATGGTGTTTGTCTTGCCAAGTCACCATTAGGCGAGATGGAGCCCTGCTGTCCTGGAGATGGCTGAACACATGCCTGCCGATGGGAAGGAGAGAATGAATTCCTTGTTTTGCTTTGCTTGTGCGTGCGACTTTTGCTTTACTTATTAAACTGTCTTTGTCTCAACCCATGAGTTTTCTCACTTTTACTCTTCTGATTCTCTCCCCCATCCCACCAGGGGGGATTGAGCGAGCGGCTGGGTGGTGCTTAGCTGCCGGCTGGGGTTAAACCATGACACCTGTAAGCAGACAAACTCTAAAATTTGAAATTGATTTGACTTGAATAGATTTGGCCTGAAGATGGGTAGAAATCTGAGCTGTACCAGTCAACCGTAGCTCAGCTTTAGCTCCACTGGTACTTGCAGTCACGCTCATTCTGGCACTAAGCAACCACTGTTCCTGCACCTTTGATACAAGGGCGAGATGTGTATAGGTAGTTCTTTAATGTGAACTGACTTTTTTTAAAAGGAAGATTATAACTAGGAAAGGATTTTCACTAGGTACATGGTGTTGAAAGTTTGATTCTTAAAATCAGCTCTTCTGAAAAATTCTGACATCAGAATATTATTACGTGTGCTATTCCTGTCATATCTTATTTCAGGAAGTCCACAGTAGTGCCATGGAAGTGGGAGAATATTATTTTACATAGCATGCAGATTTAATTTCAAGATGTACGCTGACAGCCCATGTTACTCCTCCTGTCATAATAAAACAAAGTAATTAAATTTGGAAAACCTCAAATATTCCTTTTACTTGATCTTTAGAGCTGCTGAAAATACTTTTACAGTCAGAAATCCAACTTCTTTGCTTGTGCTGAGATAGTAGAGAGCTACTGGCCTTCCAGCTCTGTCCTAATGTACCAATGATTGAATGGTGGACATTTTATCTGTTCGTTAATATAAGGTTAGACCCTGAAGTCCATACACACTTTTTATGCCAGCACAGTTCTCCCTAAAGTCAAAAGATATTTTCCGAATAGTACTGATTAAACATGTCAGGACTTAGATCTGTATTTGTTTAGTGCCAACAGTGTGTTCAGTACTGTCAAGTATGTAATTGTTTCTATCATATCAGGCATTTAAAATGCTTTATATACTCTAGTGTCTACAGACTAACTCAAATAACTCCATGTTTTCTGATGAAAGACTCTTTCAGATTTTCCGTAGAGCCCTTGCAATAACCATAATTTCAGGATGAGATTTCAAAACTTTTGTGAACAAGTGATCTTTTATTTTCTTTTTATTTTTTCTTTTTCCTAGAAGGAAACACTGTGTGGGATTTCCTTTTTCTACTTGTGAAATTAAATTATTGCAAAGACAAGGAAATACAAGCTGAAATTCAGGACATACTGAATAGCAAAAAACTTCCTATGGAAATGGAGCTCAGGACTTAAATTACAAACCTATCGGTTCATCTCATATGAAGTTCACTTATCAAAGGATATCCAACACTGTGCTACCAAGGATTTAAACAAAGTTATATGCTAGAAAAACAGAACCCTGAAGCAGTGAAGAAGTAAGTGACCTCCTCACCACCTTCTAGATTGTGGGGAGGTTCTCCAGCACAGCTCTGAGGCAGCCCCGGGGCAGGTTTCCTTGGGTCCTGAGACAAAGGCTGTGGTTCCCAGGACTGCAGAGGCTGACAGGATCTGCCATCCTGTCTGGTCCCTGTGCCCTTCCCATTAGCGATCCCTCTCTCAGTGCCCCACTCCCCCAAGCGCTGCCTTTCGGGGGACAGAGCTAGGAGGCCAGAGGCAGTGAAGAGCTGAGTATCTCAGCCTCGGGATGCAGAAAAGACAGAGGCAGATCCACTTTGGATCTGACTTCTGAGTTGGTCCTGCTTTAAGCAGGAGTTTGGACAAGATGACCTCCACAAGGCCCCTTCCAACCTAGGTTGTTTATGACTCTGTGTTTTTATGAAAAAACTTCTTTGCACTGTGATTCATTTGAAAAGCACGAGCAATTTTTCATGTAGCATCTATTTATGGTTACTGGATATTCTCAAGATTTAAAAGACATTTCAGAGCCTTTCCACTGCTCAGTCCTTCAACCTTGGATTAATGGCAAATATTTCTCTTTTGGCTTTACCTCTGAAAATCTTCTTATTGTATTGATATATGGAAATCAGCTCCTGATGTCTGAATAAAATGGAGTATGCATGTCCTTAATCAAGACCGCAGTGCTCCTAAGTCATCTGTGTAATTTGAGAGCCATTTTCTGTGTTATGCCATTAGCTGAATATATATGACCAGTAAAGAAATATTGAAGTGCTGCAATTTATGAATTAATTGTTCCAAGCAACTACTAAGACTAACATTAAAGGGGTGATTCCCTTATACCACAGATATAGCAAGTACCCGGTAACAAATATATAAAGGTCACAAGTATATGACAAATCAGCAAAGAAAGTAAATTGTTTGCAAAGTGATAGTATATTTAATGAGCCAAATCCAGTCCTGAAACAAAAAGAGTTGTTTCAGTTTGTCCTTTGAATTGTAGCTTAATAATAGAGACAAAAATAACTGAGCAGGGAAATCAACCTATCAGTCAAATTGTGATACCTTTACTTTCAAAAAGCATTTTATTCCACAAATATTCTATTAATTTGGTATAACAGATAGGAGAGTATCGCAGTTAAGTCATACAGCCTTGAGGTTGTAAGTGAAGACCCGAGGCAAGGTTAGCTTTAGTACCACAATTTTTCCAATTGATAAGTTGGAAATAAGCAGTCTGCTCTCAACAGAAACACTGAGGAAAGCAGAATGTTAAGTTTTATTGTGTATCCTGGTTTTTAGTCAGCTCAGTATTACTTTTAAAAACTTGCAGAGTCTTGTGCAGGCTTTTTGTGAACAGAAAATAGTCACAGACAGCTATTCTTTTGCTTGCTGAAAATTAGTATCAAGCACTTCTACAATACAGTCTAGACAGGAAATTGCCTTGTCCTTCAGCAGAAAATTGATTAAGTAATTCATTACATCAGTCATCTAAGACACTCCATCCTTTGAAAATTTGTTTTCTGTGGCTCTGGTAAAGGTAAGATCTATAGGTCTTCTCTTCTAAGTAGGTAAGTCATCTTAGGCTGGACATTTCACACATGTTTTCTTAGGACAGCAATTCTTCTCTGTGGCTAAGCCAATTGAAGAAAAACATTAAACTTACCTGATGCTTATCTGTAGGGTGCTCAGGATACAGGACAGTATAATCCTCCTATTAAGAACTTTCTATATTTTTGTTCCTCTTCAGCTCGCAATCAATGGCTTTTGTTCATGTCTGAAATGTTTGCACTCCCCCAAGAGAATGCTCCCTGAATATCTCAGGGATACCTGAATCTCCCAGAGGTATTTTCTTTTCATTGCCATTTATTGATCTTCATTTAAGTGTGTACATCATAGCATATACGTTAACTCTGTAGATCAGCTCAGAAAAATTCTTGCTTACATGATGCATTCTTCTTCTGATGCATTAGTGTGTGCATGTTAATCACAATTATCTGACTTTTAGCATTTGCAGTAAGCATGTGACATAGGTGAACCTAAAAATGTGGCCCATGGATTCCAGCGAACAGGAAAAAATAAGTCGGAGAGTAAAGAAATGCAGCAATTTATACTATTATGACCAGGAAGAATTCAGAGGGCAGGAAAGTATGAACAGAACAATAAATGAGCTGAATGTAAGTATGACATGGCAAAAAGGAAAGCAATTAATAAATCAGTCTTTAAAAAGTAGTGGAGAAAAGAAAGATAATAAAAGAAACATTTTTTTAAAAAAGGATTTTTAACAATGATTCACAAAATTGTCCTTTTTCCCCTCTAAACATGTAGTTTTACAAACCTGATTTGGACAGAAAGCAATTTTAAAAAATGCTGAAAAATGTTCTGAAGAAATGTCATGAATGATTAACATATCCTTTCAATGTTGTAACACCAGAAAATCTGTAAACTGGAAATTAAACCAGTTCGACATGTAAAAGGAAACAAACTTACCACATTTCATTGGCAAAACCAATTCAGAATCTAGGAAACTTACAGTATAAGTAATTAATAGAAAATTGTGTTTTGAAATTATTTTTTATGGGAAAAACACAACGTGACTGACTGTTAACATTTTACCAATAGTGAAATCTACCTTATTTAAATTAGTGGTTTACATTTTTGCTTACCATAGTTGCTCATTTGTCCACACTTCAACTCAGTCTCCAAATCAAAGTCTAGTTGCTTAAAATTAAAGTCAGGCGCTTAGTATTAAATCACTGAATAACAAGATGGAAAGGAAACAGAAAAGAATAAAAAGGCATCAGCTTGGGAAAATGAAGGAACGAATAATGAGAATAAATAAACCCAGTCCTGGACAACTGGCCTTAGGCGGCCTTGCTTGAGCAGTGGGGTTGGACCAGATGACCTCCAGAGCTCCCTTCCAACCGCAGCTGTTCTGTGATTCTGTGAAAGCACTTCCTTTCTGCAAAGGATTTGCCAGTAGTTTCTTAAAGTAGATTCTAATGGGGTGTTCCACAAACAACGCCTCTTCACTTTAGCAATTTGCTACTTGTTAAAAATGATTTTGTACATATATGTAAGTTCCTCAGTCCTGAGGTAAAAATACATTTATATTCCGGGAAGGTGACAATGAAAGCACTGGTGGAAAAGCTGTGGTAAGAAAGTAAATGCAAGCGAAACTCCCTCCTTGTAGCCATATTTTTATCTCCTCACAACAATCAAAGGTAAGAACCCACTTTGAGTTTTTGCAAAGGAAATAGCTTTTCTCCCTGTTCAGTGACAGAAAGGAGCAGATACCTTCTCATCCTTCCAAGCTCTTGGTCACCACTTTCTTACTAATCTGGAGAGATGACTTGTGAGTAAGTCATAATGTGGGGCTGAAGCATCATGCTAGCACTGAATTGTACAGAAAAGTTTGACAAAGAAAACTTTGATTGACTTGATTTTCCTGACATTAGGATAAGGAAAAAAAAAAAAATCATTTTTTTCACTAGGGGTGAATTGAGAGGCCTTCCATCTGAGGAACACACTTCTCAATAATTATCCCTTTTTCTTCATTTTAGCAGCAGTGTACTGGAAAGAGGAGCACAGCTATGGTTCTTTCCTCTCTTGTCTTAGCTGAATTTCCGAGGGAGTACCACACTTGCAACAACTGCTTAGTGGAGTAGGCAGATAAGAAAGTATCCTTCAAAAAATTGAAGCCATGTCCAGGCAAGCAAAAGAGAAGAGAATGTGAGAAGTGGCAAATTAAACATAATGACACAAATCGCAGGCCAACAATAAATGTTTCAGGGACTATTTGCTAAACACGTAAAAACTAGCAGCAAACTCTTCCTCAAAGCCGTTGGGAGTGGGGAACCTCCCTTGGAGTCATTAAGGTCAATTGATAATCAATGAGAGGGTAAGTTACAGCAGAAAAACCAAAGGGATTCCTGCATGTTTCCTCATCCTGGAAGATCTAAGAGATTCACACTCCAAAAGTCGTCTTTACAAGGGTGTATCAGAAGATCTGTTTTAAACTGAAATGTCTGTGGAGGAGATTATAGAACAAATTTACAAAATGAACAGCAGCATACTGCCAGGACCATATGGTATTTACCCAGGAGATCTAAAGGAAATTGAGGATGAAATAGCTAAACTACTATCTTCGTGAAAACTGCCTCTATACTAAAGATACGGAAGGTGGCAATTATGACAATAACTTTTACAAGCATCTCAATTAGGGATTCTGGGATTACAGACCAGTTATTTTGATTTCTGGGAAGTAACACACAATGTGGAAAAAATAATCCTAACTTACATGCAGGGTGATAAACTCTGTACTAGCTGCTACCACTCAGAAAAAAAAGGTCTTGGAAATGTAACACATAATTTTGTGAAAAAGTCAGATTTATGTTCAGTAAAAGTCAAAGAAGCAACTACAAAATAAGACAGAAGTTTTAGGTATTACACTTGTTCTTCAGCATATGAGCGCCTTTGCAAAATGCATGCCAAAAGTCTGTCTTTTTTTTTTTTTATTATTTGTTCTGATAAACATATTACCTCTATTTCCAAGCCGCTTGCTTTGATATGTCCTTGGGCCACCACATACGAACAATGCTACTGATAAAAAAGCAGGAAATTATTACTGCAGGAATAGAAAACAAAACAGCATGTCAAGCTATGTCCACTTTTAAATACTGTGTTACGTTTCTGGTCTTCCCTCCTATCTCTCATCCCAGAAGGGACAGGGCAGAACTACAAAAGGTTCAAGAAAGGACAATAACAGTGATCAAAGAGATGAAACGGCTTCTGTAAGAGGAAAAACTAAATTGTTTAGGACTGTTTGGCCAGGGAGAGACAACTTAATTTTGTACAGCTATCAGGGCCTGGAGAAGGTGAACAGTCAATGACTTTTTTCCTACAAAAGCTAGTGAGGGCTCAAATGATATTTTTGAGGGGTAGGTTGAAAATGAACAAAATTAGTTATATTGTGGAACTCTTTCCCATGGGATATTTTGATATTAAAAATGTACAGCTGTTCAGAAAGCTAATTAACGGAGGAAAAATCCATCAGATACTATAAGCCTAAAGATAATACCTCTCAATCAGTAATTTGCTGAACCACTAATTGCTGGAGATTGAAAAAGTATTGCGGGGAAGTATTGGCATATTCTGGCTTAGTTTTTACACCATTACCAAGATATGTGTTATTGGCCGCTGTTGGAGACGTGTTACACTTCTGGATAGACTTTTGATCTTATACAGTAAGCTATGCTTATAGTTCCTCATTTGCATATAGGGGTGCCCCATACAAGGTTATAAGGCATATCAAGGTTAATTTCTGAAGTCCCTTATGGCCTGGTGTGTGTCCAAAGTCTCAGTCAGAAACTACCTTCTGTTTCTCTTAGGCATAAATGTGGCTAGATTTCAGGTATGAAGGGAATGGCATGGCTACTACTAATATTTGGCCTCTCAAGAATGCAAACTACTTCATCAGATCTTGAGTAAATGGAAAGAAAAAGTGTTGGTCTGAAATAATAAATTATTGGTTTGTATTAATTGCACACAACATTGTGCCTCTAAGGAAGTATGTGAAATTCTGTGTAATCATCTTGAAGAGAAGATAGAGCAAAAAAAAAAATTAATTCCAAAATGTCCATAAGGAAAATCTGTGCCCAGGAATCATTCGAGTGAGGGTGAAAAAGAAAAAGAATTTAAAAATTTTAAATCTTTCCTGTAGTTGGAATTTTTTTCAACATACAACAAAATTAGACCTCCTTTAAGGCTTAGTATCTGTAGACATTACACAGTTATGAATTCCTTCAGAAAAGGGATTCATCAGTGCAACTCTGTTGCCAAATTAGACCTGAAATTTTAAATTAGAAAGAGGTTCTCATGTCTTAAGTGTGGCCATTTGCCACACAGAGTTTCTGATGAAGGTGGTAGGAATGAAATGGTCCTTCACAGTTTGCACTTTGCTGATGAGTATTTGACATGACAACCCTTGGTTTTTAAGGGTAGAAATGAATGCAAACTATTACCTTCTGCTTGAGACCTTACAGGAATTAATTGAACGCTTTTTGGTTTCTAGAATCAACATTCAAACAAACAAACAAAAACCCTAGCATAACTGGCAACTTCGCTAGCAGCCCCCAATTGCTGTGAATGAAATGACTGGAGTCTGATCTCACTTTTTCTCGTTGGAGGCAATCCCTATGAAAAAAAGTTGCATGGACCAGTAGATAGGGACCTATACATGCAATTTAAATATACGCTATTATAGGAAGAATGAATAGAATATTTGGGCAGGAAATAGAGAGGCGAGATTTCTTTCCCCGACCCTGGGCAAATCACTTACTTAGCTGTTCCTCTCTTTTTCTCTTACTTTTTTTGCCAGCTTTACGTTTATGCCGGCAGTGTAACTCCTTCTCTGCATTTCCAAAATTCCTGATAACTGTCAGGATGCATTGGCTCTAAATTAATAAATAATCAATATTGGTCTGGCTGGATCTCACTGATTCAGAGAGATTTTACCTAGCCATGAGACACTAACCAGTTACAACTTTGTAGCCTGTTGTAACATCAAAATGGGAAAGTTTTGAATCTTTCATTGTGGTTTGGGCACAAGTGGTGGCAATAAACATCAGTGTGGTAACAGGGAGAAAATTTTCATTTCTGTTTGCTGGATTCCATGTTTTCTGAGTCTCAAAGGTGATAAGCAAGTAGGCTTTGCTTCCGGGACTGGGCTGAGTCCTTCCAGGTGGTTGAGAGATTTTCTGGATTCAATCAATTTTCTGAAGAGTCTCCTCAACTGAATTTATTTTCTCTCTCTAACCACAACCCCCATTCAGCAGACTTACTAAAGAGAAGGCAGACAATAGCAACATCAGTTCCCTTTTGCTGGGAAAAAAGCACCTCTGTGAAACTAGCTAAGAGAAATTCAGTTTACTTTTTTTTATGCCAACTTATGTCTGTGTAACCCAAGAGGGCTTAATTTCACACTGATGTTAGTTTGACTAATTTCATGACAACTGGTTTTTCAAGTTGCTTTTAAAAGATGAAAAATTCTATGAAAGGTGCACAGCTCTGGCAAGATGCTAATAAGGAACAGCCTGCTACAGCCCAAAGTATATGAGCCCTCACTTACCAATCTCACAGTCATTCCCTGTTGGTATGATTGGATTATTTCATTGGATTATTTCCCAGATGGGCATTAATGTGTTTGTAGGGCACATTCACTTAAAGGGTCAATGTTTATTAAAGCTGCAGATATTGCATTTGCTCCAAGCATGTAATTAAAACAGCAGATTGCTCTCTGTTTTGCCTTTCATACAGTAGGCTGTATCATAAAACAGCTCTGGATGATTTTGCCACCTGGTTTTGTCAAGAGCTTTAAAGTAGAATATGTTATAGGCTTCTTAAATGAAATGAAATAGCATTTTTCCATAAAGCTGAGGTTTTCAAAGATTATGATTTATACTGTAGGCAGGGAAATTCCTTATTCCCTCAAAGACCTCTGCCTTGATTTCTGAATTTGTTGTACCTTTCTCCCTCCAGAGCTCCCTGCTTCTGCTATTTAATTTTTTTGGGGGGGGGAATCTGCAGTGAAATAAACATGACTTAGGTCTATAATTTCTAAATAGATGATACTATACAGAGCCATTCTTGCATAAAAACAAAATTATGATCATATTGTGATTCAATCATACTTTTTATTGTGACCAATATTAGTAACACTCATTGTCTTACAATTGCCCCTCCCTAAAATATCAATGGTGTCTCTTTTCAGGAAGATACAAAATTATTTTTTCTTACCTATCCTGTCTTATCCAATTCCATTCTGCACTTTACGTTATATATTATAAGGTTGTTTCAGTTCAACGGTGAATGAAATTATGGTTCTTATATATAATATATTATGTGTTATGTATTAGAAATTAACCATTGAGCTCAAGCAATCTTTTATCGGTAGTTTTAACAGTATTAAGCAATAAAACACAGTAGTCCCAGGCATTAAAATGCTATGTTCATTGCTCCAATACACTGTTTCTGCTATACAAAGTCCATATTCAAAGGCTTTGTTTCCCTTGTTCTGTCTTAAGAAGAAAGTCTCAGAGCCACATCCCCAGGTTCAGCCAAGAAAAAATCAACAAACCTGAAAAATGAAGGCAGAAAGATTTCTTGGTTTTCAAAGTAACCTTTTGACCATATGTCATTGAGAGGCTAGATCTCCCCTAAGAGCCTCTTCCAATTGTATTGGCTTAGCATTATTCCAGAAGCTTACCATGTCCAATCATGCTAAAAGAATCCTAATCAGGCCTTAGGCTAAAACGCTGCATTGACAGAAAAGCTGGACAGTAAGTAAGATGTTGCATTTGCTTCAGCTGATGGCCTTGTCAAATAACATTTTCAACTTATGGAGTTAAAACAGAAGAAGTGTCGTTGAAAATCAAGGTCAGTCTTTTGTTCCCAGGTAGGCAGACAAGTTAAGCCTGCAAGTAAGTCTTAGATTGTAGCCTTGACTCATATTAAAGGGTTTGGATGTGCAAGATGAGCGTGGATGGACAACATTCAGGGATGATGCTTTGCATTAGACATTTATTTAAGAAGCATCCTTCAGAGCTGCTCATATTGTCCATCCTAGGAGTATAGGAATTCTTCAGGACTTCTGATCCAGCCCTTCCCTCTCTGAGATCCGTGGCCTTAACAGCTCTCAACACTCCTGCAATTTGTCTCCTCTTGTCCTGTTTGGTGCTGCTCCAGGACTCTGAGAATAGCTGTGCTGGACTATTGACCCAATTGATGCATTAGACACTGGCCTGGAATAATCTGTATGGCCCTGTTATGGCAAAATTGATAAGATTTCCAAGATGCTGATTTTTGTTTTCATTTGGGTGACAGAGTTTGAGAACATAAGAAGGCATGATACTTAACTGATTCGAATCGGTATTTTAGGCCCTGATCTTCTCATGTGTTTCATGCACACAGCCACTGCAAAATGTAAACTATCAAGCTCATGTTGGGTTTACCTGCAATAACAAGAAAATATTTTTTATATGGTAGTAACTTGTCTTGTTTTGCATGACTTCTGTTCCTAAAGGATGATGGTTGGGCCCAAAATAGCGAAGTGTGTGACTGATATGATTAGAAAAATGATGGGAGCATCCACTTCTATTTTTTAATTCAAATGACCACCTGTGGTAACCAGCCTATGAGTTTAGTTACCTCTTTGCAGATTGTCATGTAAAAGCAACACATTGAACCAGCACCATTGAACTAGGAGAGAAGGCTGCCCATTTAGGTTTCTTTGCTTTGGCTGCTGCACCAGGTTAAGAGCAGCCTGTGAACGTTTGGGGAAGTTGTTTCTTTCCTAAAAGCTGCTGAAAACACACAGGGGTGAGTTGCTTGTGATGTGTAAATGAAAGAGGCAGGGACTCAACACCACAAGCAGAGAATGAGGGCATATCCAAGAAGAACAGATACCTCACTGGGCCTTAACTGTGATGGAAAGGAGCAAGGAGAGACAGTAGCATTTGTTGCAGCCCAGTACGTCTCTGATTTGCAGGACTGAAGTCATGAGTGAAGGAAGGGGTCTGCCCAATAATGACATCTGGGGCAGAGGAAAAATTTGTTTATTAATCTTCTGTTTCTGATCTACTTCTCTATGTTCATTTACGTTCCTGTGCTCCAATAAGACAGCTTTTGGAAATCAGTTCTTCAGGAGTTCTGGGAACACTCACAAAAAGTTTGACCCACCTTTGATTTGGGTTGATTTAGGTTGACCCACCTTTAAAATTTGACCCAGTTCAGATTCCCATCACACCATCCTTAATAAAACTTTCTCCTGAAGTGTAATTAGCAAGTCTGTATGAATGAGATTAGTGTTGTCTAATAAAACTGATAACTTAATGCCTGCTCTGTGTTCCCATCTGATGCCTCAACTGGCAAGACATTCCTCTCTGTAGCCATCACTCCTAGGATTAGTTACCAGCTGATTAAATCTCAGGAAAGCCCTTGTATCCTATGGATTGGGTGCTAGCCATGCCCCCTGCAAGCAGGTGTGGGAGCAGATATTTTCTGCTGGTGGAGGGTTATGCCTTTGCAACTGTGCAGATTGTGAGTAGTAGCACCAGAGATGCAAGCCACAGATGGCAACAAGGGGATGCAGCTGTCTGCATGAGGCTTAGTATCCCTCAAGCAGCTGCACTGGGAATTTGGTAGATGTAGCACGGCTTATGTGTGCTGAGTGCTCTCCTTTAATCCTTCTGCCTTCACCTTATCTTTGGTCATTACATTATGATTACAAATCATGAGCATTGCTAAAGCACCAACAATAGGGCAACCTGTTCACATAGCCCCTATGTCCTGTGTTCTCTGAGTTCCCAGCCTAAGGTACACTACACTCTGCATTCCTCACTAATTATTACTTTTCTTGTCTTTTTTGTTTTGTTTTTGCTTTGCTTTCCACTTTCAGTAGGAACAACTTTATGGGTGTCAAGAGACTTGTGTAGGAAGGGTAAATAGCATTTTAAATGATAGCCAATGACACAAGAACATGACGCAAGGCTTAATTATTGAACTCAGTCCCTTTTGAATCTATCACTGAAGCCAGAAAACAAGGGTAAAAGATAACCTTGATGGAATACTTAAATTTCAGCTATTATTTAAATTGTATTCAATTTTGCACAGATTGAAATTAAGATTATCCTTTCAATTTCATTTCCACTGCTTAGTATTTCTTTTTTCTTCCTCTGCTTTGTTTCTCCAGTCACTTCCAAATTTGTTCCTCAAGATCCTTATCCTATCCTCTTTCCCACTGCATTTATTTATTAATAAATCCTTTATCTCTTATCATTCTCTGTGTCGTCATTAGTGCTTTAGCATTAGCACAGAAAGTGTACAGTAAAACTTTTCTTGATGTCGGAGCAAATCTTTTTCTCTGAAGCATCCATGCAGAATTTGATTAGTACTCATGTTACACCCAAAGGCAGCCTGATCTCCTGCTGATGTACTACATACTCTCTGGCAGGAACTGGATCTTCCTCCCACACATTCCTGATTTTGGGGGAACTGACAGGTTAATTAGGTCCCTATTACATCTGAAGGAGCTCACAAGGATACTTGAATTTGTATCCTGGTAGAAATAGCCATTTTACATGTTGTGTCACATGAGGAGCAACAGAGGTACCATCTCAGTGTTATCTTTTCCCAACTCCTGCCTGACCGGAGTTTGCTAGCAGGCAGCTAAGTAGATCCAAACAATTTCCAGGCTGGGAATTCTGCAGGGACAGTAGCTTTGGTTCTGGCCCGAGGTGCAAAAGACCCTCTGTGGTGGTCATTGTAAGAGGACTTTTCCCATTTTAAGATCTTTTTGCACTGGCTTTGGGGCTGCAAGGCAATAACTGCTTAGGAGCAGCACATATCTCTGAATCAATGCTGTAGGGGAGGTCAGGAAGAAGGAATAGATAAGGACACACAGAGAAATAGAATTTGTTTATAATATTATTTATTTAGCATAATTCAAGAGGAAGCAGTAAACGACCTGCTATGCCACCTGGACACTCACAAGTCTATGGGGCTGAATCCACCCAGGGGTACTGAGGGAGCTGGCGGAGGAGCTTGCCAAGCCACTCTCCATCATTTACCAGCAGTCCTGGTTAGCTGGGGAGGTCCCAGACGACTGGAGGCTTGCCAATGTGATGCCCATCTACAAGAAGGGCCGGAAGGAGGATCCCGGGAACTACAGGCCGGTCAGCCTGACCTCGGTGCCGGGGAAGATTATGGAGTGGTTCGTCTTGAGGGCGCTCACAAGGCATGTGCGGGACAACCAGGGGATCAGGCCCAGCCAGCACGGGTTCATGGAAGGCAGGTCCTGCTTGACCAACCTGATCTCCTTCTATGACCAGGTGACCCGCCTTGTGGGTGAGGGATAGGCAGTGGCTGTGGTGTACCTGCACTTCAGTAAAGCCTTTGACACTGTCTCCCACGGNGAGAACAAGTCTTATGAGAAGCGACTGAGGGAACTGGGGTTGTTTAATCTGGAGAAGAGGAGGCTCGGGGGAGACCTGAGTAGACCAACTACCTGAAAGGAGGTTGTAGTGAGGTCGTCTCCAAAGTAACAAGCCATAGGACGAGAGGACATGGCCTGAAGTTGCGCCAAGGGAGGTTTAGACTGGAGGTTAGGAAAAAATTCTTTACTGAAAGAGTGGTCAGGCCTCGGAACAGGCTGCCCAGGGAAGTGGGGGAGTCACCATCCCTGGAAGTATTTAAAAGATGTGGAGATGCGGTGTTTAGTGACATGGTTTAGTGGGCATGGGGGTATTGGGTTGACGGTTAGACCTGATGGTCTTAGAGGTCATTTCCAACCTTAATGATTCCATGATTCTATGATTTTTTCAAGTTCCTTTGGGAAACAGAAAACATTAAACATAGAGATAATTCCAGAGAAATGAAAGGGATTTTATTTTAAATGTTTTGAATTCATGAGAGGTTTGGGGAAGTGAAAGAAATGAAAACTGTTCACACACAGAATATATTGGCTTGCATCAACTGGAGAAGCTTGAATTACTGCTTGTGCAAAACTGTAGAAAATGTTTACAGGCAATGTTATTCTTATTTCCCCCACTTTGCTTTCTCCTTCTCTCCTTCTGAGCTTTTTCCTTTCTATGATCTTTCTTTTCCTTTTTACTTGCTCTCAACTTCTCACTTTTTGCTAGTTCCCAGTTTTCCCCTTCCAGTCCCTTACCACACTTTTTCTCCTCCTCTCCCCTTTTGCCTTTTTTGTTGCATTTGCTCTATCTTTAATTTCTCTTCCATGTGCCTTATTTCTTTCTTATCACTTGCTACTTCCCTCTATATATAATTATTTAGCTCCTTCATTTCCCTGAATCTCTTTATATTTATATCTTAAAAGACAAAAAAGTTAAATGGGAAAAGCAGCTTTCAGTTAAATATTTATGCTGCATAGTGGGCTGCTTGCTGTGTTATATACCTTCATGTTGTCCTGGCACAAACTGACAGAGGAGATAAAATGAAGGATGAAGGAGATGATAAAAATAAGAAGCACTGACTGTCAGGATCACCATGAAGGCATGATATAGTGAAGAGTATTAACATGGAGATTCCTTGCGATTCCCTTTCGGGTTAATCTATGCTCCGAGTATTGGCTTTGCTATTGTAAAATGAAGCTTTTGGAATTTTCCTCCCTCAAAGAGGCAGTGTGAAGACAAATATATTAGAAGTTTGAGGGGTGAGCATATAAAAAAGGTAATGACACTGTAGAAGAATGAAAAACAGTTAACTTCAAAATGGCAACAGCTTGACAAATAATTAAGCAGTGGACAAAGCTACTTAAGTGGTTTTCAAACTGTGTATTTTCAAGTTCACTGCCAGCTACTACACACAATAAATTTTCCAACATTCTATTTCCCATATGAGCTCTTGGGACAACTAAATCTCAGCATACTACCAAAATATTTTTTGAGATACATTTCCTTTCCTATCAATTTTGGAAGATAAATATTTTCTAAGACCAATATATCACCCAGATAATTAATAACAATGCAGAAGAACTGGATAAATTATTCTAAAAATCAGCTATTAGTTTTTAAAATGTTGTAGTTCTGAAAAGAAGTACTGAAAATTGAAACTTGATTGAATGAAGCATTCACAGGACATCTTATTTGTTCCATTTTTGTACAACCACATTCTCAGTGTCGCGAATGAGTAGTTTAGAGGCCGCTTCTGAGATCAACAAGTGGCCCAGATCAACAAGTGGCCCAGGGAAACAAGGGAAGGTGTGAATGCACCACCACACAGAGTAACGAGTTAATGCAGAGAGAATTTTGTACATGTACTTCACAAAATAAAAATGAAGTGAATAATCAAAGACAAAGAGTTAATCAAATATTGTTAGCCTCAAGAACTTCTTTTGGTAAATCTTCTGACATCTCTCTAATATTTCAATAGCATCTACTGGGAAAACATTTATCTCACTGCTGAAAAAAGAAAAAAGATGTGATAATGTGGAAAAGAACCTCCAGTTATGAAGTAAAGTAACGAGGAAGCTTTGGTGTAAAAGTAAATTAGACATTTAAAATGGATTATAGGTGTTAGAGCCTTGGTCCACTGAAGTCAATGATTATACTCCCACTGAGTCAGTGGGAGTGAAGTTTTCACCCTAACTTCAGATTTAAGCTTTTAAAAGCCTTCATAAATAAATGCTTGAAGTTCCTCAGTTTATCTGCAAGAGGTACCTTAGTTGAGCCTATATTTTAATTTTAGAATAATCTGATTGACTTAAATCTGCATAACTACTGTCAGAACTAGGAATTCAGGGTTTGGTGTTGACACTGCAATTCCTATAAAATGGGAGAAGCATTTTGGGCAATGCCTGTGATATTCTTCCTGAAAGGAAACAGGTTCCTTTACTCATAATTTTGCTGGCACAACAAATGAAGCAAGACTGTTTGAAAATGTTTTGTTTCAGCACATAGTTTGTTCCTTAGCATTTTCTTCATATTCACTACTGTTGGTTGTTTGCTTTCAGAATTAATTTTGATAAAGCGCCATCATATTACAATAAGTAATCCAGGAGTGGCCAAAATAATAGATTAATATTTAGTCAGTCTTTTATTCTTTTAGCTTCAGTGATTCTAATGATTGGTAGTATAAATTTAGTGACAAAAATTCCTGATAGTCATTATACAGATAAATACAGTGCCTCCTGGTTCATAATTGATAGCAATACCACCTTTCTAGATTCTCTGAACATATTCTGTAAATGGTATTTTAATGTCTGATATAGACAATTGCAAATATTTTATGTACGTTATTAATAGAATTTTGCCATTGGAAAGTATCCAGAAATAAGTCTATATCTAAAAATATGCAATTGTGTGTTTTAGGAAATGAAATCCAGTGAGTCAGCCTTATATCATTAATATTTATTTTTGTCTTTATCATGTGCTGAGCACCACATTCAGGCTTGAACTGTAGGGTAGGTACATGTATGTCTGCCTTTCTGAGCTGGAAGGTTCATTTAATCTTGACCCCAGAAGATAGTTTCTCATGAAGATGTCTGGCCACAGCTTTAAAGGGAAGCTCATACAGCTTTTGTGTCCCACAACAGTGGCACACTTCAAAATTGCTGAGTGCTGGCCACAAAAAGGGAATCTTGAATTATGTTCTCTCCCTTACTCTAGGGGCCTCTGCTAAGTGCCTTCTCGAGGCCTTGCACTTGGGTGACTTTCCTTTCACTTTTGTTCATTTACGGTTGTATTTACTTGTTAATCATAGTCCTTGCTGTTCCCTATTGTTAACTGAGATTATGTAAATGATTAAATAAGGACAATAATAGTACATGACTTATAAAACATGAATCATCTTCCCTTGTAGGAAAGAGCATGAAAAAGGGAGAGAGCATGATTGTGGGGCGGAATTTCCATCTTTGGCTTGAAAGGAATAGGCATTGGCTTCTTGAAAAGGCTGAGAGAAGAAAGTCCAACTAAAGCCAGTTTTGAATCACACTGATGAGCCAGGGAATTCCTAGAACTGCCTTACAAATAAATCGCTTATCCCATTTCTAAGCTTTCCTCAACAGCAAATGCACTGAGGGAATTCCAAGAATTTCTGAAGAGTTAGAGACAAAAAACATTAAACAAAAGTAGGAGATGGGGAACAATGGTGAATTATTTGTGGAGAGTTTTTAAGTAAAGTAGCTGAAATAAATTTTACAAAACTCTTTGGACAACCTCCCTCTGTCCTCAGAGATTTATACAGCATAAATAGAACAAATACTGTTCTTGCGTGTTTGTTTATCTGTGAAACATCTCCACACAAAAAGTAATGATACCCTTTCATTGACATCATCCAAGTAATAATATCCTTCTGACTGTGTCATAGGGGTAATAACAAGCTTTCAAGTACTTCAATGAGTAATGTATTTTTGACATTATACATAAAAATAAAAAGACTCCTTAAAAATACATATCTTCTGTTTGTTCCAGCACAAATCTCAATATCAATAAACTAAACTGTTGTGGATTCGAGTGCAGAATTTGACCCATTGTACCAAAGAAGTAATAAAAGTTCTAAGAGACTAGCTATTTCCTCAGTTTTCCTACTAATTTTGTAATTATGCAATTAATTTTTTTCAATAAACTTTTCATCACTATTCCACACATGACAAGCGTACATTAGGAGACAAAGAAAGGAACAGGGTGACATACAAAGCTTATCAGAACTCCTCTCTTAAGTTTAATTGCATGTTATTTATCATTCAGCAAATTAGCCTTGAGAGGTCACTGTTGCTCATGCAGGACAGAAGCATTAATGATAAGATACTACATAGAAAAATAGTTCAGTCAAGCAGTTACTACTAGGCTTTTTACTCTATAATTCAGTCTTATGTTGACATGCAAAGACTTTTTCATATGACGCAGTAGAAGGCTGTGTGAAATTGTTCATAAAGAAAATGTAAACTTTCTTCTTTCAAATCATTACTTTAATTACCTAATATAACATAGATTTAGTACAATAAGATGATACGTATTCATTAGAGTACTCTGATTAGATTGTTTCTTGTCATAATGTTTTATCACTAATGTGAAATACATTGCAATGTTGATCTTTTTATTAAGCCAATATCTTTTAAACCTAAAGATTTAGCAAGTCGTACAGGAAGTTAACTGTGTGTCTGTTTATTGAACTTGATTTACTTCACTGAGCTTTTAATATCACCAGATAAAATAAGAAGATCAAAGATATTTCCTGCCTAAGAGGGAAAGTGAACTGCATATTAACTTTTTCATGGTACCAGTGAGACTTCTTGTAACCCAACCAATAGAATAACTGCATTGCAGAGGCATGAATCTCAGGAATTAGACTTGCAGAAAAGCTGCAGTCATCGGCTATAGCTTCTTTCAGAACAAATTCCCTTTTCCATGACTGTGAGCTGTTACAATGCCCATTTTACTCTGACTGTATTCCCATTTGAACTCATGATAAAAGCAGACTTTCAAAGCTGTTGTAAACTGAGTTCTCTTTTTGTCTACTCATTTAGAAAACAAGCAGTAGAACTTGTTTTACATCAGAAATGAAATTCGCTGATTTGTTCTGTTCACATGTTGAATTACATTCTGCCAATAATGTGAAATCATATTTCATCCATTTGCAATGACTGCTCTCTCAAACTCTATCATATCCTGTAAGCTAGATTTGATAGCTTTCAGACTGAACAGTATCTAAACTTGTGAGAAATTCTGGTTAAATTGGTGGAATCACTTGCAGTAACCATTTTAGGATGTGCATGTCATGTATGAACAAAACCATATAGGATTAGTTTAGAATTATTTTCATGCTAAACCATCTCCAACACCTTCTTTCCTCTCAAGGTTTTAAATAGGGGTAATTTTGTACTTTCTGGCTATAAAGATTATTTTCCAATTTGCTTAGAGCCACATACTTTTACAGTTAAAGCCCTGATCTCGCAAACATTTAAGCCTATGCTTAATATTACCTAGTGACAAAATCTCTTATATACTGACTAAAAGGGTAAAAGCATTTAGAAGATTTGGGCCTTATTTGGCTTTCAGAAAATCTTTTCACACTCCTCTAAATACTTCAAGCAGCCCTTTTATTGAGCACACTATGCCTGCAAGGCAACAAAGGAAACCCAAAATAAAAACAGAGATATCTGCATATTTCTCTAAGAAGGATAGTTTTTTCCATTTAAGTTTTAAATGGAAGAGAGAAGGCAGAAGAAAAGTCATAGCAGCACCTGTTACACTGCCTGTTAAACCCATCAACAGGGCAAAATGTGGTATGAACATGGCCATCAGCAGAGTTAACAGAAGAAATGAGCCTCTTACGCCCAGAGCAAATAGTGGAGATCTGTAATTGGAATGGTTGCCTCTAGAAATACAAGCATACACAATTTCTGTGGCTGCAAAAAAGGGCAAAGGGTAAGAAAGAAGAGCCTTGGTTAAGAGACACAAATTCACTAGGGTTTGAAGAAATGATGGCAGGTTGTCAGTAATAACTTCCTTTGTCTTTTCACCCCAGGTCAAGAATGCAGTTAGTGCAAAGGCTGTTTTCAAGACACAAGCAAAAAAGTGAGTCCAATTCAGCATACATCTAAATTCCCCTGGGTTTTTCATGTTACCTTCAAGTGTGGGAAGAAATACTTGCGAAGTGTAACTGAAAATGATCACCCCTACAGAGACTAAGAAGTCCTCAAACTCAATGGAGAGTCTGAATTTTGCCCAGGACCACTGATGTATTTGTGTGAGACAGTAAGTCATCACTACAAGGATGATAATGAAATGGACCAAGGAGCAAAGCTGGCTGAGTTTGGAAACAATTTTGAGAGTCTTGATAAATACACAAGGCAGCAGTGTAACAAATGCAATTACGGACCAAGTTTTCTCAGTCATTGGTACATGTGGAAAACTTTGTGACAGCAAGTTCCCACTAACAACCAGATACAAAATACATGTCATGATCAGTTCCACCACTTGGGTCACATTGACAACTATGCCACCTAGTTTGGGAGATAGGTTTTTGCAGCAGGCATTCGCAATATCTTCATACGTGTCTCTCACTCTTACGAGCTGCCCATCTTCATTTTCTTCATATAAGCAAGCGATTAGAATTTTGCCTGTGTAACAGCATAATGCTGCAGCCAAGATAATAAGAAACAGGCCACTGTATCCACTGTGGAGAAGAGCATATGGCAATCCTAGGACAAATATTCCCTGAAAGGAAAAAAAGGAAGAAAAGATAGCACAAAATCCCTGAGGCAAAATGTTTACTAGAAGCCACACTCCCAAATCTGCCCTCCATTGAACATTACTTTCACCTAACTGCATGGTGGAAGTGCTGCTACATTCAGCTAAGTAAGTAACAATCATGAGAAATGTGTTTATTTATGATAAATGAAATTATCAGCAAAAATAACTGCTCCTATCGACACACATGTAATGATAAGCTAGGAAAAAGAGAATGTGACTGAATGATAGAGTCAGGTTCCCAGTTAATATTTAATGCTGATGTGATTAGAAGCACATTTTAGAAGGTTCATAGGCAGTTATTCAGTCAACATGAATATTAATGAAACAGGTTCGATATCAGTAAAATTAAGCAACTATAGCATCATCTGTACAGGTTTCATTCAAATTAAAAATAGCACTGTAGATAGATCCAGTAATGACAATTCTCTTCAGCCTAAAAATTGTTACCAGACCTCTGGAAAGAAAATGGCATTAGAGTGACATCAGACTTTGCTTGTGTTTCCTCTGCGGCTTCTGTATGCCTCATGCAGCCTCTGCTCTTGTTAAGTCCACTGCTAAAGTGATTCTTCTCACAGCTGAGATTCTAGACTGTGCAAACTTATTTAGGTGTTTAAAAATACATGTAAAACATATAGACATACTTTTTTCTAAAGAGTTTCTGAAAGGAACATAGTTATACTTGTTTTATCCAGTAAAAAAAAAACTGTGGCATTTTAGTTTCACAGAACACTGTGTGTATTTCTTTGTCTTTTCCCTCTTCTCTATATTTAAGGACAAACGACACTTTTATGCAGTTTAATTTCCATCAGCACAAACCCAACTAAACCCTTGAACAATAGCTGTTCATAAAAAGATCCATAGGAAAGATGCTTACGTGCCATTTCTCTTTTTATGCTACAAAACTGAAATTAAGCAATGCACATTAGTCAGACTGGTCAGGTGTTTTTGTTCTTGATGGCTGAAGAAAGGTAGGGAGGAAACAAAATACAGTTAACTAGTTCTACAGAAATTTTTACTTCAATATTTCTTACAGCACCAATAACATGATGAAATATGAGCATTTGTGCTCATGTTTGCTATTCCAGCCTGACAGAAGGACTTGATTTGCATTAAACCTATCTAAACTCTATTTCAAAACCTAGGAAGCCCGTTTGCTCTGCAAAACTTATGCATCCACAACAGAAACAGGTCCCCTCACAGAAGGGGTGACCCACTCTTCTTCTCTCACTTCCTGAGTGGGTAGTGCCACTGACTGCCTTCAGGAGCCAAAGCAGAAGAGGTGAGTTTAATGGTCTAAATCTTAATTTCAGACTTTTTCATCCACAATCGTGGACATAAGGCTATGCGGGGCCAAGTGTTGGGGCACGCTTCTCTCTTCGGTGTTTTCTATCAACTCCTTCAGGTTTTATAGCCGGCAGAGAGCTTCTGTGAGGGCAGTCTAGGAGCCCAGCTCTGCTGGAGCTCATCAAGAAGGCGGGTGCTTGTCTCAGCTTTGTAGGGTTTATACCTAGCACCCCACTTCTAAGTGATACAAGTACTGCCAGGCCTGATCCATAAGGAGGGCTCTGAAGAGAGGCAATTTTTCACACACTGAATAGTCATCAATGTATAAAAAGCATTATCCTTTTCTTCCAGCCATGAAATAGCAGTCCTTTACCAGCAGATTGTGGGATGAGCATCCACCAGAGAAGAAAGATTAGAAGTCCTTAAATTAAAGCAGTATTTTTTCTCTAAGTCAATGAGAAAAATGGAGTGCCCATCACATGAATGAGTAGCATTGCCTATTTCACCAGGCTTCACTCTAGCTGCAGATATCTTCAGCTTTCAGCTGAATTAGAGCTGGAAGAATCATATTAAATACATGTGCTGGTACATTTTGATTAAAAAGGTCTATGCCTTTATGTACTGAAACAGAGGTATCTCAGTTATTATTACTGATGTAATAAGAAAGTTATTGAACAGATACCTTTTTTGGTTGTTTTCAATGACTGAATTTACAGTAATGGTTTTGTATAAGTCACAGGTGCCATTTCATTTAGGATCTGGGACATTCGACTACATAGCTTGTGGTACTTCAGTCACCCAAATCTCCCCACTCCAATGGCTTAGGTCCATTCTAATACACGTCTCATGACCCAATTAGCTTGTAGTGTAATTAGCATTTCTTTTGTACTTGAACTTCACAGAAGTGTTCAAAATTCTACCATTTCTGCCATCTAACAGTCTACTTTCTTAAAAAACTAGATATCTGGCTGTATCCAGACTGCAGGTAGCACATGTGTAACAGTAGCTTTTGGTATCATGCCATTTTTAATTGTGGCTTTGATTGACTGGCAAGTTAGGCAGTTGCGTAAAGAACAAAATGTGTTTTCTTTCCTATGAAAACAATCCTTGGAGAATATTTACATAACAGATTGAGCTTAAAACCATCGCAAATAAATGAAGTCTATGAAAAAATCAGGAAGATAAAAGCCAGAGTCATCTTCCATATTAACATAAGAACAATGATATTTTCTCAGTTCCTTACGGTTTGTAGCAAGCTTATCTCATTTGTTCCGTACTCACAGCATTATTATTTTGCCCCCTTAACCTGCATTTGGGAGTTCAAATGGTTATCTCCTGACCCAAAGGGTCACTGTATAATTAAATTGCAGGTAAGTGTCAGCACAGGCCTTACCCACACAATGGCTTCTCCCCTGCTGAATTTAGTCTGTTAACGTTTATATGACTAGCCTCAACCTAAACTAAAGCAGAAGTCTTTCAGAGACATTATCACATTAGACAGCCATTTACAGTCCTCCCCACAGATGTCTGCTTTTCCATGCTTAATTGTTAGTTTAATCAGAGCATAACATAATTCTAACCTCTAACATCTTCTTGCTGTTGTTTATATAAAAAAATTTTATTTGGTACCTGACGCAGACCGCAGAATGATAGAGGTTGGGGGTTTTTATTGGTTTCTTTTTTTTTTAATCTTCTGAATTCAGACCTTATTAAACCCATTTTTGCACTCTGTATATTCTTTCTTAAAATTGTCTATCAGTGATTGCCAATTTCAAATCACATACAGTGAGTTTAGAATTTCTAAATTGAAACTTTCTACAGAAACTTTAAGTTTTCTTTTCAGCTGATGTCTTTGACATCATTTTCCCAGAGTTTGTAAACAACAGCTGGTGAGATTTCTGTAAGGGACTTACAATTTCTGTGTCCTTCAGCTTTCAGTTAATATTAGAAAACAAATATTGTGGACATAACTGGTTTTGCAGCTTTTTGGATACAGAGCATGGTTAGTAGAAAGAAATAGGAGAACTCTGAATGTGCCAATAGAGTATGTATGTGGTGAAATGACAGTGCTTTTCCCGCCTTGACAGAAGTAGTTTTCCCATTAAAAAAAAAAAAAAAGTTTCATGTATCAGCACGTTGTCAAGTTTCTACAGAATATCCCAAAATGTTAATGATGGCCGTGAGAGCTCGAAGAACAAAAGATCCTTTGTCAGACTTCAAAACTAATTTTAGATACGATCTTCTGTTCTTACCTTTCCAAAAGCAATACTTTCTGTTAGGACCATTGCCTCAACACTTGTTACACCATTTGTCAATGCACATTTGGTCCAGCCTGGCCCCAGCACTTGCTCTTATTGAGTCTTCTGATCCTGTGTTCTCGTGTCCAAATTATGGCACAGACAGCCTTAGCTGTGAGGCATCAATTAAAAATGAGCGGCAACCGTTTCTTAAATTGCCTCCCAGCTCTTAGTTTTAGCGTTCTGTCTGGGAAGCATTCCTGTCTGAGTGGTTTTATTTTCAACCATTCTAGTGCTAAATCAATGTTAGCTCTAAATATGCTGTTTTAAGGTGATCTGTTTACAAAATAAAATAGCACAAGGAAAAAGCACTCACACAGTCGAGTACAGGGGAGATGGAGTTTTTGAAACAGTCCTCTATCATGGCTCAGCTTGAGTGGTTGTGTTATTTACCATCACTCTATCCACCCTGTATAGGGAGGGACCCCAAGCTTGCCCAGCGGGCTGCATCTTCCCTTGTCTCCCAAGACGTTTGTAAGACTTGGGTATTTTCACCCTAGACTGAGGATGGAAGTGGACTGTTCTTTGTCGATGAGTGAATACATGTGCCTGGGTGGAGGTCCTTGGCAAACATCTGGAGTGGACTTAGCCATAAGCAGCTGGGCCTAGAAAGAAGAAAGGAGTGAGGGCTGAACTGGTGATCAGCCTTTGAAGAAATGGCAAGGACAACAGCGGAAAGGGAATGTAAGGAAAGGTCCGTCTCGGCTGGAAGCTACTTATTAGCCTTGTCAGAATACCCCCAAGCGGAAGCAACCAGGTATGACAGCTACCACCAGAAATTGCCGGTCCACCTACAGTACAAAACAAGCAGATCAGGATTTCCAAATTACATCTGCACATTAAAACATTTTTGCATTTGTCGAGGGTTGGACTGCAATATTTGAACTACATGGGAGTGTTTCCTACACCAGCAAGGATGGCTGCTTGTTTAAAAATACTAGATATCGGGATTAGCGTAGAATGCAAAAATTGTGCCATACCACTGTTTGACACTACTTCGCCTCAGGGCAAGCACCTCACCAAGAAATAAAATGTGTTTAGAAAAATGAATAAATGAGCACAGTCAAGCACGCTGAGAAAATATCAAAATTCCTTAATGTTCAGTTTTAAGACTTTTTAGTCCCAGGTAAAATGCTTCATTTCATAGGCTGTTTTAACCTGAAATATGATACTTTGAAAAACAAAGCAGATTGAAAGGTAATTAAAAAGTAAAGAAGATCAAATCATGGTCAGAACTGAGACATGGCAAAAGACAATGAAATAAAACGGAGTAAAAAGCAACACTAAAAAAAAGAGAGAGAAAATATTCCACTTTAAGACTTAATCATATGGAAAAATAAATTAAGAACTTAAGAAGAATTTAACTGAAAATTATTCAGTTAGTGCAGTTCTCCTATATGCAGAATACATGCTAATATGCCAGACTGCTGAATTAGCTCTGATTGCCTTTGCCACCATCTGTAACTACTCCACTGGAACAGTTCATTTAAGCCTAACTATTTTCCCAACTATGTATTTGATTCCCTGCATGAACATGGGTTAGGCATAGAAACTATACAGGAATGCCTCCTTTGTGGATCTTCTTGGAAGGGTAAGGAGATAAAATCAAGAACCCTGCTTTTCAGTACATTTTCACAAAATATTTAATTATATTGTTTAGAATTTGTTGTCATTTAAAATAAATCGTTTTCCAGAACTAATGCAAACCTGTGTTGCTGTGGTATTTATATGAAGATACAACTTTATTAACACTAAATTAAAAGATATAGCAAATCTCTTAATGTCATGCTATGATAACAGCGCTACTTGCTTGTTGACCTCCATGGTCTCTTTCCTTTCGCAGCCACAACTGTAATTAACGGTGATTTTGTATCTTCTTCCAGATCACTGTTGACTACATTGAATAATACTGGACCAGATGCCAATTATTCTACTAGATAGCCTCCTAACCCTGCTAGAAACTCATTCCTTTGACAATAGATCCACATTGACAGTTACTTTTTGGGTATCTATCACTTAGGCAGTTGTTAATCCATTTAAGATGTATTCTATTGTTGCACTAATTTTAAAATCAGAATGTTGTGTATTAATGTGTCAAAATTCCTTTTAAAAGTCTAAATATATTATTTATCTTTCACTGCCTATATTACAATCTCATCAAAGAATTATGTCAAATGTGTTTAATAAGGACTGTAAGGACTCCTTCTCCAAAAACATAATGACTGACACTAATTGTATTCCTAGCTTTTTATTCTGTATCAATTAAAACCTGTATTAACAGTTACATTCTTTTTCTCATTGTTGCCATGTTTCACTAGTCAGGATCTAACTGGCTTTTTAAATATTGGAATGATATCCACAATCTCCTGATAGCAATCGAATAAGACTATTATCAGGTCAGATGTATCTTTTGTTATGTCTCCCAAGTGCAAACTTGCTGGGCATTCTGCTTTCAAAATATTAATGAGATATATTTTAACATCCATTTTAAATAGCAATTGTAGTTATCTCATAGTTGATTGTCCAAGTCTAAGCTTGGAAACAATAGGCACCTCAATTTATAACTCTTAAGATAGGTCGTTAGCAGAGCTGAGACGAATTTCTTTTCAGAGATGCCTGCTTCTCTTGCTGGGCAAGAGAATATGTACACAATGGAGTGTAGACACACAGCTTAGAAACTGTTAAGAAAGTTAGCTTTTAAATGTCTTATGCAGAATAGCATGAAGCCCATCCTGAAAAATTACAAAATGGCCCACTGTTCTCCTGTGCTACGAGCACATCCACCTCATTCTCTACAGAGCCTACTTATGAACAGTTGCATCTTTTTTCAGAGATAAGAAAAATTTTGGAACCTCCCTCTACTGCTGATGTAGAAAATCAGTGTAGCAAAATTCAGTGAGAGATCTCAGAGAAGAGAAAGATGATCTTACATTAGAAAATCTTTGAGTTGATTTTACCAGCTCTCACATCCACATACTCAACAGCGCTGTGGAGTGTGTGTCCTAGTGGCTTGGCCAGGATCACGTGCATGCACCAAAGAGGACAAGGCAGTCAAGTGCTCACTATGTCTCTGGGGTTCATCTTGACTAGTGACGACAAAGAGATTTTGGATTTACCTTCTACAGTCTTTTGGAGGGGATACAGTTTTGGATCTTTTGCCTCATCATTTTGTCTCATTCCTCATAAATATTAGCAAAATTCCTGAATTTCACAGTAACGTTGCTTTCCTTATCTGCATGTTTTATAGATACTGTCCTCTACTTCATTCACTTAACACTTATCTATAGGTCAGTTTTTCTACCTCTCCATTTGAATGAGACCGCATATATGGTGCTCTGCAGCAGTTAATGCATACCTCCCCTTTTAACTTTGTTCTGCTGTTTCTCCTGGTGCTTTTAGACAAACATACACAGTCACATATAGAGACACACACTTCCATTCATACTTAATTTATACCACTGTTAGTATTTCTGTTTCAAATTTTTACACTAATCCTATCCTTTTTTTTTTCCCTAATTCCTAAAAATTGTTTTCTTACTGTCATAATCCTGGGAGATGCATTTTTTCCTAGTGTCTTTGGGTTTCTGTATCTCTTTGTTACACTTTATAATTTATAATTTACAATGATTACTCTCACCCTTCCTTTCTCCCTTTTGTTATTTTTTATTTTTTAAAAATTTTAATTGATACATTCACTTCACACTTGAAGCAGGAGGGGTTTTAACACACAGGCATACTATTTCTTAATTATGAGATGTGGCTTCTGGACGTCTCATAAATTCTTGTTAAACAACTTTCAAATTGCTTTCACAATTTGCTGTCTGTATTTATTCTTCCTAATCAATTATCTCTCATCATTTTCTCCAGGTTTGTAAAATTCACTCTTTTGAAGTACCAAGTATATATATTACTGTCGTCTGTTTTCCCATAATGAATGTAATTAGATCCACTGATCTGTTCATCTTTATTCAACGTAATGAGGCTCAAAATAGAATTACCTTATGCTAGGTTCAATACCTTTTGTGTTAGATAATTATCATCTATCATTTTTAGAAACTTTAATGTTTTACTACAGACTGCATACAACCTCCAGCATAGGTCTTTAAAACTGAAGTCACCAAGAACAATACGATTTTTCTTTCCAGACAATAGCTCTAACACAGATAATCATCTCTCTAACATAGAGTGCCACCCTCACTTCTTTTACCTACTTTTTAAAAAAACATATTCTATCTAATTATTTTTAAATTCCAGTTGCATAAATCAGCCCACCATGTATTTGCAATATCCGTTATATCCTATTTCTTCTCAGCAGTAAGAATTTCTGGTTCCCTAGCTGGCTACCCAGACTCCTGGCACTGCTCTACAGACACCAGGGAAAGAATTCATCTGCTTTCCCACTCGCTTCACAGTTTGTTCACAGCTCAGCTGAGTTTGAATTAAAAAATACTACAGGCTGTTCTGTGGAAAACTTAAAATATTGTCCATGCCCTGTATGACCTTAGCAGCAGATCCATCTCCTTTAATGTCAGTGAAAACTCTTCCTTTAATTTCAGAGATGGTTGAATTAGACCCCAGCAATCTTGGTTTTCCTGATTTTCCTTATTCTTTCTCTCTGCCAGTGCCAGCCTGTTTTAGCTGCAGGGAGGAAAGTGGCTAAGGTGTTTATTCTGTGATTAATGCCTGCAATCACCTTATATACTGAGAAAAACTTTAGAAGTGTTGTTCTGTCAATCCTTCAGGTCCCATAAGCAGATGATAAGGCAGATAGACTGCTGTGATAAGATAAGCAAGTGAGGAAGTCGCATGGTCTGCACTGCAAAAGGTATGCGTCCATTTGACTAACAGAAGCCACTGATTTTGTCCTCCTTTTAGTGGCCAGAGTAGTCTCAAGAATCTCCTAAAGATTAGGAAAGGGAACGGAGGAAAGAAAATGTCTCAACAAAAAAGGAATTGCTGCTATTGAGTGTGACAGCTGATCCAATTGGCTTTCTTATTGGTTTAAATATTTGTTCTAAAACGGAAATAATATGCTTGATGCTTAATTCTGCATGGTTTGATGGAAAATGTTAGTTTGCATAAATCCAGAACTGTCTGCAAGAATGCACTGAATCACATAAAGTAAATCTCCCAAGCAAATTACCTTTTAAGAAATTATATTATTTTGCTTGGTCCCAAAGGAGAAGGCAGGCTTTGGTAAAAGAATGAGGGCTTTTGTTATGTGTTATGTAGTGGAGAGGAAAAAGAGATGAAAAACGTATGGCAGTCGAAACTAAAACAAACATTATTTTGAAAGTTAGTAGTGGTGAGCAACATGGACTCACTGGCTGCTTACCTGTTTCCCATATTATAGCTCATTATGGATCCTCAGGTTTTCACCTGAAGGCAGGCAAGTACTCAAAACATCCAGTATAGCAACATATGAGTGAGTTTCCATGAAAATGTGGTCAAAAGAGCTTGAGGGGAGGCAGAGAGGGGGCTTTGGGACACTAGAAGCAAAGCAAAGCAGTGGGGAGCCAAATAACTTTGTTTGAGTGTGAACTGACATAACAAAAGGAAGAGTTAAAGTGCATAGAAAGTTCAAACTCGGGCTGGGAGAAAGTTTGGCTTGTTAGGATTTTTTCTTGAATGCTGCCTGTATGGGACAAGCCACAGTTCTTGTTACTTTTAACAACTAAGGCTGAAGAGGAAATGGAAAAAACCAAACCCATGCTACAAAGATCTTTGCACTGGAACAAACCTTACGCACCTCTGAGACGTGAAAAGGAAGCCGGGTTACATCTTCTGGAAGTGGGTTATATTTTCTGAAAGCTGGCATAGGATTTGTCATGACTGCATGCAGAATAAAAGGTGACTGAATCCTCCCCAGGCTAATATTAATCCTGTTCTTTTCTCAGCACAGACCCAGCCACCAATTTTAGGTGGACTCTTACTCAAGGTATAATGACTCCCGGAGCTCGGTGTATAAAGGGGAAATTTGTCTTACAGCACTGCCTGGAGAGAATACAGTTAATAGTCTGGATGAAAGATGTAAATAGTGGTATACTATTATTTTTGGTCTCTAGGAATCAGTAAACTGATACAGAGTATCATAGTACATTCTTCTGGAATATGTGAGAAAAGATGCTGTCTTACAATTAGGCTGGGTATAGACAACAAATCTCTACTGCTTTTCCTCTCTTAACCTCAGTTAAACTTCAGTGGCACCCCCGGAGGCTTCTAGCTTTAGGATAAAAGAAGCAGCAACTGATTTTACTGCTGATATTTCATCAGGCACAGATACAGATAAAGTTGAGGTTGCAAATGATTCCCGTAATGGAGGTGTCTCTCTCCTATAAGGACATAAAAGATCACATCATTCTTAAAATTCAACAAAGTAGAATAATTCCCTAATTTCAAGTAGATTAGACAAACATTTCCAAATGTGTGTAATTAATAATAAAGAGAAAAACTACAGATCAGAAATGTCACTAAGTTTTCTAGTATGCTCTGAGTACTCAGCATAAAAGCAAAGTTATTTAAGCTCTCCTTTTTAAAAAAAAATATTTTTTTAATACAGATATGCATTGTGAAACCAGGCATGTGGCATATAAAATGCATGCTGAAGATGTCTTTTTAAGGTTTCTAGATGTAAAATACTTGAAGTATTACTAGTTGAGGAAGTATTTCTCATTCTGTTTGTACAGACTGTGACACAGTGGTTCTTGACCTCTACTGGCCCATGGACAAAAGTACTAGAGTTATAAAGTAAGTAATGTTCCTTTTCTGTGATTTTTTTTTCCCCCCTCTTTTTTTAAAATTTATTTTCTTGGCCTGCAGCCACACTGGAAAGACTTGGAGACAGGATGCTCTCCGGAAACAACAGCTGAGGACCTCTGGATGAACAAACTGGGAACCTTGATTATTCTTGACCTTTGACAAAGACCTCAGGTTTATTCTTAACTTTTAGATACAAATACTGTCTGTATACTGTCTGATAGAGATAAAAACACTTCTTTCATTATTAAAAGAAAGTTAGTTAAGTAATTGCTGTAAAAGTTTTTCTATTTTAAAAGTGTTTCGTTTCTTTTTCTTAACCTGAGCCAGTCTGACAGTGCAGAGAAAACTTCTCAGCTCTACTGGATCTCTCCTTTGTTCATACTTCAGTGTCGATAGCTGTAGTGATTTCACGTTTGAGAAATTTATTTTAAGACTGTATTTAGTTTCTGTTCCTTTCTCCTAAATAACTTTCATTTCTCACATTCAAATTTTTAGGCAAAATCCCAATTTATTCATGAGGTGAAATTAATGGATTTTAGGTGAAAACTCAGTGACTATTACTGAAGTTACTAAAGTGACTACTTTTTTTACTCTCTTTGGTACCCAAGGAAATGATCACTTCTTAGCATCTATGAATTGGATTAATCTCACCCATGTCTGAGTCTGTCTAAAACAGACATTTAATGAATGAGTACACAGAGTAGTAGAAAAGACGTGAGGATCAAATCTGCCTTGCTTTGAAGCACACTTATTAAGAATGGGATTCCTAATTTCACCTATCTAAATACAGCAAAAAATAAAGCTAATCTGCTAGCTCTGGAAAGGATGGATAGAAATAACTATCACCAGAGGACTATTCATTCCAACAGTGTAGGGCACTTATTTTAGGATTTCATAGAATCATAGAAATATTAATGTTGGAAAAGACTTTTAAGATCATCAAGTCCAACTGTCAACCCAACACCACCATGCCCACTAAACCATGGCCCTAAGCGCCTCATCTACATGTCTGTTAAATACTTCCAGGGATGGTGACTCAACCACTTCCCTGGGCAGCCTGTTCCAAGGCCTGACCACTCTAAAGAAATTTTTCCTAATGTCCAATCTAAACCTCCCCTGGCGCAACTTGAGGCCATTTCCTCTCGTCCTATTTGTGAGTCTCTGTCAGAGATGCCTATTTCTCTATGTCATCTGTAGAGTGAGATTAATTCCTTTACAAAGGCCATGAGACTGTGAGGAGCCTGGGAAGAGCAAAGGAAGAACAGGAAACTGGTTAACTTGGGAACATGACTACACCAGGGGAGGCAGGGACAAAGGTGGAAAAGGTGTCATTAGGTAAACTGGAGAAGACTAGAACATAAGGTTGTGTACCATATGAGGTAGCAACAGGGGGTAGGAGAATATGATGGGCAAGGCGCTGTGAAGAAAAATGACTGGATATGAGAAATACCTAACTATAGGCAGAGATAAGTAGAAGGTTAGAGGGAAAGTATGAATTATGCAGCTGATTATCCTTTCTGATTAGGAAAGGAAACCTTCAGGGGTAGAATGGCAGCTCCCCACAATTTAGGAGACAGCAAAGAGTCTCTGAAATCTCATCCAAGCAGCAGAGGGAAGCCTACAGTTTTGTGCAGATATTTTATTTTTAACTTGAGATGACAACAACAAAAAGTACAAAAGGAAGAGCTCAGAGCAGCTGGCTTTCCAGCAAAAGTGAAAAAAGTCAGCAGGCAAGCAAAAACAACAAGAGCAGGAGTAGAGAACTCATTTTAAACTCTGGATCCCAGTTAAAGCTTAGAAGAAGATTTTTAAGTCCCTTAAGGGAAGGTGGCTGGGGAGATGTCATTTGGAGTTGCAGAAATCATGCAGACAGTGAGACAAGAGAATGGGTTTAAAATGTAGTGAGATGGAGTAGACCTCAGTGCCATATTTGCCAAATGCCAAATATGATACAAACAGTAAAATGAGGGAATTAAGAGTCATTATAAAAGAAAAAATAAGATAACTTCTTACAAATAAAAATAACTTCCTTATGAAAGAGAAATAATATATCTTGCATCATGTAATTCTTATACCCATATTTACCTTTCTTCAGGCTTCAGTAGAACTATTCATAGTTTCTGAAATACCCAGATTTAGTTTGAAATAATCAAACTGAAAAAAATCCTCTGCTTATCAGGGAGGAACTAGCCTGAATCAAACATGTTTTTAGAGGGGAATACGGAACAATAAAAAAACCTGTCATGAATGGAAATACCCATGTCCAGTAAAGGCAAAAGCTGAAGCTACCATTGCTACTGATAACATAAAACAACCAAAAATGTTTGCTCTACAGACCTACAAAACATAATCTGCTGGTGCTGTTATTTGTGTCAATGCAAGAAATGGACTGAGAGAAATTGAAATGGGTAGCAGAGCATGTGTGTGTGAGTTGAAGTGAATGTTTCCTCACTTTGACTCATATGTTTACATTTTTGAGAAGTAAATATTAAATTTGATTTTTTTTTTTGTTAGCTATTTAGTGAACACAGTATTGTACATATGGCAAAACTAGTGCCAGTGGCCAAGAATACAGAGAAACATTGCCTTCCAAGAAACATGGTGTGTGTGGGGAGAAGAGGGAGAATAGATGCAAACAGGAGTCAATTTCTTTTATTTAGCTTTAGGGGCAAAACATTTAATACAGCTTACTGTGCTAAAACTAGGTTACAATATATCATCTTCAGTACTGTGTGTAATCAGTGTTTAGGACTTTTTATTTTCTCAAATAGCTCCATTTGCTCATTCAGACAGAGCTTGTGCCATTTCAGTGAATCTCCTGCTGTCAGGAATTACACACATTGAAGTAAACTGTAGATTAACCATCTATGGATTGTGTGGAAGAAGCTTTATCGTCGGAAAGTCTGCTACAGAAAAATTACTGTTTCTGATCCTATAAGTACATTATAATAATTCAGATGTCCTTTACTTTCCACATTAAATTCTCATACACACCTGCAGATGTTGAGCTTGTCAGCCTTTATTCCTTGATGAACCCCAAGGCTCACTCTGTTTTTATAAAAACTGAGCTCCCTTCTGAAAATTTGCTAACAGAAGTGAAAGAAGTTTATAAAAAACAGGAAAGGAATGCTCTCTGACAAAATATTTTACTTTCTGCTGCCTATCATTATATTCTTGCTTTCTCGGGAGGAATGTTATCTTGGGAGGAGTTATATGTCTAAATATGGTTTACTAAAGCAAACTCGCTGAGGTTATACACCTCATAAGTTTAAGAATAGGGACAGAAAGAACATTTTTAAGAAGAATATTTTCCATCAGTGATGGATGGTCAGTGGCATGTGCTATAGAGAGGCACAAGTGTACAAAAGATCTCAGCCACAGAAGGCTGGTAAATAATTATAATAGGTAATTTGGGCTTCGTTTTGAAAGGTAACTGTCAAACATAATATCACAATAAAGTAAGCAGATATAACAGATATAGAAATTCAAAGCTGCCTAATAATATTTTTTTCAAATACCATGTGACCTGCCATGAATTTTAAAAAAAGGAGAAATTATACCATCTGTTTTCATTCAGCTTGTTAAAAATGCTCTCAGGGATTGATGAGAACAAAAAGCATGGTAGATTAATTTGATTTTAGTGTAGTGGGTACATCAGCTATTCCCTTCACCTGAGGGAGCCAGAGATCCTTGTTCTGCAACAAGTTGTGGTGCATTGGGTTCTCCCATGGAATAAAGTGATCATTGCTTTTAAGTAGCTGACAGTTACTTGATCCTGTTTGGTAACATTTACTATTTCAAAGGGTATAATTTTCATAACACTACTATCCATTTATCATTGATATCATGGTTCTGTCATTCTCTTTCTTGACCATCTGGATTTCTAAGATGGAATGCCCATTTTAATGGCTGAATATTCTAAAGGTACTCTTATCACATTCGTCTGCTGATTTATCTTGTGCTCAGCCCCTACAATGGGTCTCAATAGCAAGGAGAATCCATTCTATACAGAAAAAAAGAGAGGAAATTGAATCAAATGTCAAGCTGATTTATCACAGGCCACATTTAAACAATCATTATTTTCTAGAGTTTCTGTAAAATAGAAGACGTTTTGAGACTTACTTTCAAAATTTTTTTCATTATTGGAGCACCTGGAAGTCCTTGATCAGAATCCCATTGTGCAGGGCACTGTGCAAACAAAGTACGAAAAGATGGTCTCTTCTCCAAGGAATTTAAAATCTAAGGGTAAGATGAAAAGCTGGACATGAGCCAGCAATGTGCACTCGCAGCCCAGAAGGCCAACCATATCCGGGGCTGCATCAAAAGCAGCGTGGCCAGCAGGTCGAGGGAGGTGATTCTGCCCCTCTGCTCTGCTCTGGTGAGACCCCACCTGCAGTGCTGCCTCCAGCTCTGGAGCCCTCGGCACAAGAAAGACATGGACCAGGTTCAGAGGAGGGCCACAAAAATGCTCAGGGGGATGGAACGCCTCTCCTGTGAAGAAAGACTGAGAGAGTTGGGGTTCTTCAGCCTGGAGAAGAGAGGGCTTCGGGGAGGCCTTATTGCAGCCTTTCAGTACTTAAAGTACTTTCTTAGAAGAAAGATGGGGACAAACTCTTTAGCAGGGCCTGTTGCGACAGGACAAGGAGGAATGGTTTTAAACTAAAAGAGGGTAGATTTAGATTAGCTGTAAGGGAGAAATGTTTTACAATGAGGGTGGTGAAACACTGGCACAGGTTGCCCAGAGAGGTGGTAGATGCCCCATCCCTGGAAACATTCAGGGTCAGGTTGGAAAGGGCTCTGAGCAACCTGATCTAGTTGAAGATGTCCTTGCCCACAGCAGGGGGGTTGGACTAGATGACCTTTAAAGGTCCCTTCCAACCCAACTATTCTATGATTCTATGATCCTAAGATAACAGAAAACAAATACAGGCAGACAGGGGAGTCAAGGAAACCGTGAGTCAATACCGGAAACTGTGAGTCAAGAGAGTAAATGGTGGTTTCAGTAACTGTGAAATTTTCAGCAAAAGGACATTTCTAAGAGGATCAGAGGAGTAAAAATAAATATTTTCATGTAAGTTCATAGGAATGCTTTTGTAAGCATTTAACAAATTGACAATGGTAATTGTAACTGGAAGAACAGAGTCAATAGATGCAGAAAGATAAATGGTAGATTGTTAAAGAAAAGATGAGCAGCTTACTTTTGATTTGATGGTTGAAGAGGTGCTTGCAAGAGCTGGTGGACACATGGGGTATGGAACTGCATCAGCTTTCCAGGTGGGTGTGCATGGGGTGAGCTTGGCAAGGTCAGGGAAGAGTGAGCTACTGTGACCCAGGTGGGGAATTATTAGCGCTCAGATAAGAGTTTTAGCCTTGTGGATCGGTAAATCAGACTATGTATTAGTGAGGTTTTACAGTAAAAATAAGCAGAAGCTGGACATAGTCTGAGGGTGAGGATTCAGAAAGAGGTCTGACTGAAAGATGATGCCAGATGATAGGCCTGCATGGCAGCAAGGACAAAGACATTCGCAGGCAGTGAAGAAAGGTTGGTGTGGGCAGACTCTGGATGGAAAACAAGGAGCTCTGTTTAGCTGCTTCTACTGACTGCTGAACAGACAGACCAATATTTTATGGGGGCAGCAGAGGGATCTAAATAAGATGTGAACTTGAAGCAGCCCAGGAAAACACACTCTGCTGTCGTCACACACTCCCACAGGAGGTGAAGGATGTGGTGTCTATCAGCAGTGTCTGTAGCAGCCCCGAAAGCCTGAGTCTGCTGCAGGTGACATCCTCAGGGAGGAAGGCATGAGGCAGACATTCAGGAGAGATTGCCAGCATTTGTTGTGTGTCTGGTTATGGACAGCAGTGTAGAGCAAAGAAACCTGGTTCTGACCCTGTGTATTAACTCATACAATACTTTTTCTTATGAAAAATTCTTGCAATGAAAAATACAAATAGAGTGGTTTAGCGTGTTTGTGCTTGTAGTTATCTACCAACCAATGCAAAAGCTTCTTTTAGGCATTAGCACCCGCAGAGCAGGCCCCATCTTCTGGGTGGTTTGAAGGTTTCCTAATGATGAAAAGAAAAAAAAAGAGGTTTGGGAGGCAGAGGCACAATGTTTAGGTTTCTGAAGCGTTACTCACTCGTACCATTTATTTTATATATGTCATGGGAGAAATGCAAACTGACACACCCTTTTTGCAAATATATGCAAATGTGCATGCAAATCACACTTCTGTCACTCAGCAGGCTGTCCATTAAGCTCTAGCAACACTGTTGATAGTAGTTGGCCTTTGAAGAATGGCAGGGTTTGAAACTCTTGGGTGGAGATGTACTTTCACTTCATTCATGTAACTGTACTTAAGCTGACCGAGATATAAAGTAGTAGAAATACTGATGTCCCCACTAAGGGTGTCCGTTGGCAAGCTGAATTTGGCAGCATGCCAAACCAACTCGCAAATTCCAATTAACGCAAAGGTTCATGTTATTACTGGCTAGAAAGCACCGCTGTAAGGAGAAGAGTTGAGCTGGTCTCTCCCAGCTCCTCCACTGGACCCCACACCAGGACCTCGGCGCCCGTTCCCTGCTCTGACTCCCTGGGACCCACAGGGAGCTCCCTCTCGCTGTGGGGTGGGAGAAGAAGGGCAGGGGGAAGCAAGTGGGAGGGCCCCCAGCATAAGGCCAGGTTTACCTTTGACAACAAAAGCTTTGTTCTTAGCCTTTACTAGCAAATGAGTTACAAAGGTGGTTGAAAACCAGTGCCGAAGTACTCAGCTGTGTCTGTGCATTTTTCCTATTCTCTGTCCTCAACTGGGTAATGACAAAACTGCCATTTTGCGCTGGAATGCAGCAGTTAGTTAGGATAAGCACCAGCAAGATCAATGTGCTCTACCACTTGATCAGGTGCCCAGGTGCTGGCACTGGAGGGGGGGCTGCAGGGCAGCCCCTGTGAGGAGAGGCCGGGGCTGCCCCGTGCCGGACACAGCCAGTTCCAGCCGGCTCCAATGGACCCACCGCAGGGCACGGCTGAGCCCCGCAGCCAAGATGGTGGTGCCTCAGGGAGAGTGTGTGTAAGGAAGGGCCAAAAATGCCACAGAGAATAGGAAAGGGACCATAGGAGTGAAGGACTGAAGTTGAGCATGGGAAAGGGGGGAAGAAGGGTGTTACTTTAATATTTGTCTTTTTTTCTTCCAACACCAGATGCAGTAATCAAACACATGTATATTAATTAGCAATAAAGTTAATTTTCCCCAAGTCGAGTCTGGTTTGCCCTCAACAGTAAATGGCAAGTGATCTCCCTGTCTTTATTTCGACCCACGAGTTTTCTCACTCCTGTGCTATTTGATCCCCACCCTGCCCAGCTGAGGGGGTGGAGTGAGCGAGCAGCTGGGTGGGAGCGTGGCTATTAGCCAAGGCTAACCCGCCACACTACTGTATGCTTACTTGCTAGTTCCTTTGTCCTTTTATATGCACAAAATTTCAACTAATACCAGCTTCACGTAGGAGGACTACAGCCTCACCCCTACAAAATAACTGTTCTAAAAAATTAATAGCAGTAGATTTTCCAGATGAAAAGATTTTCAAACTTATATGACGAGTGAAAAATCAACAAGAAGTCTCCGCTTACAAGAAACAGGCACTTGCAAATTCTGCAAGACTTTCCTGACCAGACTGTGACAAATTGGACATCAACCCCAGGATAAGTATACTATGCATTGCAGTGACTTAGCTACTGTTTCTAACAATAACCTGCAAGATAATATGGTGGCTTTGAAATTTAAATGCTGAAATATACAGATTTCAAAAGTACTATCCAAGAAGAGTTGCAGCTAAAGCTGTTGGAAATGATAGATAATTGACATTGCTAAAAATCAAGTGTCAAATAAATAGTTTCAGGAAATGTAAGGTTATAATTTGAGGTTCTGAACAGAATTATTCAGGTTTCTTTAAGCACAGCAGTGCTTCTGGGTACTGTTATCAAAAGGATGTAATATTAGACAGCTATGTCAGTAAAACTCAGGTAAAAATCAGTTAAAGATATAAAATAAAGATATTGGTTAAGAATAAATATTTTAAACTTACACCCAGTGTTATCAAGATTTTCAGATTTAAGGCTGAGGTTGCATGTTAAATTCCATGTTTGTGTTGAGTATTATACTTTAGAATGTCTCTCTCTCATCTCATACGAGATAATTATCTCATATGATAATTAGCTTAAAACATATCGACATCATAAATTGTAGACCATTGTATATCAGTTATAGTCAAACTATTGAGGCTATTAGAGTCGTTTATGAGGGCGACAGAGAGAGACACACCTCCTGTAACTCTCTTGCAAGTCATCTATTAGGAAATGCAATTTTGGGCTCATGGTGTGGGCAAGCATAATCTAAGGATGCTTCAACTTCTAAAGATTTTTAATATGTCATTTTAACATCTAGAAGGCTGCAAGAATTGCAATACTTTGATCCGTTATTTTTGTAACCCATGTACTTGTTTCTGGGATGCTTCAAGAGCTAGTATGGTGCTTTCTGAACCAATTGTCCATATGTTGGGGGCTGTCTGTATGCCCAGGGAATAATTTGTGGAGTAGTTATGTTATATCACAGCTCCTACTTGCTGGCAAATCTGACACAGAGGGGCTATGGAAAACTGATTTGCCACTCCTAACATTTCCGTAATACTTACAGTAGAATATGCTGATGTAAATCCATTCAATGCTCCCACCATCTGTTCATTGCCCAGATGATGTGACAAACAACATAAAATGCAAAACCTATAAAACAGCAACTTAAATCCCATGAGAACAATCCGAATATTTCTTCCTGGAACAAGAAAACAATTTTAGATGAGCCACCGCTCTATGTTTAGGAGTTCTGGCTTCATAACATTTTTAATGTTTGCAGCTGACCAAGGGAAAAGTAGACTGATACAGCACATTCTCTAATGACATTTATGGGAATGACAGTTAGTTAGCTCAAGATCAGTCCACTGCACATTGCTTACAGGCCAAATAAAGAGACTTCTGTGAAGTAGACATAATGTCATTGTTACAGGATAACACATTTTTGATAAAAAGCTTTTGTGATGAAAAGTAGGGTTGGGAATAGAGAGAATATATATCCTGTATGCAGCCTCCTCTGTGCTATATGAATATATATATGTGCACAAAACTAAGGAAATCTACTGCAGGGTCTGAGCTGAAATAAAAGGTTGTATGAAATAGTGACATATGTCTAGAATCTTTTTTTCCCTCAAGAGAAATTCCAAAGAGAAAACCAGGGCACAAACACTAGTTACAGGGTCTTCTTCCCTAAAATACTTCTTTTATCTATGGCATTGCATAATGGTGACATTCTATCATAGGAAAAACAGATCTGAGTTTAGATGGCTCTCACCAGGCTCTAGGCTTTTTTTGGATCTCCAGTTGTGGCTATATGGATTTGTGGTTGCAAACCTATGAAAAATAAATTTGGCCAGTACTGCAGGTGCATTTCAGCTAAAATCATATTAATTGGCATTTTTATGTGCACCACAATAGTCCTACAGTCTTGGAATTTTGCTTTGTGCTGTCATTTTTTGACTAGCTCCATTTGTAAACTTGAATTAGTTGCTGGTCCTAGGTTCGATATCAGCATTGGGCATCTCCCTTTAATTCTCAGTACCACCTCTTGATATGAGATGCAGCTGTTTGTTTCCCTCCGATAGCTATAATTTAGTTCAGAGTATGACCTTAGCTTCAATGTAGGAAGTTACTGCTCTGGGTACCAGAAAGGATTGACCCTTGTTCTCAAGTCTGGAAAAGAAATACTTATGATCAAGTAATGCAGTTAAGGCCTAAGTGGTTATTTAGTTAAATGTGGCTAAATTATTTAAGGTTGAGGATGAGAAGACTTGTATTGTGGCACATCTAATGACCTGATGGCAAAAATATTTAGCTTTCTAAGCACACCAGCATGTACATATTTACATATAGAAAATGCTTAAATATGGTGTCAGTAAAGCTTAATGGGAGGGGTGTTTAGACACCTTAAAGAGATGTTTGCCTTTATGTCTTTAGGAGCCTGTCTGCTAATTCTGTTTCTCAGCATCACTGTGTTTTCCACTTAAGTCTTTGGGAGTTGTTGATATTCAGTAAGCACTCTAAAGATTTAGCCTGTATTAAGGAGATGAAGGCAGGTAACTCAGAGGCAACATCATAGAAAAATAAATGTAACTATGAGATACTCGCAAGTGAATCTTTTAGTTACAAAAATAAAATGAGCCAAATTGGAGACGCATATGGAAATGTATCTATAATGGCACACCGTGAAGGAAATACAGATGTACTCTTTCATTTTCAAAAATGGTGATTATTGAAGTGTCGAGTCTTTTCTAAACTAATGTACAATATACAGAATATAAATATAATGAGCATATTTATGATCACTACTGTAATAATTATTAATTTATTATTGATACAAATTTTAATAATTATTAATAATACTAATTGCATTATTGATTTTCCTAGAAGCACTTGCAGTAGACAAGCAGCCTATTGTGTCATTCTGATCATGGAACAAGAAAATTGCCTCTGCCTTAGGTATTTCTAATCTTTGTACAACCTCATCTCTGCAACAGGAGGCAGAAAACAGAAGGTGGCTACATTAGGTATCAGACGCATTGAATCAAACGGCACATTCAGTATGCTTTGATACATCATGTTTTACCAAACATTCAGGGAAGAATTGTGTGCTTATTTTATACTGTATTTTAAAGATTGTACAAGCATCATAACACTGAAAGCACTTTGGAGCTGCCTGGTAAAGTGGCTGACTTTTTTGCACTGTTAAACTTCTTTGTTCTCCTGAGACCTAAGTGGAGATAGACTCACAATGGTGTAAATTAGAGTTATGCTGAGATGAACATTATTTCACTTCTTGCCTTTCTCTCTCTTGGTTTTTCTCCATTCTTTGTTTTCTTGTACTCCATCATGATACTATAGAGTGAGTGCCTTTTTCTTTTACTTTGGCTTTCTTCTCTTGGACAAACATTCTCCATACTGTTTGCCACAATCCTCCTACATATGGCTGGCAAACAAATAGACTTTCCTGTCCTTTGGTTCTGCTGTGAAATGCCGTACCATTAGAATTTAACCACCTTTTTCCTTGCGACTCTTGCTTTGCTTATCTATCCGCACTACTGTACAAGTCAGTACAATATTTTTTGGCCTTTTACTGCTATATACAGACAAATGCAACTTGCATCACTCTGTCAGATAATGCTGTTCATTTTCCCTTTTGAATTAACTCAGCTTTATGGTCTCTGTCCTTACCTAGATTAACTAGATACAGGTTTTCATTTGCCTGTGCAGTGTTGGAATGTGAAACATGTTTCCCTGGAAACTTTAAATGTCTGAAGCAATGATTTACACGTACAATATTGTCACCAAAAGTGCACATATATTCAGTTGAAGTTAAAAACAAAATAAAAATCTCTACCTGTTTGTTTGAAAATATTTGCATTTAAAACACTGTAAGAAAACCCTTTATTTAATTTCAGAGACCAAAGATTTAATCGTTCCTATAATAAATCTGGATTGTGAAATAATTTCACTTTTAGACTAATCGTATTCACCGGAATAACTGTTTAGAACACTTCAGAATTCTGCTGAAATGTTTACCTCTAATTGCCATGCAAAACACTTCTGCTGTTTCCTCTGAGTAGGGCAAAAACAACTGTCATTTTAGCATAGATTGTCTGCATCAGTCAAGAATTTTTGGATTGTTTTAATCATTCTTTTCACAACTCTGACTTTCTCTTCAAAGCTATTCATAGAAATTTCTTCAAACTGTTATTTTTTACTGACAGATGCCCATTCAATATTCTCTCCTCTCTCCTCCTCTCCTGCCTTTCCCCTTCCCTTTCTCTGCTCTCCATCCTTGTTCCTAAACCAAATGCCAAGGTATTGGGAAATAGGAAAAATACACACATGTGTACATAGGTTCAGATATGTGTTCACATATGCAGATATGCAGTTTCACAATGTGTCGTTAGGACACTTTGGTTGTAATATTAAAGAATTTGCAGCTCCTTGGCTTTGCCATCCTCAGCATACCTTAGGACGCAAGCTCAATACAGCTGTAGCCAACTGCTCTTTTAATGCTGGTTTCTAAAATATTTGACCAAATGAGATCCAACAGCAGTATGCAACACTAAACATGCTGAGAGTTTTGACTAAGACCATAGTTACTGATTTTGCTGGATAATTCAGCTTAAATTTGTCCTGTTTTTAAATAGGCAACTGTATGTTTGATAGTGTTTTTACACCATGTTATTAGTCCATTTTTTAATTGGAAGCTATAATATTAATATTTAATAGTAATTGTGTACATAATGACATTCAGCACTTTTTAGGCACTTTGATATATTTAGAGAGGCGTTATTACTTTTGTTTTTCAGAAAGGAAAACAATGTGTGAGAGAGAACGTGACTTGCCAAAAGGTCATACAGCAAATATTGACAAAATTGACTTCCAGAATGAAATCTTGGCTTGGGTGAAATCAAAGGCAAAACTCACAGAGACAACAATGGGCTCTCATCCCAGACTCCTGTCCTGACTAGATGCTGCTGAGGGAGACTGAAAATAAAATGTGTTACTAGAATGTAGTTGGGGTATTTTAGGACTTCACGCTTTGATTCACAGCTGAACACTTTCTGAGAATGATATGCTACTGTGCCCTAGATGTTATTGCATTGGCTCTCATGTGGTGGTGCTCATGTTTGAAAATACAGTGGGCTTAGAATATGTCCTTTTTCTCCTCCTTTGCAGAGCTGAGGGATGAACTGGATACATAAACAAATGTTCATCGGCATAATCACAGGCTTGTGTGACACTGGAAGGATTATTTTTCTATAATTAAAGTGCCATGAAAAGTATTTAAGTAACAGTTACTGGGACTAGATGTGTCTGTGGACACTGCTTTCTTCTTACTATGTCAGACAGAAAGTTAGTGGTAATGATAGAATTATGTAAGGAAATGAATCATGAAAAGTGAGAAAAAGAATCTGAAACATTTAATCTGAAACTGTTAAATTTAAGGATTCAGAAAGACACTGAAATTTCACACAGAATGCTGGGACCAAATGCTTTCAGTCTTTTCAACCTGACTATTTTCTTTAACATTGACAAGTATCATTACACTTCTTGTGCTTCATGCTCCAATTTATATCTAGTCTAACTTACATTTCTGTAAATTTATGTCTGACGTCAGTCTGGCTCTTACTTCCTCTTTTTATTAGATGTTTACCTCACATTTCTATCAAACATCTCTGTCACTGAATTCAAATAGCCTTATTAAGGATAATGTCTGCACTTCCGAAGCAGGTGCAATCACCACCTTTTCATTTTCACCTAGTTTAAATATTTTTTAAACTTTAGCTACCATATCTATTTTTTTTTTCCCTTTGGAACTTTATTTTTTCAGAGTGCTAATCTTGTGCAGAAAGGTTGACATATGTTAGTAATAAATTCATAGAAAACTTTTAGAATATTGCAAAGTGATGGTACATTTAAGTAAAATAAAGCAGGCTAAGTGAGGACCAGGTTTTTCAAATTATGATTGTAATGAGTGGGGAAGTAAAAGGTTACCTGAATGGCATTTGTTACATTCCATCCTGCTTCCCAGCTGGTGATCAGTTTGACTTGGGCATGTGGCAGGGGAGCTGGGGACTTGTATTCTGGATCCTGGTGGCAAACATCAAGCTCAAAGTTCAGGGGTCCATCTGGTTCCTCTCCCTCCTTGCTGTGAGCTCTGTTCAGTTCATCTCTTCCAGCAAAATTCACATGCTCTTCATCCGTGTCTAGGCAGCTGTGCCATCTCACTATTCCCAAAAACAAAGATGGTGTTTCCCCAAAGCAGTTGAAAAGAGATGAAACAGTCTGCTTAAGGTGAGCCATCCTGAATACCAAATACTAAAGTAAAATCTTTCCTTACATGTCTTTATTTTTTTTTCAGCAATTGTACCTTATTAATCCTTTTGTTAGGTTAGCCTTGATGTTGTAGCTATGATTAATGAAGTCTGTTGTCCTTCATTCATTTATTTGTGCTGGTTTCAAATGCCAGCTAAAGAAATGTTTCCAGGGTCTTCAACATACTGCCCAGAGTAGTCTGCAGCGAGATTTAGTAGTCTGCAGGCTCCAATTTACAATTCAAATCCTTTTTCCTTTTACCTATGGTATCTATGTAGATCAGTCATTCATGAAGCATCTACAGGTGGCTACAAGAATCTCTTCCTGGAAATTATGCATGTTTCTGATACAAATAAATTATTCTGCCAAAAGGGAAAAAAAATGCTTCATTAAAAAATAGAGTTGATGGACTGACTACTAAGTAAATGCATGTAAACAAGTTCACTTTTCCAGATGTGAGAATTTTGTGCTGTATTTTAGTGTCTACAGAGGTCAGTAGAACTTTAAAAATGTTCTTAAAAAAGCTCCAAGTTGCAAGAATAAAAAAAAAATGTAGCTTGTTCATAACTATATCTAATTCACAGTTGCTGGCGACAGTTAGGGGAACGACATAGAGCTGTGATTATATGTTTACTCTATGGAGGTAAATGGTGACACATTATGATTATTCACGCTACAAAATCCTAAAAATAGTATTTACTAAAGTATCCTCTTCTTTAATTGCATGGCCCATGGAATTTGTGGAAGAAAGGTAAAGAGAGAGTTGGGTTGCACAGTTGTAGGATTATTTATGCCTGTTTTCTTTTGTTGTTTCCCATGCCTGCCCTACATTCCTCTTTCCTCTTTGTTTCTTTATTAAGAGTACTGGGTTTTAACAGCTATAATTTTATGTTAACAACTGAATAACTGGTACAACACTGCTGATCATGCTGAAAAAAGTATTTGCTTATAAAGGGTATGGATTTGACCATGTAAGATCAATTACAGTCCTTGCCTGCACTAGCATGTCTTCCCTGTTAGCTGATATTTCAGGAATTCTCAAAAGAAATTTAGAAGTTTATATTTTTGAACTAGAATTCTGAACTGATGACTTTTCTGCCAGGTATATGGGAACTGCAGTCTCACTAGTAACTCTCAGGTCTTGCCCATTTCCAAAATGAAATATCCTTCACGCAGGCCTTGTTGTCTGTTTTTTTTTCTTATGTGCTCAGGATTAAATAAACATGGAGACAGCCTCCATTGTTCTGTATTTTATGATAAGACAATGACATTTCTCTTGTTCTTTTCACATAACTAATATTCTGAAGCTCTCAACAGTTTATCCATCTGTTCGAAAAAATAGAAATGAAATGCTGCCAGTACAGAATTATCTTCCTGTGCCTACCTTGTTCATGCCTCATCACTGACACCTCTATGTGCCATGTCCCTGGTTTTATCACTGGATGCTCTAGAGTATTTCTTTTACACATTGTGAAATCTGCTAATGTTGACCCAAGCTGAACAAGAAGTGTCTCTTGCGTGTCAAAATATCCATTTATTGGTTTTTCTGAACACTGAAGTGAATGTCACTAGCCATCTCACAAACAACATACAACTATGGTTTTTAGAGAAAATCTTGACATCAGTTTAGCCCTCTCTCATCAAAGTCATTCCAGTAGAAAGCTTCAGGCAGATTTCTGAGGGGAACTGCTCTATAATAGGTGTATATACCACACACATTAAGTAAACCTGGTAACAATATCAAAAGAGTGAAAATAATAGCATAGGAAAATCAACCTTGTGATTTTTAATATATACAGAATGGTCTGAGATACACAAATGGAACCATGGGAAGTGGTAAGTATTAGTATGTATTTTTAGTCTATTCTTAAGCTTTACTTCTGTAGAAGTTTACATTTCTGGACAGAAACATTTTGTTGTCATTGACTTTCTCATGTGAAAGGTATAACCTCACGAGATACACAACTAGCATTTTAAAAGCTATTTTTTATTAATTAAATACAGATAAGAACCATTTTAACATCCTGAGGAACTGAATTACACCACATGCAAAATTTGTTGTTGTTGTTGTTCAGGTACAAATGATGCATTACATAAGAAATTGCATTGTTTATCTGGTGTTTGTAGAATTTTTTTTTTTTTCTAAAAGGATATATTGAAACAGCAATCAGTGCTTCTTGGTGGTTTGGTTTTTTTTTTTCTTTGGTTTGTTTGTATAGTATTTTGTTGTTGGTCATGGGTTTTTTGGTGGTTTTGTTTTGGTTTTGTTTTGTTTTGTTTTTAAGTTTGCTTAGTTTTCCTTGTAAATTAGTCGGGGTTTCATGCAGCTATCTTAATCAAGGGAAGTGTAAGCAAGTTTAAGAACAGAGAGATACCTCTGGATATAGAATCATTTCATTTGCCTGTACATGGTTAGAGAGAAATTGTCCAGTTTTACCCAAGGTGCTCTGATAGCAGTGGAAAGAATCCCATTTTCAGGTCTCTTATCTGCCAGACACATCACATCAGGAAGTCAGGAAAATTAAATAATAGTTAAAACTGTTCTTTCACAGTCACACAAAAGAGCTTCAAAAATAATGTAAAATCTATTTTAAAAAATAACTTTTAGATAGTTTAAATTCATCACTTCCCTACTGACTACCAAATACAAATGCAAGTAAGTTTATATGTTTCCAGAAATATCTGAATTTTAATAAAATATTTATGTTAGATCTCCCAGGCTCCTATGTTGGGACTATTTGTTTCAATGAAATATTGTTATTAATCTCTGACATAGAGCAGAGCACAGGACAACACATATTATCATTGTACAATATTTATTATTATTTATTTGTAGTACTGCGTAGAGATCCTAGCAGCCACCTTTGGATTAGGTGTCTTAAAATCAAATAGTAAGAGACAGCTTCTTTATGAAAGGTTTATAGTTTAACAAGAGAAGACAGACAGAGACTTGGCAATCTGGGAGTCTATCCTTCTTTGTCTCCTGGGCATGGATTTTTCATTCTATATATTACCTACAGCTTTGATTTTTGCAGTCAATAGGAGAAATTATGCTCTTAGTTACATCACTGTATATCTACTGACTGTTTCAATGACATAAATAATGGGCAAAGGAAGATATATCAAATCTGGTTTTATTGCATTAAAACCTGCTGTCTAGATGACTGCAGCAAATTTCATATGTATTGTGCTACTTCCAGGCCATCAGAAATAAACAGTGAAGATAAGAAATGAGAACTGGACTCAGTCAAAGGGTAGTCCAGTTCTTCACTTTGCCCATGCACTACTTCTGCATGTCTTCTAGACATTCTTTCTACAGATGTTCTTTATCCACACAAGCCATTATGATAAGTTTAATTAAACCTTATGCCTCATCTTAGGAAAAACTTCCTGATTTATGGTAGGCCCATAAGTATGGTTATCATTGTCCTCATCACCTATTTCTATTTCAGTACCTAAATCAAGATTAAAATTTTCTCCTTGTCAAGCAGTAGACTGTCACTGTGATTCATAAGCTTGACAGGGCTGAATTTCAGGAACAGGAAGAATGGGTGGATAGGCTTGGAAAAGACATCTTTCTTGGTCAGTAGGATTTCATAGTGCATCTGCTTATGCCCAAGGGAATTAAGTCTTAAGAGCTGCTGTTTTCTTTAAAATCTATTTGACTGTAGGATCCTTCAGTTATACCCTTCAAGGACAGCGTTTCAGAACAGCAATGAAAAGCAGGTCAACAAAATAGCTTCTCAACCCCATATGCTTTTATCTTACATAGCAGTGTATTTACAGATCTTTTTATATAATGGTCAATCCTATCTCTTATAATCTCACTTTCACTGTGGGACATGGGTTTGGTTCAAGGACTGGGGTAGTAGCATGTTGCTGCTTAGCCACACTCTTTCACAAGGGAGAAGATCTCTCTCCACAAAAAAGGTATCTTAAGTAGTCACCATTCTTAGTCATGAGGCTAGCTGAGGCAAATACAGCACTTCTAGATATGTAAGATATGTAGATATGTAAGATATTTTCTCTACAATAAGTCTCTGCTTAGAGGATATGTGCTGCTATTACTTCCCATAATGGAATAAGTTTACAACCAAAGGGCTTTTTCAGTCTGTCCTCTGTCAATGCACTAGGTCTGTGTGTGAACCTGGGTCCAAGAGCATGAAAATTTGAGAGTTGGGTAAAGATAGATCTGTGGTGTATTCCCATAGAACCTTGAAGCTGTACCGTGGAGTAACCAGGAATGCAGGTGCACTGCTAAGTGCCCACGTTGCACAGTTTAGGTACATCCTGGCTACCCCACTCTCCAGCATAGAGTCCTTCTTGGTAAAGAAGCTCTTTTTTGGTATTAGTCTAGCTTTCAGTACTGCCTGAATGACTTTGAACTAAAATAGAGATGACAGTGCAAAATGAAAAAATACCTGAAACAAAACAGTGTTCAGTTTGACACGCATATCCAGAAAAAAATCCACCCTTTGCCTTGTGTAGGTTAATGGTGACTGAGACAAGTAATTTTCTTATAGTGAAGTAAGGATTTCAGTTTTGGTACTGTGAATTCCTAATACAAACATTTGCAACATTTTTTCACACTTGTAACTGATGCTTCTTATGAATGCTCAGGTTTCTTATCAAAATTCATCTTCTCCAGGTGTTTCTGCCAATTACACAAATTTGGAAAGCAGAGACAGAGAAGGCATAGCACATGATGAAAGATAATATTAGTAGTTGATTGTATGTCTGTGGAAAGGTTTCTTTGCATTCACTTACATTTATTTGTATGCTTTTGTAAGGTTTTCTGTATTGTTGCTTGCTCTATGCATATTACTCTGACAACTCTTTAAATAGTTATTCAAAATTATGTTCATGCATGCAAATATATATATGACTGTAAATGTGTGTGGTGTTTTAGAAGTGCATGAAAGATAAGGTCCCTTCCCTAAGAAGATGATAAACTCTAACCCAGACAGAAAAGAATTAATGTGATACCAATTTAAAACAAAAAGGAAAGAACGGAGTGGTTAACACTGAACAGATCAGTACTGGAAAGTTTCGTGAAAGAAATCGATCATTGGCCAGAATTTGTAGAGGACAGTTCTTGTCAGGGAAGGAGCTATTCAAAGCCTAAGGGACATGAAAGAAATTAAGCCAATAGTGGAGGGATAAAGAAAACAGTAAGAAAGAGAATTGTAAGAAACATATATCTGCATGGTGTAAGTAAGAGAAAATAAGAACAGGCATAGAAACAGAAAGGAAACTGGAAAGATCAAGTGTTCATGGGCAGGATGTCATAGTATGAAGAACTTTGTTACTTATTTACATAGAATATTGCCTAAAACATGCCACAAAAATCTCTGTATGTAACAGAATTGTGAATCCTTTTCCAAGTTTCTCAAAGTTGCTCTATGCTAAGATTGTTTCTATTTCTTGCAATAGAGGGAAAGAGAATCAGTTCTGGCAATTTTCAGAGTAAAGAATATTCTTCTGGAAAAAGAAATTTAATTTGTGAGGATCAAAAAGAATGCCAAGGAAAAAGACAGAAAGATACTTCATCAGCAGCGGCTATTTAAACATATCCCAGAGATGACCCTCAAGGAATACAAGGTCTCCAAATCAAGCTCAATAGAGATGCAAATGCCAGAAGTAGGCATTGACCTTAATTCAGGCCATTTGTACACGTGCATTATGACGTAGTCCTTAACCATACAGAGGTTTATTTCTTCCCATCAGCTAGCTCATTGAAGAGAAATCACCATTATCTAGGAATGAATTAGTGTTACGGAGCTAAGATGACAGATGATCTTAAGGAGAGACAAGGTAGTCTTGTAGCTAATGGAGAAATGTTTTCTCTCTGACTGCAACACTAAGTTACAGCTTGACGAGTAGTACCATGTTTTTTACATAGGTTAATATGGATGGGATTACTCTGAGCAGCAGAGAAATTTTCTGAGCTACCCATTTAGGCCCCTTTCATATACACAGCAGAATAAAACAGGTGCTTCTAGAGAATGGTTTCTCTCATCCTAAAGCTTGCATCTGAAGTAGGTCACATGCCATAGGTCAGTGCCATAAAATTGACCATTTCCCCCCTCTGTATACAAGGGAAATCCAGGATTGTTAGCTTAGAGGTATATACCTATCTGCACTGTAGTCATGGGAAGGCAGGTGAGATGAATCACATACTATGCATTTCTTGAATGTCCATATCAATTTGTGAATAACTGCTGCTGCAATGTAGCCGATCTTAGTGCTCTCACCAGATACTGATTACATTTGGCGTTCAAATCCATTAACATTTTTGGCATTTTTGCTGATAATCTGTGCTTTTATTCAGACGTACATATATGTAAATGAAAATAATTAACCCTATTGCTAAATGTTATAGTAGAAAAAGATACACTCGTTTTGTAAAGAAATAAAGGCAAGATTTTAAACCTAATTTATTTGGAAGTCATTTACTCTCATTGATTTATAAAGTTAGATGCTTACATTTCTTAAATTATAGCCTTATGGATAGTAGGAATTTGATGATTCTGTGTTCAAGGTGTGGTTTTGACGTTGTGCACTGTGTTTTGTATGAGGTTCCACAGTAAGAATGAGGATTAAAAAGAGATTTTGAATAACTGTCTCTTACATGGAGACCATTCCTTGAGCATGTGATAAGATGGGTGTGAAAATATGTGATTATGTGGTAAATGACTATCATAATGATGCATAAAGGAGCTAAATTAAGACTACAATAGTGAATGATAAATAGCATCTACAGCTCTTCATCATTGCCTTTTCAGACTTACTTTTTAAACAGTTCTTGGGATGCACCATTCGGTAGAGGTGCAGCCATTTTGTAGAACTAGGAAAAAAGAGTCTCACGTTATAGGGAATATGCCAAGTGTCTGTCATACAGCTCATGCAGAAACTGTACTATACAGTGATTCAATGGCATAATCCTTTTATGGGACTGATAAAATAACACAAATTTCACCTTAAACTTTAGTCACAATGGTAGAAGACACGATAATTCAGTTTTGTTCTTGTTCTGTTTAATTTAAATGACAGTTTTACAAAAATAAATATGTATTTATACTCTAATTTCAGATCATATGGTAAAAGAACTCTCAAGCCCAACATACTGCCCTTTAATCCAGCAACGCGTATATTAATAGCACACACAAAGACTAATAAACACTCTGTCATGTCTGAAAAAATTCAGAGATGTAGATGAGTGGATAGTGGAGAGACATTAATGTCGTCCTCCTCCACTTCCTTATGAAATGTGCTGTGAAGAGGAAAAGATGAAGAGTTTACTAATTGGAAATGTGACATCCAGATGAAGTAATCTGCCACTTAGAGTGAGGGACAGGAAAGCAATAAAGCATATCTACAGGTAAAAGGTGAAGTTGATGGCTATGATTCAAACTGAGACAGTTGTTGAGAAAAAAATTGTCATGATAATGAAGACCAGCAGACATAAGCAATTCTTTATGTAGCACATAAGATGATTATTTCCACTTCTTTAGAAATAACTGAGATGTACAACATGAAAACCATGCTAGATATTTTTGTACATATGTTCCACAGCATAATAGGTTTTTTACTTTGCCTTCAGGAAAGAAAATCTGTCTCCATCAGAGCTGCAATCTTCTGTTTATTTGTAGTCCCACAGGCACAACTGTATTGTTTCATCAGCAAGTTCTGCTCCCTCAGTTCTCAACTATAGCCTCAGTATTCAAGAATTCATTCTTTAGAGGAGGAGTTGCTTCACTTATTATATGTCTTCATTACAGGAAGATATAGTTGTAATTTATATGCACGGCATTGTTGTCATCTGTCTGTGCATTTCATTTAGTTTTATCTGTGGGAACTGTTACTTTTAGGAGTAGTTGCAGTTAACAGAGAAGATGATTTAGTGTTGTGATGCTTACAGTCATTTAGAAACAAAATATTTTACTCTCATTCTTGGTGAGATACATTTTAGACTTTGAAGGATGATTAGGTGAAACATTAGTCTAGTCCTGTGACTTTCCTCGTGGTCTCTTACATTTAATTTTTTGATACAAAGTTGAAATATGTAGATAAATAGTGAAATCACATAGTCTCACAACACAGACATCCATCATTGTAAATATATATGAAAAAATGAAAGAATTGCAAAACGTATCATTGCCCTTTGCTTTCACAGGTAAACAAATGCTCTGAAGTGCTAAGCTTGGTTGTATTTCCCAACAGAGATTAAATAAGAGATAAACACTTCTCCAGATTAGAATAAACAGTATGCAGTAATTAAATCAAAAATAATATAAAATCTTACAGGTGGTTAAATCAGAATAAGCAGAGAAAACAAAAGGTGCAGAAAACAGCTGAATAGACTTCTGTTGTTCCTTGCTATAAAACTGCTGTGCTCTGCTCTCTAGATTAGAAATGCATCAAGTTTCATAAGGTGGTTTCTCTCTTCTGTTTTTCCTGTTCAGCAATGATCTTTCTTTAAGAACTCAATTAAAAACCAGTGAATTTTATTTCTTTTTATCTTTTCACCTTTTAATGATTTTTTTTTTTTTAAAAATCCACTGTTCCTTTGGGAAGTGACAGTGTCCAATGCCAAGAAGCATTTCTGATTAAATGCAAATACCAAATGCGGGGCCATTCAAGCCTCTATGCTTAAAGAGTTACCATATGAAATCCTCACAATATTTTCACGTTTTGTGCAAGTACTGGTCAGAGCACATGACAAATATTTTATTCATAACAGGATCATAGAATAATTTAGGTCAGAAGGGACTTCAGGAGGTCTCCAGTCCAAACTTCTGCTCAAAGTCAGGCCAGCTGTGAGGTCAGACATGGTTTCTCAGGGCTCTTTCCAGTTGAGGCTAAAAAAACTCCAAAAGTGGAGACTACACAACCTCCCTGGGCAGCCTTCTCCACTGCTAGACTGTCTACATGGGAGGAAAGTTCCTCTTTATAGCCAGTCTGAACATCTCTTGTTTGATTTTATGCTTGTTGTCTTTTGACTTCCCATCATGCAACACAGCGAAGAGCCTAGCTTCATCTTCTTGATAATCTTCCCGTAGGCATGGGAAGGCTGCTTTGGGCTCCCCCTCTCCCCAGAACCTCTGGAGCCTTCCTTTTTCCAACTGAACAAGCCCTGCTCCCTCAGCCACTTGCTCATGTTCCATTTGCTGCCTACCAGGACCCCCAAGCCCAGCCCTGCAGAGCTGTTCCCCAATCAGTCCCAACCTTCCTGATCTTGCAAGTCTCATTTGCTGCTTAAACAAGCACAGGTCTCTGGCTGCTGCTTCTCTTGTGTAGTTGGATGATTTGAGCCTTTGTCTCTGCAAGACCTCTGTGAAGATCCTGTCAATCTTTTTCATGTTCTCTGACACTGTACAGTCTGCTCGCCTTCTCCTGTTGGTAACTTTTGTGGTTTAACTCGGCAGGCAGCCAAACACTGCACAGCCGCTTGCTCACTCCTCCCTCTCCCCGCCCTGCCCCCCTGCAGTGGGATGGGGGAGAGAATGGGGAAAAATAGAAGACTAAAATTTGTGGATTGAGATAAAGACAGTTTAATAGAACAGAAAAGGAAGGGAAAATAACAATGATAATAATAATAATGATGGTAGAATATACAAAATAAGTGATGCACAATGTAATTGCTCACCACCCACCAATCGATGCTCAGCCAGTCCCTGAGCAGCAATCACTCCTCCCCAGCAACCCCCCCAGTTTATATACTGAGCATGATGTCATATGGTATGGAATATCCCGTTGGCCAGTTGGGTCAGCTGTCCTGGCTGTGCTCCTTCCCTTCTTCTGTACCTGACAGAGCACGGGAAGCTGAAAAGTAAGACTTATGTAAGCACTACTTAGCAACAACTCAAACATCAGTGTGATATCAACGTTATTCTTGTACTGAATCCAAAACACAGCACTATACCAGCTGCTAGGAAGAAAATCTACTCTATCCCAGCCAAAACCAGTACAGCAACACAGGTCCTCAGCCAGAGCACACTCCCCTGCAGGCACCACACCCACCATCTTCTCCTGCCCCAGCCCAGGGAGAGGCACTAGGCCCTTCCTGTAGCCCCAGACCTGGATGGCCACATCTGCCCTTCAGAGCTCTGAGTCAAGGCCTCTGCTGTACCTCTAGTTGCTCCAGCTGATGCTAGGGACTGTGCCTTGCGGCACATGCCCAAGCTTATTGAGCAGACCTATGCTGTTTTAAGCAGCCTTCCAGCTTCCTTCCATGCACTTTTCTGCAAGAACTACTGCATCTATTAGCTACTACTTGCTGCACAGTAGGTGTAGTTAAACAGATCTTTTGCTAGCACTAGCTCAGTGGGTATTTGACACTCCGTAATCAGGAGTCAGTTGCAGACAAAAGGTCTAAGCACCTTTTGAGCAGGAAAGACTATCAGACATTTTTACAAACCAAGTTTGCTAGAAGTAAAAGACTCTAGTACCCACACTTTTCCAGCAGCAGCAGGGACCCCAAAATTCTTAAACAAATTCCAGGAAATCCTCCAACCATCCCAGGCAATAAAAGAAGCCCAGAAATTGCTCTGCAAAGTGTTGTGTCTGTTAGCTGCCTCTGTTTGCTGCACCCTGGGCAAAGGAGGTGAAGTTTAAATAAATTAATATTACTTGTATAGCCCTATAATGCCTATTTTTCGAGTAAGTTGTCTGCTTTATACTTTACTGGAGTATATAGTATAAGGCATCCAGATAGCTAGGTAAATAACTTTATCTGTCAAGAGATTTATTTAAGCTAATTATCACAAAGGGGTTTTGCATCTTCTACATGAGCAGAATGCCTGAAAATTCTGCTTTTCTTAACACTGTTATAAAAGTTGTGCAGAGGACAATGTTGAGAAACTCTTCTCCCACATTAAACAACTAAGATGGTTCCTTTTAAGCAGACCATTATTAATTGTTTTCAGAACCATTTCAGAAGACTGATTCATGCATAAAAATGCATTTAGTCAAGGATTTCAAGTTTCAGCAACTCTGCTTAAAAAAGCTTCATAATTTTCTTCTTGAAGAAAGATCTTTAATTACATTGGAGCAATAGAGTGGGATTTATGCATATATTCTAATTATGTACTAGTAAAACTGAAAAGCTCTTCGTTAAAACCATGTGGAGAAAAATCAGACACATGCCAGCACTTCATTACTGAGAACTTAAGAGGAATTGTGTGGTGGCTTATTATCAGCATTACATAAATAGAGGGGCACTCTACATGTTGCATATGTCGACACAGTCTTTTAGATTAAAAAATAGGCTGATTGTGGGAAAACAGAAGAGGATACAAATTAACTTGGTTAATTAAACCAAAGCAATTATTTCTACATAGTGATATTAGCACCTTAATACCTGTTTAGTAGAGCAAGCATAATAATAAACATGTTCTAAGTTAAATCTGTATATATACATCCATGCACAGATATATATGGATAATATAAGATGAAAGATCAAGGTTCATTCAACCACAACCTAATTAGATCTAAGTGATCATCAAATAGCATGGTTAGTTCATGTAATCGTTCATAAAAATTGCATGCTTATAGCATGAGCAGAATATATGACATGCTTTCTGTTTAAACATAAGCTTTTATGATGAAGGGTTTTCTCATGTTGTAAACAAGAACAGCTGGTGAGCAGGCTATGTTACAACACACTGTAATAACAATACAATAGACTTATTGTTACTTCTAAGGTTGTGCATAAAGAAGTTATTCATATTTTAAACACAGAATTACTGAGCACTTCTTGCCAAATTGCAGACCTTCATGAACATTCCCTTTGAGTCACAAGCACATGACTTTTCACTTCTTAGGGTCAGTCCATGAGATGATAAAATAATTAAGACTCATGAGGGGGTTGGGTATGTACAACATCCAGCTGCTGACTCCAAATTCATAGAAGGGAACCGAATAAACTCTAAATCTGAGCAGGGTAGAGGGGATAGCAGTACAAAGGAAATAACAATGTGTCCCTATAGTGAGTCCCTCTGCTGAAACTCACATTTGGCCAACTCCTGCAGCTCTTTCTTTGTTATGAAGATCCTTTATATTATACATCTACCTATAAAAAAGGGTATTGCTATATATTCTAAGTGAACCAGCTCATTAAATGTAAAGAGAGTTGACATAGTAGTTTGATTACGGGGAAGATGACTTGTGGCTGTGTGTGTAAAATACCTAGCTCATTATTTGTTAGGTAAAAAAGCATCCTAAATTATGCATAGCACACATATCACTGCATGATTAAACAACATAAATAATTTCCTAATATTTGCAATATCTCATTTCTACCTCTATCAGTAAGTATTTTCAATGAGAGATATTACTGAATTTTTTTAGGGTAACTTAAAAGTAGGACACATATGAATGAGAGACTTCCACTATCATCAGTTCTAATCTTCTCTTATTATGGATAAATTTCTCATGTAATCTGTTTCTTAAACTGATCAAATTTGATTTTAAACTTCTAAGGTTTCTTGTCTAAATTATTCCTATGAGAAGAATCACAGAATGGTTGAGATTGGAAGGGGCTTCTGGTTGTCATCTGCTCCAACCCCTCTGCTCAAGCAGGGCCACCTAGAACCAGTTGCCCAGGACCATGTCCAGACAGCTTCTGAATATTTCCAAGGATGGAGACTCCACAACGTCCCTGGGCAACCTGTGCCAGTGTTTGGTCACCCTCACAGTAAAAAAAGTGCTTCCTCATGTTCAGACAGAACCTCCTGTGTTTCACTGTGAGCCCATTGCCTCTGGTCCTGTCATCGGGCACCACTAAAAAAGAGCCCGGCTCTGTCCTCTTTGCACCCTCCCTTTAGGTATTTATATACATTAATAAGATCCCCCCTCAGCCTTCTCTTCTCTAGGCCCCCGGGGGCACATTGCAAGCTCATATTCAACACAGTGTCCGCTAGGACCCCCAGGTCATTTTCTAATAAGCTGCTTTCCAGCTGGGTGGCCCCCAGCATATGGTGGTGCCTGGGGTTGTTCCTCAATATCAATAATCATTTCAGTAGCTATATAGATGATACATGCACAACAATAGATATACTTCATTCATATTATCCAGATTACAATTCTTTAATGTTATATACTTATATCTGTGTATATTGCAAAAATTAGTATTTCAACAGCAAGCACGAGAGACTTTTTTTTGTTTGCCTTTAAAGACACTGATTACTTTTAAAACAGCACTTGCTTTAGAGCAAGGAACTGTGAAAAAGCACAGCCAGAATCTTTTAGCTTGTTGCTTGTGTGGAAACAAAAAAATGTAAAGTTCAAACATACATTCTAGCAAGAACTCCAACTGTCATTACAATAGTTGGAGTAGCAGGATTGCTACTTCAGTAGCAGGATTGAATTTGTGTTTTGTGTCTCCCATAGACAAAGTGTTTGCTGATAGAAATAGGCAAAGTTAAACAAGAAGTACTGCATACCAAGAAAGAAGGGAAAAGGAAAGGAAAGGACTGGACTGATGAGCATCTGTCTCTCCGTGAGACCTTTAAATGTTATCATAATCACTTTTCCCAACCAGAGATTGTTAGCTGCAACCAAAAGGAAAAAGGTTTTAAGAGCAATATTGGGCTTCACACAATGTTCCATGTAAACCAGATGAATGGGAAAAAAGTATCTATTGATATGGTCAGGACATATGGCTGTTTTGTCTGGCAGATATTCTCAATTTCTCAGATTTTTAATAAGAAAAGACTTCTCATTATTAATTTGTAATAAAAGGAAGGTTTCCTTGGCATATGCAGAAAATCTATAATGAAAAGTTGTTAAAGTAAATTGCTGTTGATTTAAGGTAATACAGCCACAGCATAGTGTAAGTATCTCTATTATCTGTACCATGGATTTTCACAATAAGCTATTGAAAGGAGTAAGTCATGAATGCTGAAAATACAGTGTGAATAACCCAACTCTCTTTCCCTAGACAGAGACCGGGAAAATGTTTACTTTTACTAAAAACAGTTGTGTTGGTATAGGTCGTGCAATGTCTGTTTGCTCTAGAGTCAAATCTGGCCTTCTGAGGTGGATTTGTAAAGCAAACATTTTTCCCCTCTCTAACAATTTCTGTGTGTTTTGCTCTCACTATTCACCTCTCAGCCAGTCCTCTTCACCTATAATGCTCATTATGAACAGACCTGGCTAAAGGTCTTGTTCTGAAGAGGGCTAGGGGTTAGAAATAACATGTGTCCAAAGATTTTTCTAACTTCTTCCAAAGTTGTGTGTATTGTACCTTGAGACAAGGGTAAAGTTCATTGTATCTTGACACAGAGGTAAAGTTCAGTTGCCCATTTCCTTAAATCTAGTGATTCAGTAGTAGTACTTAAACATATTTCAAATTCTATCATTGCACGCAAAAGGGCTAGAAACTTATTTTAAAGGAAGGCTGAATATTCCCTTTACATTACTGCTTTTAAAGCAAGGCAGTGCTGGATCATGATAACCAAAACCTAGAATTATTTAGTTCATTCAATACATGGAAACAATATGGAAGTTAGTGACAAATTAATATTCTTATATATAACTGGTTTGGGATTGTTCATTCTTGTCCCACTGAGATTTTCTTACTTCACAAAATAAGATGGTTTTCTTTTTCCTGAAGAAATGTGTATGAGCTGCCCATACAAAGGCCAACATAGGGCTACTTTTCTGTCCCAGAGAAGAAACACCTCACTGCTTATTCTTTCTTAAAGTATCAGGCCAGAAGCATCATCTGGGCTAGTAGACACCTAGCATTGTCCTGCAGAGAAAGATGAACCCAGGGGATGTTTCTGATGTTTTTTCACAGTCCTCAATGGAGCCGTCTTCTGCCTTGGAAAGCTGTGTTTCTTCAACCCTTCCCTTTCTCTGTCAAGCACATGAGAAGGAGATAATCTTTCCCTCACTCCACTCATCACATGTTTATTTCTTGGCACACTGTGTAAGAATGTCAGGCCATCCCAGAAAGTACCCAAAAGAAAACATAGAGGAGCAAGGACCTGAGTTCCTCAGGTCATTCTGTGCCTGCAGTCAACAGAGGTAATTCACTACCAAAGCCAGGCTGTCATTTCACAGCCAGAAATCTTCTTTCCAGCATTATTGCTCTACCAATACCCATTAAGGACAAATGCCACCAGCCTGAAACTGGGCTTTCAAGCAGGTAAATGTTCCCATTCCATCAGTGGGCCTCCAAGAGACAGTGAGGCACCACTGCTGCATCTTGTGTTGCTGTCCTTTCTTTCAAATTGCATGATTAGACTGATATGGAAAATAACTTATTCTTCTCAGGAGACAAAAGGAAGACTAGGAAAAATATGGGTCCAAGTTTTAGCAGAAGAAAGGATTCTAACACTAGCAACTGCTCTGTGCTTATGTAGAGAGGTGCTATAAAATGAAACAGATTACTTGGAGAGAGAAAGGGGACATAAGTCTGTTCTTCATGCACTGATGCCTCAAAGCCCATCTCTCTGTCTGTCCCTTCTGCTTGTAGTCCCTGCAACAGGAGGCAAGTCTTCCATGGCTTTCTGCGGAGTGATGGAAACCTCTGCCCATTCTAGCAGTTTTTAGCCTAGAAGTAGAGACCTTAGAGAAGATGATAAAAGAACAAAAGGTGGGGTAATATGTCCTGACTCTAGGCTCAAGGTTCAGGACAATAGCAGAGGAGCAAGGCAAGATTGGGAAATGTGTGGGAAGCATCCTGCAGACAGATTTTTGCACTTGCTGCGTGTGTGGGCAGCCACCCACTATGCCTTATGTTAGGCACTGAATAGAATGATGTTTTTCATTCAACTCTCACAGGACCCAGGCTTCTCTAAAAAGGCTGGGCATGCACAACAGCAGGATGCTACATACGGATGTGCGAGGGACTTTGGACTTGGTGCTGTGAAATTTATTTTACCAGTGAGAGTAAAGAAGAAAGTTATCATTAGTATACAACAAGTGTTCTTTCCCTACTCTAGCCAGCCCAGTCAATCTGCTGTCTGTTAGAAGAAGAAGAAAGAAATCAATCTAGTGTTTTCAGGAAGAGAGAGGGATAAAGGATAGGAGGAGAGATATGGAAAAGTTGGAAAGAGGAGAACTCTAGAGTAAGTTAGGGCAAGTGGAATCAGTGTAAGTGCAGATGATGTTAAAGATAATATTTCCTCATGGAACCAGATCCACATGGCTATTAATACAGCATCAGGTGAGCAAAGGTCTGGGAAATGTTCATTCTTACTGGAACTGTGTGAGTGAGAAAGATTCCTCATTTGCTTTCTGTAGGTTGTAAAGGGCACGTCATCAAATCAATATCATGTGCAGCCCTGGTGGACCTTAATGCTTTAAACATTCAGCAATGGCAAATAAGTATCAGTGCTGACAATGAAGGTAAGAACTGTCATGCAATGAATATCAATACAGTAGGGTGTCTGTTTGGCATTTCAAAAATCTTGGGCATCATAAACATGGCTGATGTATCTAATGCTGATGGGATGTAACTGAGAGACCCTAAAGTATAGTGAGCAGCCATCTCTTCTTTCAGTTACTTACACTAGTCATGGATTCTTTTCCATGGATGTTGGAAGGAATGTGTATCTGCCTAAAGCTGAGAACAGCTGGGCATGTTTCCCCATTGGAACATGATAATGTCAGGTTTCAAACGGGGAACCAGAAATAACCAGACCTAGTGTTAACTCCTGGAAGAGGGACTTGGATATATTGAAATTAATAGTTCACTGTTGATCACCCCAGAATTTGGAAGATGAAATGGTACTATCAGTAAACATTAATGCTCGAGTTCCTCTCAACCAGGACTGTGAAGTCACATCAGGTATAATGTTCAGAGATGCCCCAGAAATTTAAAGGTTTTTTTTTAATGAAGCTGTGGGTCCCTCAAAATATTCTTGTTAGGATAGCCATTGGAACAGATCCAGAAGAACACTGTAAATGTAGATATGGATCTCTGTGTTGCAGTTTTTCAAGTGCCACAATCTAGTTATAAAATACACCAGATTTCTGACAAGAACTTTCAGGGACCACCAACAGTAGGCTGTGCCACAATGGAAGGTGAGCTAGGAGTTTGCCGTGACAGAAACTGAGGTGAAATGCATTCAAAAAATAAGGGAACTCGTATTGCTTGAAAATACAGCTGAGGCTAAAAGAAGACTAATACCTGGTAGCAGAGAAGATGGATCAGTTTTTGCTCAGACCAGGACTGCAACACATTTCCTAAATAAACCACTATAGTTCCAATGATAAATTGAGAATTATATAATTCCATGCTTAATATGCTAACTAGAATTAAGAAAAGAGCACTTAAAAGTTTGGAACTACTAGGCTGGAACAAGAATGATCACTTATTGAGCATATTAATTTTTCTTCATGAGCAATGAATCTTGAAAACCACAGTGTTTGTCAAAATAATTAAATTCCATTTTCTTTTCAGTCACAAATGCCTACACATCTTGCCAAACTAATCCTTGCTTGCTACTCAGATGTACTTTCTAAAACACATTTTTTCTTTTTTCATTTAAGAGGTAAGGCAAAAAAAAGAAATCATTGTTTTACTCATATTGATTATAACCTTCAACATTGTTCACACTAATCCTACTAAGAGAATTAGTTTTTCACAGTCAGGTTCACATGTAACACAGGGATAAAACAAAGCCGAATTTCCTTTATTTTTGACAGTGCTAATTTCATTCTGATTTGCTTTCATATGTTTTATCAATGAGTCAGGCTACTGGATCCCATAATTACAAAATGAAAAAGGCCTGGTGATTTCAGGTGACATACCAGTGTCAGTCTTATTTCGTAATTCCATTATATCTGTAGGTAGACATCTACATATTTCTTATTTCCTTTATTGATAGTAACAGTGGCAGTTAATCAAAAAGGATTTTTTGCTATCCTTTGCAAAACCTCTGTGATTTCTGCTGTGACACTTCAGTACAGATCAAGAGGCTTTATTCAGTACTGTAACAGCCCTACACACAAAGCCCCCCCTCAAATCCCAATGTCAAACCACACTAAAGAAAACCCTGAAATTAGTTAATTGTACTGACACACAGTTAGACTACACTTATCCCATAGAAAAAGGCAATATCTTTTCTCAGTCCTTGTCAAGGCTCTGAGTGCAGCCTGCCACACACCTTCCTAGACACTAGGCTGCCTGCACTCAAGGCTAGCTCTGACACGATGCAGGCATGTAACCTTGGGTCAGATGGCAGTGATAGTGCTGTGTGAGCTGGAAGAAGCTTTCCTGGTTACTGCACAAGGGAGACAGAAGTTAAGTTGAATGTCTTCCCAGTAGATCTCTGATCCTACTCAATTGTTTTTTTAAGCATAGGTGCGAACAAACTTTTTCATCAGTAACACTTGCCTGCTTGAAGGATGTTTTTTCTTGCTGCTTCAAAACCAATCCCAGTCCCCAAATCCTAACCAAATAAATACATTTTGATTGAAAAACTCAACTTGGTATCGACAATTATAAGCACCTAGCTTTCACAATCAAATACCAAGTTTGTAAGAATCCAATTTTTTTTAATATGTATTATTTTATTTACTGTTTTTTTAATTCCTTCAGATGCATCTAGATCAAGTTTTCCTCTGCAATCAATATGCCTATAAATTAACGTTTTGTTTTAAAATGAAGCTGATATTCACAGGAAATCACTTGCCTCCAGGAAGCGGACCTTCAAAGAAAAAAAAATAATATTTTGAGACTTCCAATAATGTTTACGCTGCCTGAACAGCTCTTGCTGAGGGCTAAAGCTAGCATAGGCTGCACTAGATGAGTGCCGCACTGGCTATTGATGGTATTTGGCAAATGCATACAATATACTCTGCAATAAATTACTATAGTGGTAAATACTTATATTTAAAAATCCTTCAAAGGTCTTAGCTGTTAAAAATCCACTTTGCCAAAATTCAGGTTTTTTTTTTTTCCTTTTTCCCACCTCTTGTTTATCTTACCCCTCTTCATTCATAAGGTCTACAAGGTAAAGTTTGTCTCTCATTAAAGCTACATTTTGTATTGCCTTCAGTCATCATGCTGGAAAACACTCTCTATGCCGAGTAATGTAAATGGGTTTGTATCTATATTGTTTATGATTGAAGTCCTTTGGGGCAAGTATCCACATCCATTCCAGCAGGACACAATGGCAGGACTGCGATTCATTATCCCCTGCACCTCAACAATATGGGCCTTCCATCCATGGAACGGGGTTGTGACCTACTCCTAATCCCTAATTTGGGGATAGAAGGCTTCTTGGGACATCCTTGGAGAACCGTAGAGGGCTTAGCCCACTCAGGTCACTTTCCTACCATAAGCAGAGTTTGAATCCGTATGCACCCTGTCCTATCAGTGTTAGGGAGCAGAACGAGGGGGGTTGCTCCACAAGGAGAAGCAAACCTGAAGCTGAGGATAACACCAAGACAGGGAGAGGTAAGCACAACCGTACCTTCAGCATGACTCAGGCACAGAACCAGGATGACAGCCTGAGCTTAAGTCCTGCTCCCAGGAGAAGTGGGGGAAGGCTCCCCAAAGAGGCTTCTCAGAGCTTTCCTCAAGGCCTTCACCATATCAGAGCTGGCCCTCGGTTTAGGCAGCCAGATTCTCAGGATGGGGAAGGATGCATGCTGGCCGTTCCCAGCTGTCCTGGTAATTAACTGATTTAGTCCATTTCGAGTGTGAACCCATTTTGTGTCAACCTGGAGACTAGGAAGCTGAACTGACTTGACAATGTTGTTGCGTTCTGTATGCATGTATATCCTGCAGAATGGGACATCCTAAATATTACTTCGATACCCTCTACCATAGCAGTAAGGAATCAGTAATCTCCTCTTGGAGATTTGAGATAGAATTTAATTTATGTTTTAACATATTTAATTGGGTTTTTTATCTATTTATATTTAATAATCTGAACTGGGAGGCTTTAAGTGATTTCATAAACAATAGATTAATTGTGACGAGTCCCTAGTGAGATTTTGTTAAGTTTATAGCAGAAGAAAATCAAAATATGGAGCTAGGAGACAGTTGCCTATACTAATTTATTCAGCTTCCTAAGGTCTGGAATTACAGGTAATTTTCAAATAACTTTAAGGTTTTTTTCCAATTCCACTGAGCTAAACTTTACACCAATTGTGTTACCAAAATTCTTAATAGTATGGATAGTGTTTATGAGAGCTATATCTCATTCATTTACATACATACATACATTAATGGATGTGACTTTCCTTAAAAAGTAGTATTTAACATACAGCAAGTGGGTGTATATATATATATATCAGCAGAAAATTAAAACCATATATAGCAACTGTTAGAAGCATATTTATATGTACACATTTAATATTGTTATTTTAGTGTTATATTTAATGTTATTAAAGCATAATGCATGGTTTTAATATTAATTTCATATGTATTTTAAGATTTTATTGAGTCTAATATTCCAACACAGCAAACAGTTTATGTCAAATACCTCATTATCCATTTGTAAAAACAAGTCTCTTATAAATGCGGTAATTGGATAAGAAGATGTAAATTACAAGTTTGAAAACTAGTTATAAAGGGAATGGTTTGCAATACATTAACTATAATCTGCCCAGGAAAAGTTGTTTTTTTCTGCTTCTTTCAATTTATGACAGTCTCCCTATTTTCTTACAAGATCATTTACAATTTATAAAGGAAAGAATCATATTCTTTGAGCAACAGCAAGCATGCCATACAAATCTCATAGAAATCACAGACAGAAATGTTGGTTGGATGAGATATGCGGAGGTCCGTTAGTCCAGCCTCCTGCCTGATGCAGCCCTTCTGCCAACGTTATATCAGGTCAGCCATGGCCCTGTCCGGCTTTTGTTAGTCCTTCAGTTTCTCCCACTATCTCTGAACTCAAGGTCTACCAGCTGTTGTGTCAGACACTTCAACTAGTCTAGTGTCATCTGCAAATCTGTTTTGATGAATGAATTAAGCATTATGTGCCCCCGTTACAACCACTTGGTTATTTTGCTACCAGGTGCCATTTGGATGTCAAGCCATTGATTATGACATTTTGAGCCTGGTAGTCCAGCCAATTCTCAGCCCATCTAACAGCCGATTCATCCAGCTCATACATCTTCATACTCCCAATGAGAACCCTGTAGGAGCTGATGTCAAAAGTCTTACTGAAGAAAAGTATATTACATTCAACAGATGTCAACAAATGCCAGCAAAGAGAAGTAAAAAGTACCTGCGTTTGCCCAGTGCATATAGTCATATTTTATTTTGTTGCCCTGATATGTTACTATTTATAAACCAAAAAAGATAGTGCCTAAAATTGAAACAAATGCATGAGCAAATGAACTCTCCACAAGCCAACTGTACATGGCAAAGAAATCAAATGACGCTATCTCAACATCTTTGGGATAATAACCTGAAAAGACAAAAAAAAGTCTGGTATAAAATATACAGAAATCTATTGTCTAGATTAAGCTCAAAACACATTTCTTCTCATTTTTTTCTCATTTCTTTCATGAAGAAGCAGATTTTGGAGCAAATTATAGAAGTCTACAACCTTGGACTGAGAAGGAGAAACAGAATGAAGAGCCTTCTGTTCTTCTGAACATCCAGTCACCACCCTCCTATAAAACAAACCTAGGAATGTACCTTGTTTATCTTAGTCAAGCTGTCAAGCTAAAGCTTGAAGAGAGATGATCTGTAAGACATTCAGTTTCTTGCCTATAAAGATAGCACAATATCAACTGTTTCATTAACAGAATTACTTTCCATGTGCCTGTTTCTTCCTATGTTTTATTGGTTCTGTGCAGAAGTGGTATTATTTTGGATGTCTAGAACAGGTAGGATATACTTTTGTACTGTGTGCACAGTTCTGCAGGATAACAGATGGGCAGGTATACTAATAATGAAAGCATTTAGAGTTCATGCCAGAGGCTAATTTTACTTGACTAAAATAATCATCCAGCCAACAGTTATACAGTGTACCTATCAATAAAGGTTGGGTAACTGAATATTTATTTAAATTAAAGATACTTGTTTAATCTGGGCATTTTAAATTTTATTTTTAAAAGATTAAAATTTTGTAAAATAAATAATTTACTGATGGCACCAAGTCGCAGTTTCCTTTGAGGATATACATACACATTATAAACATCCCTTAATTTTACATTTTAAGATTGCTAAAAGGAAAGTACTCTATCAGTATAGAAATGGACCTGTTCTTGTAGATGCACACAAAGGCATTTGCTAAATAGTACATGATATGCTATTCTCTTTAAGAGGGCATCGTATTCAAAATTCTTCCTTTCGTATATTTCCAGTTTCTAGATTTTCACATTTTTTACTCTAGAAATAGGAACTAAAACTCAAGTGAGTGAAAAAACATCTATTCTGCAACTACTTCTAAAATCCCCATTTTAAGGATGTGGATGAGATCTGGAGGCTTCTTTATTGAATGGAAGATTATACTACAGCTTAAATGAAGCAGTTCACTTTTGGTCACGTACACAAATACATAATTTGACAAAAATGTGACCTTCACTACTCTTTTACATACTCTCCAAATTTTCCTAACGAACAAAGCATACAGATTGACTTTTCATCAAAATAGGTAAGAATACACTTAGTATCTGTCACTTTGCAGAGCAGCTGCATGGAAGAACTCTAAAGATCTCTTGCTTGGCCCTTTACATTTGGGAGTAAATCAGCTGAGAAAAACTCAATAGTAGTTTAAGGGATTCAAGAGTTCTTTTCTTTATTTCTTTCTTTTTTTTTCCTTCTTTCTTTTTTCTTTCTTTCTTTTTCTTTCTTTTTCAATAATTGGCTTTCTAGTTAGTCACAAGCTTTTCTATTCTAAGCCAAAATTGTCATCAGCTTCAATTACACTCTGACAGAGTTCTAAAAGCCTTGATCCAGAAAAATGCCAAAGATTTTTTCCTTAGCGTATCAAACCACAGTACAGCCAGCTCAGTAAGATGCAATCATGTGTGTAACTTCAACCATGTAACTATCTCACTGATTCTAATACTTCATACTCATTTCAGTTGTCTCCATGAATACCCAGGTGATGAAAGACATCTCTCCAAATGCTTTGCTAGACTAATGCCCATTTTGATTCCTTGAAGTCAGCGGGAGGAGTCTGGACTGTGTTGCCTTTTGGATAGTCTGTATGGTTATCCTCCTTAAGGCCATGACACTTCCTAGTTAATGAATTCTGGTTTTGTAAAATGTAGCAATATTCATAACACATTTTTCTTTCATAAATGAAGTCATTGAGAATCTCAGAGAGGAAAAATAAATTTTGCTTAGAAATGTATCAGGGAGCGAAGAAAACATAATAAAACTTAAGCAGAGGAGCTAAAAATTTAGATTTTACCAGATAAGCTAATATGGCCTTCAAATTTACAGATCAAATTTACCCCTCACATCTTAACTGACAATGACTTAATGTCCCCAATGTACTTCTAAGTACATCTCTTTTATCATTGCGAAGCAATGTTTTCTGCACATTTTGATTTTTTTCTCTAATTTTGCTGGTCTTACTATTTCTGGAAAACAATTTCAAAAGCAAACCAAAGAGTTTATCAAACAATTTCTTGAAGATAAAATCTTTCCATTATAAAAGAGGGAAACTTAATGCCTGTATTTTTGAGGATATAAATTGGTAATAATCTAGTAAACTGATCCTTGCTCTCAGATTACTGCATCAACCTGCTTTTGCTAGTCTTTGGGTGTGACATCATTGCAAAGAGGAATATCACCTAAGCAACGCTATAATGCTAAAAAGCTTATAGCTGAAATGTGTAGAAGGAAACAGATGGGGCAGTATCTGGAAATTTTATTTGTCACATATCGTCCATCTGTTTCACTCCCTGTCTGCATGTTTTGCAGTAATATCCATTTTTAGGAAGGCAAGTCAATATAATTCTACAGAATTGGTTTAATCTTCTGTTTTATTATTATTATTTAATTTTTATTTTTTACAATTCATTAGCGGCTGGCAGGGAAACATAAAACCCACACTGACAATACAGCCAAACAATCCTCATCTCCATTCCATGAGAGGCAAAGTTATACTTTAGGGAAGAATTAGTAGATGTTAACTCTTCTTATTAATCGGCTCTAATAATTTTGGCAGTTCCTCACATGCAACAGACCTCCTAAATAAGTGAATGATAGAGACTATTTTTAAATGCATTCTAAAACTGAAAGGATTATGTGTCATTTTAGAGTAAGTTCTAGTTTTTTTGTAATAAGTAGCTCTGAAAATCGGTAAGTCTTTTTTGGCAGGTATCCGAGTCTCTGAAAATAGAGCCACAAAATGCTTTGCGACAGGTATATTATTTATGGAGAGTATATAAAGGCTTTGGTTGTAAAAATTAATATGGGCTGAGCAATTCTATTTGCTTTCTGCTTCTCATTCTTAGCTACACATAAACTAACATAATGTCGCTACTATTGCTCTCCAAATTGTTTCTTTCTCACAGGACCAAAATTAAAACAAAAGCCACTTAAAATAGCAGCATAGTCAGAAAGGACAATGGCTTAAAAGGAATTTATTAGAAGTCAAGACAAGAAATGAGTGGTGCTTACAAATGGCACACAGAATCCAGTATCAGGCAAGATCATGGCTCCTGTCTGTTCCTTATGCATAAGTACCAATAGCGAGGTATTAATAGATGATCATTTAGCTTTGTAAGAGTTAAAAAATAATGGCAGCAGCTGGGTTGGGTGCATGAGATTCATAGTCTGACTAATTGCAGGGGTGGTGAGCAAGGCAAAATGGAGGGTTTGAAACAAAAGAAGCTCCATTCTGAAATGAGCTCCATCCTGATGCCATTTGTAGCTCATCAAACTGTAACAACTCTGCTCTTGACTCTAGCCTCTTCAGGATGCAGTGATTACTATTGTTGTCATCCTTCTCTTCACAGCCTGTCCTGTCAAATTATCTTATTTACCCTCTCTTTATTACCTAGGCCCAGGTCCATCCTAGTCTGCCCCTGTTCTTTTGACTATTTTTCCTTTCTTTCCCCCTTTAATTTTACAGGATTACTTCATAACCTGCAGTTATCTGCATCTGTTAGCATATCAGCCTTTAAACTGACAATACTCAGTGACCCCAGCAACAGAGGGTCTCACAAGAATGGCTTTCTGTCAGTGTTAGATTCTTCCTTTTCTTCGTGTCTCCTTTGTCTACTTTGATCTTGAATTCTGTTCCCTGCTTTGATATTGATTCCTAGTCACACATCTCATTTCGTTATCCCTTGTCTGTCTTTATCTCGTCTTTTGCCAGCCCCTTCCCTAATACCTGCTTTGGTTGAACACAACCCTGGCACGAGGACATCTCTGGTTCCTCCTGACCTGGGTCCAAATCACAGACCGTGCCTCACCTTGCCCCTAAAATGGGTTAATTCTTTAATCGTTGTGATTCACACATTTCAACTCATCCTAAGTGTTGTATCTGATTATTCTCTCTATCCTTTAAACCTCTTTTTCATGTTTACTTGCTTTATCCTTTGATTACAGTCCTCTTAAGAACATAGGACAGGGTTGCACTGGTCATCAAATCCATTCCTCCTGCTTTTTGCAGGCAAGTTTTTCATGGAACTACTTTCATAAATCTGCCAAGCTCTACTTTTAAATCAATTAAATTTTCTCCCTCTGCTCTCCTAACAGAAGGCCGTTTCCACACCTGGAAGAAACCATCTTCCAGTTTTCCAGCCTATGCTGATTTGTATCTTGCTTACGCTCATTTCCTTTTGTGACAATTCCATCCATTAACATCCCTGATATGCTTAGAACTGTCTCACATCTTATTTTGCTGGTTAAACAAAACTCTTCTAATCTATGTGTCTCAGATAAGCTCTCCATGCCCCAGAGGCCTCTGCTCTGTTTATAATTCCCTATAATATCCTAGGTGGGATGCAACAGTACAACAGTATTAATTTTCATATCTTCACTGGAAATATTTTATCTGATCCTAGGCCTTATGTATCCTAGGCACTATGTGCTTATTTTATAGCTGCATCACTCTGGTGACTCAAAAATGCCTTCTGACTCACTGACTTCCACCCAGGAGTTTCGGGTTATATTCTCTATTGTTAATTCTCATAAGAAACTGTTACTGTTAGTCCTTATGTTCATGACTCTGGATCTTGTAGATCTAATTTTCTATACTTCAGTCATCAAGAATAAAAATTGTATAAATTCATGAGGTATATACGTGTACATAAATGTATAAATTTGTAACGTATATGTTGGTCTTCCCCAATCTTATTTTATCAGCAAAACTCATTTAAAAACCCTCTAATTTTTATGCAAAGATCATGAAAATATTAAGTGATATTGGCTCTTAGATGGGTGCTTACCTGATTCTACTCACATCCTTCTTTCAACCCAGCAGTTCTCACCTCAGTACACACTATCATTATTGCCCCTTTAGCCAGTGCTATAGCTAAAAAGCTTCATATCTCTCCATTTTGTCCAGCTTGTCATGGCCCTGAGTGCACCTACAGGCTCTGCAGTCTCTCCTCCCCTCTCCTATGGATTTGGCTGCCTGTGCTCAAGGCCACCTCTGACCTGGCACGGCCATGTAACCTTGTGTCAGGCAGTGGTGACACATTTGATGAGTGAGGAAGAGCTTGGAGAAACCTGGTTGGTGCCTCCCAGCATTTAGGGAGTGGATGCTGCATTTAAGCTCAAGCCCTTGCCTTCAGTCTCTGCCTGTGCTTTGCATGTGTATGCCTCGCTTTGCACCTCACTGATTCTGACCCTGATTTACAGACTTGACTTCCTGGCTTGATCTCAGATCTGTCTCCTCACTATGAACCTGTCTGGAGATCCGGACTCTTGGCGGATACTGGTTATCATCACCAGACCTGCTCTTCCTGCATTCAGGTACTGCGGGATCAAGCCCTGTTGGTCAGGCCACTGCTTGGTGGCTTCATCTTCCAACTTGCCTCCTCTTGCTGCTTCTTGACACAGCTCAGCATTTAATAGTATGAAATTATTTCCTGTGGTTCAGATGTGAAAAATGTCGTTGATTTAATAAGCCAGTAGGTTATCCTGGCATATCTTGCTTCTCTGTGTCCCCAAACTTCTAAAGTTTATAGCTCTGGTGTACAGTTAGAGAGATGTCAGTGTTGGCTCTGACTGATGATTAGGTACCTGGGTATGACAACAGTGCAGCTGAACTGAAAGTAGGCTGAGTTCTTACAATGCCATCTCACATTAAAGACCATACAGGCTCAACAGCAGGAAAAGCCAATTTGAAGAAAAGGTCAGGTAGATAACATAAGTTGGGTTTAATATTGGTGTAATATTGATATTTGGGGAAGTAGGGACCCCTACAACCAATCTGCTGTTGATCTTAATAATTCATGAGTCATGGAGATATTTTGCAGATACCTAAAAAGAGGAAAACATACTGGGACAGGCACTGAAAAAACACTAGCTTTTGTTTCCAAGACTGACAGCAGCCTGAGAAACTGCAAAGGCAAGAAAGGCTGGTACACAGGAAAAAACAGCACTGACAAGAGTGAATTTGACTCATCTTTGGATATAAATAAAAAGGTTGTTAAGACAGTTTTGAACATAAAGTCAAAACTATAACCCACTTCAGCCCCTGTAAGTGATGAATCCGTATAGGAGCCTACTACCTAAGACCTGATGAGACCTTCTTTACATAAAGCAGCAGAGGATCCCGCCTTCAGGTCTCGCTTTCAGTTTCTACAATCTGCTTCTGGAGTATTACCTCAAACTCATGTGTCGCGCTTGCAGCTCTCAGAGTCCTGGAAAGAATTTCTCCAGCTGGGGGAGTACGCAACTCATGCTTTTATGCAGCAGCTGCCACTGTGCTTGGCCTAATTCAACCAGTAAATGTGCTTTCAGAATCAAACTGGTGTAGATGTAGTCAAATCCCTACCTATAAAACTGGCACTGAATTCTCCAAATTACAGGCGTATACTTGGGGTGAAGCAATTTTACTTTATTTATTGTACTTAACAATTCACGAGCTTATTCCTCTTGTATATATGCACAATTCCTTGCAGTCAAAATTTTTGCATGAAAGGAATTGCAGAAAGAGAAGCATCCAGAGTAAATTAGCGACTGTATTGCTTGTATGGAAACACTTTACGGATTAAATAGTGACAGTGAAAAAACTGTGGATAGCGTCATAAACACGGTCTCCCTCTCTGTCCCTCACTGCATGTATACTTCCACAACAAAGGAAATAGTTAACAACATGAAAACCATCAAAATGAACCTTGAATGTGGGTTTCCCAGTAAGAAGTGCAGAAGGCCACTACATCATCTCTTGGCATGAGGACTGACGTATTTTCCGTTGACTTACGAGTGCCAAATGGCTGAGCCATGTAAGAGCATTACTGTCGCCGCCCTGTACTTGGGAGCAGTTTCTAGAAGGCCATGGATGGGTGATGGGTGATGGGTGTCCCATAACAGGAATCCCAGGCAATTTGGGGTGAAACCTCAGAAGTGAGCAGTCACTGTGAAGAGAAAGAACAGGTCTGCTCAGGGCGGGATGACAGTGAGAGAAACAAGCAGGCTGTGTTGCTGGATGTAACAGCCTATTGTACGCAAAATGCCTCGTTCCCTGAATTTGGGTTTGGAGTAACAGACAAATTTACCAACAGAAAAGGCTGTGTGTGGTTTGAGAGCTAAAACAGACAATGTATCAAACTCAGGCTTGTGCATACTTACCCCTAACGTTGCTCAGTGTTGACTTCAGCGAGTAAAGATGTGTTTGTGCGCATACACACTGAAGTACTTGTGTCGGGAAATGCATGTAATTGCATGTGAAATACAAAGAACATTCAGTCTGGAGGGCTGTGGTTCGGGGTCTGTGAAGATGCAAGGGTGACCACGCAAGTCAGAAACGGGCTGCCAGCGCAATCTTATTTTTGTGCCTTTGTGCAGATACTCTGTAAGTTCAGCCCAGCTCTCTTTTTCTAACAATTTATTGTGTGCTTTTTCAGGATGCTTATATGCAGATTGGAAGCCTTGCTGTTGACTTCCATTATCAAAAACGGGTTTTATTGACTTTTTTGAAGTAATTTATTTTCTTTAGGCACACTACACAATAGATTTTAATCTGCATTTTATTTTAATGCAAAATTATTTTTTTCTTTATGCAGTAATATGGATTTTTTCCTGTCATATGTGGTCAGTGCTGACATACTACTCCCAGACACAGCAGTAAAAATGTATCTGACATATTTGCAATTCCAGTTTTCCGAATGCCTACCCAGAAAGCTTTTTTTTTTTTCCCCTCCACAGTACAGGTATTTTTATATCTCTCAGATAACTTGATAAGTGTTTCGGTTTTGAATGGTTAGAAAATTTCCAGGAAGGTTCCGCGTCGTTTTCTGATCCGCAGGATCTGACCCCCGCGAGCGCAGGGTGCCGGTGGCAGGCGGCACTCCGGCGGCCGCGGGAGCGGCCGTTACGGCGGGTGCCGTGGCCGTTAGGAGGGCACGTGCCGCCCTCCTCGCGCGGCGCCTCGTGTGACTGGCGCCGAGAGGCAGGCGTTTGCTCTCCCGGCGCCACCTGGCCGCTCCCGAAACGCCGGGCCTCGGCGGCCTCCCGGTGCGCGCCCGGCCGCGGTAAGCACCGCGGGGAGCCTGCGGCAGCCTCTGCCCCCGCCGTCGGCCCTAGCTGCCGGCTTTACTCTCCGCGGGCGCCCACTGGTCCCTCTCGCTATCGCTCCTCGCCTGCCCTCGGAGACGCGGCCCGGGGCGGCGGGGCGGAGAGCGGCGGGGCGGGGGCGGGGGGGGCAGGGGTGTGTCCTGCTCCCTGCCCGGGGCACCGGGGTCTCCTCTCCTCTCTCGGGCGGCGGCGGCTCACTCGCTTGGCTGGCCCGCGGCGGGGCGAGCCACCAGCTCGGCTGCCCAGGAGCCATGGCACGGGAAAGTTTGCCGCTCCTCCTGCTCCTGGCGGCGCTCGGCAGCCGAGGCCAGCCGCCGCCGCCGCCGCCGCNTGCAGTAATATGGATTTTTTCCTGTCATATGTGGTCAGTGCTGACATACTACTCCCAGACACAGCAGTAAAAATGTATCTGACATATTTGCAATTCCAGTTTTCCGAATGCCTACCCAGAAAGCTTTTTTTTTTTTCCCCTCCACAGTACAGGTATTTTTATATCTCTCAGATAACTTGATAAGTGTTTCGGTTTTGAATGGTTAGAAAATTTCCAGGAAGGTTCCGCGTCGTTTTCTGATCCGCAGGATCTGACCCCCGCGAGCGCAGGGTGCCGGTGGCAGGCGGCACTCCGGCGGCCGCGGGAGCGGCCGTTACGGCGGGTGCCGTGGCCGTTAGGAGGGCACGTGCCGCCCTCCTCGCGCGGCGCCTCGTGTGACTGGCGCCGAGAGGCAGGCGTTTGCTCTCCCGGCGCCACCTGGCCGCTCCCGAAACGCCGGGCCTCGGCGGCCTCCCGGTGCGCGCCCGGCCGCGGTAAGCACCGCGGGGAGCCTGCGGCAGCCTCTGCCCCCGCCGTCGGCCCTAGCTGCCGGCTTTACTCTCCGCGGGCGCCCACTGGTCCCTCTCGCTATCGCTCCTCGCCTGCCCTCGGAGACGCGGCCCGGGGCGGCGGGGCGGAGAGCGGCGGGGCGGGGGCGGGGGGGGCAGGGGTGTGTCCTGCTCCCTGCCCGGGGCACCGGGGTCTCCTCTCCTCTCTCGGGCGGCGGCGGCTCACTCGCTTGGCTGGCCCGCGGCGGGGCGAGCCACCAGCTCGGCTGCCCAGGAGCCATGGCACGGGAAAGTTTGCCGCTCCTCCTGCTCCTGGCGGCGCTCGGCAGCCGAGGCCAGCCGCCGCCGCCGCCGCCGCAAAGAGGTACAGGGGAGCGGGGAGCCCGTGCCTCACTCGCCTCCGCCGGGGCCGCGGAGGACGTAGAGGGGGAGGGGACCTTGCCACCGGCTCGGGAGTCTTTGTGGGGACGGGAGGGCCGGGGGGACAGGGACCGAGCGTGACAAGTAACGCCCAGCCTGTAGAGGGGACTCGGCGGGGGAGCGCTGCCGGGGCACAGCCGCTGGTACCTCGGCCGGGCCGAGGAGGGCTTCTGTGGCGCCCGGAGCGCAGCCCGTCCTCGGGGCCGCGGGCTCCCACCCCGCCGAGCGGCGGCCGCCCCGCTGGCGCGCCCGCGTAACGCCCGCGCTGCCGCCGCCCCGCCCCGGGGCAGGGCCTGCCGGCTCCGCGGGCGCTGCTGCCGGGGTCCTGGCGGGGTACCTGACGGGGAGCTGGTCTGCGCCCCCCGTTACACGCTGTCTCCCACTCGCTCTTCCCACTTAACTCTCACGCACGCTTTTATTAAGAGGCAAAGTCACGGATCAGAGTGTAGCAGATGAGCTGCATTGTGACTGAACACGGAGGGACGAATCATACTTACTATTANCCTCCACAGTACAGGTATTTTTATATCTCTCAGATAACTTGATAAGTGTTTCGGTTTTGAATGGTTAGAAAATTTCCAGGAAGGTTCCGCGTCGTTTTCTGATCCGCAGGATCTGACCCCCGCGAGCGCAGGGTGCCGGTGGCAGGCGGCACTCCGGCGGCCGCGGGAGCGGCCGTTACGGCGGGTGCCGTGGCCGTTAGGAGGGCACGTGCCGCCCTCCTCGCGCGGCGCCTCGTGTGACTGGCGCCGAGAGGCAGGCGTTTGCTCTCCCGGCGCCACCTGGCCGCTCCCGAAACGCCGGGCCTCGGCGGCCTCCCGGTGCGCGCCCGGCCGCGGTAAGCACCGCGGGGAGCCTGCGGCAGCCTCTGCCCCCGCCGTCGGCCCTAGCTGCCGGCTTTACTCTCCGCGGGCGCCCACTGGTCCCTCTCGCTATCGCTCCTCGCCTGCCCTCGGAGACGCGGCCCGGGGCGGCGGGGCGGAGAGCGGCGGGGCGGGGGCGGGGGGGGCAGGGGTGTGTCCTGCTCCCTGCCCGGGGCACCGGGGTCTCCTCTCCTCTCTCGGGCGGCGGCGGCTCACTCGCTTGGCTGGCCCGCGGCGGGGCGAGCCACCAGCTCGGCTGCCCAGGAGCCATGGCACGGGAAAGTTTGCCGCTCCTCCTGCTCCTGGCGGCGCTCGGCAGCCGAGGCCAGCCGCCGCCGCCGCCGCCGCAAAGAGGTACAGGGGAGCGGGGAGCCCGTGCCTCACTCGCCTCCGCCGGGGCCGCGGAGGACGTAGAGGGGGAGGGGACCTTGCCACCGGCTCGGGAGTCTTTGTGGGGACGGGAGGGCCGGGGGGACAGGGACCGAGCGTGACAAGTAACGCCCAGCCTGTAGAGGGGACTCGGCGGGGGAGCGCTGCCGGGGCACAGCCGCTGGTACCTCGGCCGGGCCGAGGAGGGCTTCTGTGGCGCCGGGAGCGCAGCCCGTCCTCGGGGCCGCGGGCTCCCACCCCGCCGAGCGGCGGCCGCCCCGCTGGCGCGCCCGCGTAACGCCCGCGCTGCCGCCGCCCCGCCCCGGGGCAGGGCCTGCCGGCTCCGCGGGCGCTGCTGCCGGGGTCCTGGCGGGGTACCTGACGGGGAGCTGGTCTGCGCCCCCCGTTACACGCTGTCTCCCACTCGCTCTTCCCACTTAACTCTCACGCACGCTTTTATTAAGAGGCAAAGTCACGGATCAGAGTGTAGCAGATGAGCTGCATTGTGACTGAACACGGAGGGACGAATCATACTTACTATTATTATAGTTTAGGGACGGCTGAACGACATGTCCTGGTCCCCGAAGCGTCACATAGTCTTTGCAAGCTAATCTGTTGGCCGCCCTCTCCCCCTGTTGTGCCCATCTCTTGGCATCATGCGATTAGAGGAAGCTTGGTGGGCTGTATTGAAACAAATGCGGGCTGCTCGGGCTGCTTTTACTTAAGGTGACAATTTGATGCACTTATCCAGTAACAAAGCTTTTCTCAGTGTTGAAAACTAACCACGACTGGAATGGCAATAGCATCAATTGTATTCTGCACGACTAGTCAATGTCTTACACATACAATCGTCTTTTATTATTAGTGTTATGTGGAAAGATGAAAAAGGGTGATGTACAGACACAGGAGAAAGAAACTTTGTTAAATTTATCAGCTTTCCTAGGAAATCCTTAAAACCATTCTTCAGCTCACAGTATTCCTTCTCGTGCCTGCATTTGCTGCTCTTTACATTTTTAGCCTTGCTAAAAAGAATTCAGTAGGCAGATACCATGGGTGTGTTAAAATAAAACTAATAAAAGCCACTGGAATAACAGCTAGCTTCTGTTTGACCATGATGTCACACTATAGGCTGAACGCTTTGGATCAGGAATTTTTAGGGCTTAGGATTTACTTTGGAAAACATGATGCACTGTCATGTCATGAAAAAAGTGTCTCAAGCAGGCGGCTCCTTATACTAATTTTACCGTGTGGGGATAAACAATGGTTGATCAAGTATCTATGTACATAAAAACTCATCCAGAATTAGACTGTGTTTAGATGATGACTTATTGGTAAGCACTGAAGACTGAGATTTTAAAAGTAGAGCATTTAAGATACAGTACATAATGCATTTTCCTCTTGCCTTTTTTTTTCTTTTTCCCCCTGCCAGCTAATTCATTTTTCATCTAGAAAGATACTGATTTGGCATTTCTTTTATTATTCTCTCTCTCTCACTCACATGCACACAGAGAGATACTTTTGGAGAATGGCCTTTTCTTTATGCAGTATCTTGTTTTTTTTAACCTCTGCAGTGAAGGGATATGATCATTATTTTCCTTTTAAATGAGAAGTGGGTGTCTTGGGCATTCATCTGCTGCATCGTTGGTATTATGTTATAACTGAGTTCTGGTAATTCTGTGAGGAGCACTAGGACTTTTAATTAAATGTTAATAACGTGATGATGGGACCTTCTAAACCTCACAGTTGAATTCACGTCCTGGCCTGCCAAATTTTTAAGCCATTTACTATCTTTTAAATTTCTTTCTAAGATCTGTTACAGCTGCTAGGAGGTGCTAGCACTATGTAGATACTACTGTGTAGCCTGGGCAAAGAGGTAATGAACTCCTCTCTAATGCAAAAAGTTTGAAAAGTCTGACTTCACTGAAGTCCTGGGAGATTTTTAATATGTACAAGAATGTTGCTAGAACCATGGTTTATACCTTTAGACTTACGACTTTTGTTTTTTCTACTTAATAGTTATTTGGTAATAACCATAACGCTGGATGGTAAGTATTGCTTTCTAATTGTTAGCACCAGTCAGACGTCTGTGGAGAAAATTATGTAACAAAGCTGCAATGCTTTGAAAAACAGTATTTGAGACATCACAATGAATTCCCATGGTGTTTTTTAGAACAGAACAGTTCAAGAACATTTTGCACCTCAAAGATGAGAACAGTCTGTAATTCTGTTTTTCTTTTTTTGTTTTGGTTGGGTTTTTTTAAATTGTTTTTTTATTTTTAAGTTGGTAGAAGATTTACTGTGGTCAGAATCCTGGAGTTAATTTGAAGTTTTTTCTTTTCCAGCCACACATGTTATTTGTTCTTCTGTTGTTTGAACACTAAGTAGTCATGTAGAATTTCTCATAAAATGGAAGAAACAGAACCAGAAGGGCATATGCATTTTGTAACAGTGTTTCTTAAAGATATGTGTAACTTGCAGTTAAGGCAAACTTACTGAAGTGCTATATAATGTTCCTTTTGAATCTTGAACCTTGGTTCATCCTCTTTCCTGTGGAATGTGAGAGAAACAAAATAGTAGTAGTTCAGAAAGGAATAAAAAACTTGCTTTTGATCTTGAAGAATTCATCCTTCATCCATTAAAAGGTCTAAGTATCTATCATGGGAGAGAACTGAGGCTATGTATCTGTGAAAGCTGTGAATAGTAGGGACAGGCCTAAGGAACATATACTGCACAGTAACTTGATCTGTGGTGTCAGCTGCTGGCAACTGTGGAGATAACTCATGGAGTACAGGTGTTTCTTAGCATCTCACAAATTGGAAGTGTAAGTTGACTCCAAGAGCTGAGGTATATAGGACCTTATAAAGTCAAAGTGCAATTTCTCACTTGGAAGAGAAATGAGGGATGAACGTCAACCTAGTGTTAGCAGAATATGAGTGGTGCCAGTCTGTTAGGCAACGGATGGTGGCAGGTTGGTCAATATTTTTAAGTCTGTAGGTGTAGGTTTTTTAAACGAGTCTTCAGAGTTTAGTGCAAAACTGTTGTCTGTGTTATCTCATGGAAGTGAGGAGTTACAAGATTCCTTCCCACATACATGTGCATATTGTACACTGTACTCTGAAAAGTCAAGAGAGATAATGGGACATAATTTTAATACTTCACGTATTAAGATTGAAGAATGTTGTGTGGACTTAGATTCTCTGTTTCTGGAGACAAAAAAACAGATGCTTTGTTAATGTAATCTAATAAAGCAAAAGTCAAGTCTCATTTCTTTATAGGGACCTCTTTGGAGTAAGGTCAGTTTTCAAGAATGACCAACCCTCCCCCCAGCTGTAATCTTGATATAGAAAGCATTTCCATCATGGCTGATGGCATTTAACCACTCAAAACATTCTGCTGACTTTATTTGGACAATGGTGCTTGTAAATGATTTAGTTGGTATTGGAAAGAATAATGTTGGTAAATTTCCATTCTACTGTCCTGATAGAACAAGGCTTAGGTGCTTGCTCTGTTTATCAGCTTGTTCTCACTTAAATAAATTTTGAAGCTGTTGTCCGATATCAACCAAATTTGAAAGCAATGTAGAAATCTTTAAGATAATCACCTGAAAATCAATGGCTATTTGGGAGAAAGAGCCCCAAAGTACTTTCTTTTCTGCGAGAGGAAAGGTAGAATTTAGCCATTATCTGAACCGTTCAGTCTGGTTAGTCAACATATGTGGGGCTCTGGCTTCAAGAATGTGAAGGAGAATATGGCTTGTTGTGGAGGGTGGGGGTCTTACAATGTGTAAAATTCTGTGTATGTTTTAAAAAAAAGTTCTGTAATCCAATTTCAGGATTTTATAACAGGTAACAAGCCTTGTTCACTGAAGGTATACTGCAGTATAGTATATTCTATGTATACCCTTTTTACATTCATTATATATGCTACTAAATGTTTTTGCAGATAAACTTTTGGTGATCTGGAAATTAGGATTTTTGTTCCTTTTTTTTTTTTTTTAAAAACATGTATGTACACAGGACAGATATTCGTCAGTTCTAGAAACTCTCTTAGGAGTATTTACTACTGCCTGATCAATAGGGATTAACCAGACCCAAAATTTTGGGAGTTTCTGCTCTCAAAAATATGTTGTGATTGCTCGTAACTTTTTACTTTAAAGTTATTGTCCATATTATTTTCCTATAGTTTAATAACTGGTTGAGAAAGTGAAAGCAGAGGGTATTAATATGTGTTTCAAATTTAGAGTGTGAGAAAGAAAAACGTAGTAATTAAAGGCCAACCTAAGATATTAGAAATAGATAGAATTGCCCAGACTGACTGGACACATGAATTTGAGTGTGTTTTTTGTGTACATGCTTTAACTTGAAATAACCACAGCCAAACTGAATGAGGTAGGTCTTGTACAAGAATGTGTGAATTTCTCCAAGCAACAAATAAAACCATAAGATGCACTTTATGTTAAACCCCTTATTAATTTTTCCTCCTACAAGTTTTTTACAGGAGTCTTACTTATTAGGCTTGAAATACTAAAGTCAGAACAGTGATTCTTTAACCTGTTCCAAAAATCCGCTTTAAAATAATACAGCAAACAATCATTTTTAATTAATTCAGGCTGGAGGAAGGAATCCACCCACACATGTTCTAATTTCTTATCCAGCTACTTGGACTGACAGTTTTTGGAGATGATAGTTTTTTGGAATAAGAAGCAGCATGAATTCCTGGTGCAGGGTTGCTTTTTTTTTTTTCCTCCCCCACTTTTCTTTTTTTCTGAAGAGTCTGAAGTCCAGACTCCTTATATTTGTAGGTCAGGAATGGTAACAGGACACAAATACATGCAAATGTAAACCAGTGTGTATACCTGATTACCTCCTTTTCTTTCCCAACCTTTCTCTTAGATAATAAGCCCTTAATTACTGGATATTTTTCTTCCTGAATGAGAGTTCTGTCTAGAATATCTGGGAGCTCATATGTCACACACTAACAACTAAGGCCACACTAACAATAGTACAGATGAAATCTTGCTTACAGGTGTATAATACAGACACAAATGTTATGTTTGCTAAACTTTGTATTGACTCCATCCATGTCTTGAAACAGGAAAGGGAATTCCTTGATGTTTGCCAATAAAGCTAGTTCATGAGCTGGCTCTTGCTGATGACTACATGTTATTCTCTTGTACCAGCTACTGTAGTTGATACCTGATTCCTAGTTCCTGCTTTTCTGCAGTTTTGATGTTCTCAATCCGAAAATATAGATAAGGGAGGTACTGAAGAAAATGGCGATGATTTTTGGACCACTTCTGTACCATGGATAAGGTAGAGATTAGACCCTCCTTTTTTTTATTATTTTTTAGGATTTATTTTGATTAGAAAAATGGTAAGATTTCCAAAATTAACTTGAATTTGTTACTCTGAGAAATAACAAAGATCTCTCAGGATTCTTGCAAAACTCAAAACAAATAGCTGTTACTATGCTCAATTTTTTCAGCAGTTCAGTCTCCATTAGTTAAACCTTAGCATCACAAGGATTTTCCTAGGACTCTGCTCCCTGCCAGATTCCTCTAGCAGACATTATCTTTGAATCAGACCTTGTAATAACATTAGACTGTAAAGCAGCTGTAGCAGCATTATGCCAGGGAACTCTTGTGAAACCTCAGGAAGCATAATGAACATTCCTGCAGAGTGGATTGTCCAAATACCATTACAACGCCTTGTTCTGTCCCAACTGACATGTGTACCTACTATCATCATTCATGGATTTAAGATGTAATAAAAAAGAAAATTACCAAAAAGTGAACAAAATAAGATTTTAAAAAATATATTTTTATAGCTATATAATTTTTTTTTTAAATGGGAATTGACTATATCTTGTAATTCTTCACCTACCCCAATGATTGGGGGCAGTCTTGAGGTCAATTAGAAAGAATCAGAAGAATTCTTCATCAGAAAACTTTGGAAAATGCCTCTAAACATACTGTATATTTCCCACTGCTATGGGAAAATGGAGCAAAGCTGGGGGTTGGCAATCAGGAACTTAGAGGTGTAAGAAAAAGAAGCACTGTTTTTCTCCACACTTTCAGTGAGAGTGAGAGTTGATTTAGGATTTAACTTGGTTTTCTACAAAGACACCAACTCCTCAGATGAGCCCTGAGAGTTTTAGATGCCACTTTCACTTGGGCTACCTTTAGGTTTTGGTGGAAGATGCTGAACATGGCAATGTGTTCCTCTGCTTACGTTAGCTGCTCAACAGCCTGCAGTCCTCTTCCACAGAAATATCTGGATAATCTCTATTATAGGGAAATGCATTATAAATTGACTTTTCCTGGAGTATATCCTGCACTGAGAATGCAGAACTACTGCTATACATTTGTTGCTGAATAACTTTTAGGCTGGGAGAAGGAATAAATAAATAGCATTATTTGTACATATTACTATGTTTCTAAATATGTATGATAAAATACTATGTTGCAGTGATAACTATTTTGTGCATTTTCTAAACCCACCTGCAATGGTAGGGAATATGAGTAGTCTGGATTCCTCTGAAAGCCAGAGGAAACAAGAAGAAATGCATGCCTTTTAAAGAATGCAAAATAACAGAAATAAAACATACAGGGCTTTTGAATTTGATATTTGAAACCACCAGGAATAGAACATGTATGTTTGTGCAAATGCCAGAGTTGGTGATTTAAGTGTGATGCAGTTGCACATCTGATTTAGGTGTGTGAATTATGCATGTATTTTTTGTAGTGGCAACAAAAAGATGGTTGCAGAGCATCAAAAGTACACTTCATGTGTTTAACCTTGAGCCATCATTGACAATACTGAATTTGTTAATATTAAAAATAAGTTCTTTGTACCACTTCATCTCTGTGGATCATTTTTTAGTCACCTTTTACGACAATTGTGGGAAAACCTCAATTGTGAACATAAGAATTCCCATACACAGTACATGGCATAAACCAGAGTATGTTTCTTATTGGCTTTTGATTTTGGTGTAATTGGAGAATATTTTCTATTAATCATTCCTTTTTAAAGAAGAATGAGCCCTCACACAAAAAGGTTTTCTTTACCATGGGAAAAAATCCCACACATTTAATTGAAAAATATATTTGTAATATGCACACTGAATTCTTCTCTTAAGCACAGTGTCTTTCTACAGCTGGACACAGCCTTCTAAATTAGTTCCATTGCATTAAGGTTGTGTGTTGTGTGGGTTTAGGGTCTATGTAAGTGTGCTTCTCCCTCCCAGTCACTTTTGATATGCTTATATAGTAAATATGGCAAATATTTTCTACATTCGGAGTAGGTGGGAAGCTTTTACATGCATACCCTATAAACGTTGATTATGCATGCAGCTTCAGTTTCCTCCCCCAGCCGCAGCTTTGTCATGGAGGATAAGGCAGTCATTTGCCAGAAAAATTAATAGTTAAATGCTTGTATCAACTTCATATCTGGTTAACTAGAGGGGAAAATGCACTGAGCCCGCTTGCCATATTGGTACAAGTTATTTACAAGTGACTTTGAAGCTCATGGTTTAATTGGTGAAAGAACTTTTATGGCGTAGAAAAGTGATGGGAAAAACAACAACAACAACGATGACATCATCATCACCAAGACCTTGAGTCAGTTCTTGAGGAAATTAGACACTGTCCCAGAAGAATAAAGTGGAACTCAAGTTGTTACACTGAGTCATTTGTCTATTCATTGAGGATACACCTTATCCTTTGGTCAATATTGTTACTCTCATTATTTCTCTTCTACTGTCCTTCTTACATGGTAATACCTAAAGGGATCAATGGATGCATCTGGGTTGTGATGTATTGGTTCTTCATGATACTAACACATCCGTGGCTGTTTGTACAGTACTTTGCTTCTACTTACCATATCTATTTGTGCCAAAATACCTATTTAAAACTTCTGTGATTCAGAGGTGGTGATAGGTTCTTATGCAACTACTTGTTTTGCTGGTCTGCTTTTTGCCTTCACCTGTTGTCTTTCATCTTGATTGAGTCCTGTAATATAACTCAAAATAGTAAAATTACATGTATGCTCCTAGTAAAAGAGAGATCAGTGCTTGGTTTAGTATGTTACTTTGGATAGAGAGTAAAACTGTGTGCGTAGTTCTTTGCACCGTGTTTCTGTGTTTTTCATTATCTATACAAAATCTGTTTTTTATTTTAGTCATTTGTGGCTTTTAATTTGAACACAGGGCTTACTGATACATGTACAGTTTGACAGTGCTTATCTTAAAAACATGGCTTGAGGAACATAAGGTACTTTTTGAGGGAAAAAGTTTGGTAGAGAAGGCTATTTATGTCTGTCTGTAAGAATAAAAATAAAAATAGTTAGATATTCTGTGAGATGACTGCTAATAAACCAGGGTTTTTGCTTCAGGAATTAACCTTTGCTGATATTAAGCCTTCTCTTTGTATTCCAGACTCTTCAGGGTTAAAACAGAAGTGCCATATATACAGAAGGTGATATGGTGCTGGGTCACATGTGTAAAGTAGTTCAAGAGAAAAATTGTGGTGATGAGCAAACTAATGAAAGATATACAGTAATTTCTGATTGTGTTTAGCATTATAGGGGACACAGACAGCTAATGCCCTCGGGGTTTTGATCTAAACAGCAGATACAGGAGGACAGAAATGCTGAGTTATTAAATTATCAGCTCTGGATATAGGATTTGTTGTTGGCATGAAAATGTTTGTGGAATCAGCTTAGATATAGATTGGTTAAGGCTGATGAGTGGTATCAGCTCAGTAGCTCTACGGGAAATAGGTATTTGTATCTGAGATTTATGGAAGGATGTAAAGAACTTGGTGTGAAAGTGCTGATAGAGTAATGACATTATATAACCGATTGTTGAAGAGATTATATGAGCAGCCTCATTAGAGGGGAAATGGAAGCTGGCAAATACGATGCTAATATTTAACAAGGCCTCACATGGTTATCTTGTAACTGTAGTTTTAGAATTGAACACATTTGTAGACATGATAAAGAATAGAATTCATAAATACATGGATAAATATGTTGTGTTGGCAAGAGCCAGGGTGGCTTTTGTGTGTTATATGGATAAACCTTCAAAGAATTTGTATTACAGATACATACAATAAGGGCTATTATAGTAGACTTGGGTTTTCAGAAGAGCATTTGAGAATATGCCTGAGTATCTTAAACTGTGGTATCATAGAAAAAAAGGAAAGAACTCCTTTTATAGAAGAACTCACAAAGGCTTTGACAAGGTGTATGCTTGGCTGGGATGGAATTAGTCTTGAATTGATAAATATGAACATGAGTTATATTGGAAGCTCTTCGGTAACTTGTTGTAATACTAGTAGGGATCTGCAGAGCCTCTTTCCTTCAATTAATATGAGAAACTGCAACATTCAGTTAAGTAGGGTGCAGGCAGTTTCTTATGGCTCAGTTATTAAAGATCCAGTAAGTAGCAAGTGTTCCACTTGTCTCATTGTAAGCTGCTATGAGTCCTCAGGAATTCCAGTTCTACACATGATCATTTATAGACCATCACTTTTCATGTGGATCTCTCCATCTCTATAGAAGATGGGATAATTTGTAGGCAGTCTGCTTCAAAAATGGTGAAATCTGTTGTAGCTCGAATGTAGACTCTGCTTTTAATCTTCTACCTCAGTTCTGTGCCTTTGTGAAACAAACCAGCTGCACATTTCTCATGCAAGAAATTCTCATTGTCTCACTTTTCCTTCATTTTAGTTGTAAATATTTTCATAGGAAGACTTATGCCTGGAAACATGAAGAATCACAGCACTGAAAATTCCACTGCACAGTGTGTTTGAATAAGTTAGGAAGAGTAAGGCTTAAACAGTTTCGATATAAGTTGTTGCCCTAGCTTGTGGTAAATGCAAAGTGAAAACAACCCCTACTATAACATGCATAATGTGGACTTTACTACATCTCTTCTTCTTTTATTATCAGTCTTTATTTATGTTTATATGTTGCTGTTACGACAACAGAGAGTTTTCTTCCCAGTAACTCTTGTATGGGCTATCAGTTTTGTGCAAAAGAAGCTGAGTAGTGTGTGCCTAAGATTACTTGACAGACCCCTACGGTCAAATGTGACTGGAGGAGTATTTATACTGCTCATGCGCATGACTTTGAACATGGTGTGTGAAGGGCACTGTTTGACACTCTTCTTGTCCCATAGAATAGAGTTGTTTCTAGGAATTAGAAGGAATTTTGGCTGCATGGTATGAAAATAAATATTTCCAATTAGTTGAAAAACCAGTGATGAATTAATCAATTAATTTATCTAAGTATCTCTGTAATATAACATTTAGTTTCAAAGTGGGTCAAAATCATTAAGACAATCTAGAATGAGGTGAAATTACTCTGCTCAATCTGTTTCATAAACTCGAGTAATTATTAAATTTCCTGTTAAAAAGCCATTATATTCTGCACAGCAGACCTTTAAATCACTTCTGGAGTTAGTTTAAAAAATGTAGCATCTGTCTACAGTATGACAGTTCCTGTACAATTGCTTTCTAGAAGTGAAACAAAACTTATGTATTGCCTGGTAAACCAAATCCACATAGAGTCCAAGGAAATAATTTTCTCTCATTCATTACCTGGTTTTCCTTTATGGCTGTTAGTTGAAATATCTGAGTAAAATACCTAATATCATGTGATGCGTACTCATTTTAGTGTGAAAATTAGGTTTGTTTGAAGTTACAGTGAAATTCTTACTGACTTCCTCATGGCAAGAATTTCATTCCCAGTCCTTATAAAGGGAGCATACAATGCAGAACATTTTGTTCTGTCTTAAAGTTTTGCTGAACATATGTGTGTGTAAGCGGTTTATTTCTGCAATGACTGGAAGAACAAGAGGAGCCAGAAGGTCCCAGAGCTGTCAGAATGAATAGTTAAACTGAAGCATTAGCTATAGTTGAAAACTAGGGAGTGAGTTGCAACAGAGAGCTATTAAGAAGCATTTAGTATTGTTTCCTGTTTAAATGAGGAATGTCTCTATCTTTGTATCAGCTCCCTTGACTTTATGGCGGTACCTAAACAGTGAACAAAACCAATTAGTTTTTAAGGTAAACTAATTGTGGAAATGGCATGCAAGGGGAAGTTCTTTAAAATGACATATACAGATCCATAGTCATCTCTTCCGTTAGGAATTAAACTTTTCTCTGTCCAAGCTGAGATGTTTTCACTGTATCAGCTGGGCTGAAGAAACAGCTGTTCTAAATCTGTGAGGATCAAAATATTGCCTGGCATGTCATCAGATGGTACTTCTAGAATCCCAGTCTTCTGTTTCATGAACATTAATCATTCCTACATGTGCACTTAAGAGTGTATGTATGTTTAATGAAAAACTTGACCAGTGGTAATTTCAAATAGGTATATAATTCTTTATGTACAAATAATTCTTGTAATTTTTACCAGCGTAAAAAAACTTCAGTAAGGGATTCAGCCTTTATTGGATAAAGTGTCTTAAGAAGTAAGCTCAAGGTTTTAGAGGCTTATTCTAAACGAATTTAGATTCATTTTTATTAGCAAAGCTTACTGTATCTGGAATCTTATTTTAGATTTTAAGGTGGATTTAATCTGTAGGAGTATATTTAGGCTTATTATACCTAAAGATATTTTAAGATATGATGCTTCACAGCCTTAGTTTCCACTAGGAAATATAATTAGCATGAAAGAAAATGAGTGTATTTGTCTTAAATCATTGACTTTTTTTTTTAAATTAGCAAACACACACAAGCTCTTTTCTTCTTGAATATCTTTGCAGCTTTGTTCTAAAACAAACCCTGAAACTTTAACCTATTTTAACTCTGGTTATTGTTAGTGGATGTTATATCTTACTAAAATATTCTTCCATATTCTTAACTCAATTTTTGTCCCCAGTGTGCTGTACTATACAATGGAGGATTTTGGTTTCATCACAATGTATGTCGCTCTACATAAGCTGCAACATATATAATGATCAGAATTACTGCATATTACTAAGCTGCATTAAAATTCCAACTGAATTAATCTAGGACTTTCAGATTTTGGGAACAGTTTTGAGTGAATCTGTATTTTTAATATTAGACTATGGATATAGGCCTGAGATACAGACCATGTAGTTTAAAGCAGACAGATTGGCTGCTAGGCATGGCCTAGCTGTGGCAATATAGACTGATTTACTGTAAGGAGAGGCAAATAAGGAGATGGTAGCTATTCTGATGTACTTTGCTTTTTTAAACAGTATATCTAAGAACATTCTAGACTAGAGACAGGTCATATTTCCCACCCTTGTAAGAAGCCTTTTGTCTTCCAATGTTATTATTATTCTTCCATCCCCTTTCTCTATGGAATGTCTCTGCATAACTTCCATTAAATGCAAATTACTTGCATCTATCTAGAATACATGTGTACTTGAAAGGTGAGCTAAGCTGTTCTTTCCACATTCATAAATGAAGCTTGTACACTGCTATTTAGATAAGTGCATTGTGCTTCTGATATAGTGGATGTATAATGGAATACTGAATTAATTTTATTATTCTGTTAACATTATTAAATCTAGGAGATTCATGACTTCTGCCCACAGAAGAACTTATCCGTGGATCTGACAGTTTACTTGGTACAAGACCTGAAAGGAAAAGATGAGGTGCACACACCTTGAATAGGTTGTTCGTGGTTCAGCCTACAGCCTGATAAAAAAGGCTCAAGGGGATTATTTCAGTAGGCCAGAAACAGAAGTAGTGTTTCTCTTGGAAATATGTTATTATCTGAGAAGAACATCTGTTTATGCTCCAATCTCTGTCTTCCTCAGAAAAAGTGTCAGGTTTTGGTTTTTTTTGCAAAGGAAGAGGCACTTTTGTCTACAATGTACTTTTAAAAAATAGCGACATTTCTGAAGACAGGTGCTCTCTGGTACTGGATGGTTGGTTGTTGCATTCAGTTTTTTGAAATGTGTGATGTGGGTTTATTTGTTTTCTTTAAAATCTGTAGTTGATCTGCTTGAATCATACTGACCCAAACAGAGAGAGACTGGAGTCAGGTTTCCTTCCCAGGTATGACTATTCCAGCAAAATATTCCAGGAAACTCTTCTGGCTGGTGCCTTTTAAGCAATGCGTGCCATGTTGTACAGATATGTATATTTCAAATATATCCTGGTATTGCAGTCTTCGTGAATATGGATTATTAGGCCCCCGCATATATCAGTTGACTAGAAAAATAGCAACATGGCAAGTATGTGTTTTTAAAATGTGATATTTGTGTTAAGGCTGTCCTCAGTGGTGTGGAGAAGATGGTGAAGCTGGCTGTGGACGTGCTGTGTAAATAGTTAGAGATATTGTCTTTTACTTAAGACTGCTACACTTTCAGTGTTCTTATTCTGCAAATGCTTACATGGACAGTATGAGATTTTTGAAAAATATCCAGTTATTGTTATTAGTGGAATGCTTTGTGTTTGCAGAGTCAGACTGTAGAAGGACAAGTAATGCATGAAGGATGTAGAAGTTCAGTAGCCTTCTAAATCAGGTCATAGTATATTTTTTTGTCTTTGCTAATAAACTCTTGCAAACTTAATATTTGAACAACATAAACAGGAAGTTATAAATTTAAATAAAGGTTAAAAAATAATGTCTTAGATTTGCATCTGGATTTTGTTACCAGTCTTAAGATGCTACCCAGATCAACAGCATGCAGCATGGGAAATCTGATAATGTTGTGAATCTTTCAACCTTATGCATTTTAATCTGAGCGTCGTTTCCTGTAGTATTGCTGATATGCCAGATAAAACAAACTTGGATCCAAAATCAACCTCTGTTATAAATGGATGCTGTCTGTTATCCCTATTTGTCCTGTAATCCATGATTAACTGTTCCCTATCACAAAGGGAAAAACATTATTGTATTCAGTTCTGTGTGTAGACTCGCTTCCAAATGATAAGCAATTGTGTTTTACATGACTGTTTAGTTCAAGTGCAGTTAAATATTATTTTATGCTACATTTAAGTGTAGAAAAGCAGCATCTTTGGAGTTACTAACTGCTTTCATGTTTCTTCAATGGCAGTAAAACTTTTTGTGATGATATGAAATTACTGTGATTTGACTTCCTCAAAGTAAGCATTTTTTTTTTCATTTAGTTGAAATGATGTACAATAGATACATTGTCTGTAGAATTAAACTCTAACAGCAAAATTTGGCATGAAGAAATAAAACTATTTATTTTGCTGTCTCTGAGTGCTGAATAGAATTTGTGAATAAAACCACCAAAATCTGGTCCCTTCCCTTCCTTTTTTTCTGCCTGGGCAGACTTCCATCAGAAGTTTAGATGTGAATTCCAAAATCAACATTTCATTGCTACACTGAGAGCATTTTGGTGTCTTTCTGCTCTAAAATATGTAGTTACACAATAGCCCCCATCTCACTTAAGGATTTTTGTATTTGTAAAGAATCAAGAAAGATTTGAGAAGAGTGCTGCTCGCTCTTATACTGGAAGTGTCTTAACATTATATTTCGCTAACAACTCAATAAGGTATTTCAGAAGCATAAGGAACATAACAGAAAGCTACCACAGAAACCCAAGCCACTGAGACATGAAGTGCTGAGGGAAGTATCTATACCAGTTAACATTAGGCATGTAGCTTGATTAGGGAGATAATTCTGTCAGTCACTGATATTTTGTTTCTTACAGCACTTCAGAGTACAAGTCTGAGGTGCTCTGATTTATCTTCTGAAGGAGACTTGCTCTTACTTAAAGAGAGAGATTAACTGCCCCCAATTTAAGCACTTTACTTTCTTGCCTGATACCCTGATACTCTTAGAAAAGAGGGCAGGTGATGAGGAAAGCACTAATACAAGTGAATAGTGGATTATATAATTAGTAATTGAGACCAATACTGTATAGATAGAAGGGCAAAGAAAGAAAAGCAATGAAAAAAATACCGGTGAAGTTACAATATACCTCTTGTTGAAAGACTAGACTAGACTAGTCTCCATGGCTGAAAAATCATGCTTTCTTTTGTTCTTTGGACCAAATTAATATTCAAGAATTCACAAGAGAACAGGTTGAGTAAGAAAAGTAAGAATATCTACTCCCTCCCTCTCCTTCTCAGCTAGTTTAGAATATGGGCCAGTGTCCTAGGAGATGGAAAACACAGATTTAAACCCTTTGGGGAAATACTGATAAATTCTCTGTACTGAAGCTATTCAGTTTGTTTCAGCAATGTATTTCTGAAGCCTTATTAGACGTGGAAGAGTGATGAAATTCACAAATCATGTACTGCTGGGTGGAGGTGACAGTAACTGAAGTCTTAGAAAGTGAGCAACACTTGCAGGATTGCTAAGACTGAAGCTTAGCTGAACTGAAACAACCCAGAAGCTGAGACCTACTTTTTAAAACTCAAATCTTGCTTTTTTTCTTTAGTGCTGTCATTTTTGAGTACTACGGGATGGCCATATTTTGTCTATATCTTGCTACAAGTACTGTAGGCAAACAAAGGTTTATACAACATACGGAGTGATACAACTAAAGTTTTCAGTGGTAAAACTGATAATAGAAACCAACTACCAATGTCTTCTGTAGCCCCTTTATTACACAGCTCTATTCACTGAGAGTAAGAGAGACATGGTTTTAATTTGCTTTATAGCTCAGCTTTTCTGTAAAGAAATTGCATCAGTAAAATATTACTTGCAGCTGTAGTTATGGTTCAGTGATACTAGTTAAAGATTGCTATTATGAAAGGAGGGGGAAGCATATTTTTAGCTCTCATTTTGAAATGCATGTACATTGAATTCAGGAAATAAGTGTGATTGTGACTTTTTTTGTAAATACAAGGGGAGATAAGAGCAGGAAACCCTCATTCTTCTCATAGTAGAACAGTGTCAAAATGATAGTTTTCATCCTGTAATAATTTAATTTCACCTGATCTAGATAATGCAGACAATTCTGCATGCACATAAAGAAGTTGAGGTCTGTAAAATATTCCATACACTATAGGGTTACAGCATCAGGGAAGAGAGAATGAGAATATGGCAGCTTTGATATAGTGAGAACCATATGCCTAGGAATTCAGGATGGCAGAAAGAGAAGACTTTCCAACATTGCTGTGGGAAGTTTATTGATTCATTTTTTCCCAACTACTTTAATTTCTCTCTTCCTGAAAAATAAATTAGCCCAAGAAATCAGAATCGTATCTGGAACTTGGCTTCTGTATTTATAAGGCAAAGATAGTGCCTAATGCCAAGTGTTGATGTCTTAAAATTCATTGAGATTTTCTGTATTATTATTACTAGACCAGCCTTGAGACATCCAAATTTGCAAGAACTGGCGTATAAACCAAATCTACTAGAACACACATCACCAGTAGACAACTTTTCATGGCTATTCCCATGGTTTTTTTCTCTCCTATCACAGTGAAATCTTCGCTTAATAGTTTTTTGGGGGGGCAGGGATGGTGTTTAAGATCTAATAGGTTCCTTGAAAAGACTCTGTGATTTTTAACAAGGGGTAGGTTGCCACATGTGTCATGAAGCTTTCTGGGGAAAAGCAGGAAAGGGTTCAGTTCTTTTCTCAAATCTCCAAGGGCACAGAATATGATCAGAAATTTTGGAAACCTGATTTTATGTTGTAAAATGGAAATGTTGTATACAGAAAGAAGAAAAAGATTGCATTTGTGTAGAATGACAAAACCCGAGTCTTGTTGTGAAAGGAGCAGCTGTGATCTCCATTACCTTCAGAGAATAGGTGAGGTTCGTGCTTACTACCGCACTAGATTTGTGTAGTTTTATTTGAAGGGAACTTGGCTATCTTGTCACTGAACTTCAATAAGCAAAATGTAATGTAGCTGTTTTTCTTTGAGATTTTCTTGTACTTTCTATCTAAAGCTGAGCCAACAGAAGTTTCTTTGCCTCAGTAGCATCAGACATGACAAACAACTGTTATTGGGAAGTCCGCTTATCCTTTTGAGTGTATGAATTGCAGTTATGCAGGAACGGGAAGTCAATGTTGAGATCATGACCACTGTGGAGGGTTCTTTCGGTACATGTGGCCAGTGGGCTAGCACAATTTAATGCCTTTTCAGCATGCTTAAATTTTTGGCATGTAGAGATTTGAGAATGGGCTTGAGAACTGGGAGAGGCAGGGTTTATGGAGCCTTTCCTTAAACTCTTTGCAGCATGTGGAACATTGTCGTGGTTTAAC
>VZTQ01009345.1:0-55397 GCA_013400755.1 Pelecanoides urinatrix
TGCCCAGCCAGTTCCTGGGCAGCAGTCACCGCCCCCCAGCCAACTCCCTCAGTTTATATACTGAGGATGATGTCAGATGGTATGGAATATCCCTTTGGCCAGTTTAGGTCAGCTGTCCTGGCTGTGCCCGCTGCCATCTTCTTGCTGGCAGAGCACGAAAAGTCCTTGACTACTGTAAGCGCTGCTCAGCAACAACTAAAACAACACCGTGTTATCAACATTATTCTCATCCTAAATCCAAAACACAGCACTATACCAGCTACTGGGAAGAAAATTAACTTTATCCCAGCCGAAACCAGGACAAGAGGATTATGAAAGCACTCTAGATTAGCCTGGTATCTGAATATTATCAATTCTTACCAGGCCCTTCAATTTTTCCCATGGAAAAGAATGGACTGGAGTTAAGTTAAAAGCAGGATCATCCTAAGTTAAAAGCAGGATCATCCTAAGTTTGTGTCCTGGTTTTGGCTGGGACAGCTTGTCTATACTCAAAGGGAGAGAGAGAGGGGGGTCCAGCACGTGGCTTGGTTTGATTCAGATCTTAAGTAGACCTGCTTATTTCCTGGAGAAAAAAAGTCTACCAGGATGTACATTATTCTTGCTTTACAGACCCCAAGACATTTTCCAGCTAACGTGTTATCCTTTTCAGAAAAATCATCTATTTTGTCAAATATATATTAGAACCTGATTTCTTCAGTTGCTTTTTGTGAAAACTTTATGTACAGTTCATAGCCCCTCGCAGATCTGCACAGCACAGTCTGAAAACCAATGTAAGTATTGTAGCAAGATACATAGACTCCAAACTTAGGTGCCTCAGGTACATCACCAAAATTGGGTGGGTGAGTATGCTCAGACCTTTCTGTAAAAGGCACAGTCAGACAATGTAGGGAGGAGCAAAGTAATGCATAGCTTTTGCAGAATAGGCACTATTATATTATTTATCCTTTACGTCAGATAACTTAAAGGCAAAATGAAAAACTACTTGCCCAGAGACACAGTGAGAAAATAGCTGGCAGGTGGGAACAGGGTTCCAACTGAGACAGTATGCACAGATTACCATCCTTTTAAACAAAGAGTAATCAGCACAGTATTATACGTTTTTAAAATTCCAGAGACTGCAATTCATGGCAAACTGAAATTAACTCTATTTTTATTCCTTGGTTTGAAATAAATCAGAGAAATCTCTTAAACTAGAAGAACATAATGGATAAAAGGTGAACAGATTGTTTTCTTTTCATCTTAAAACATTATGTTTCAGAGTCCTAGTGTAAAAAGATTATTTCTAGGTGTGGGTGGTATAATTGAACTAATCAGTCCCTTTATGTTGTTATTCTCCTTGATGCACATTTAAATGTAGTGCTAATAAGTAGTGAATTTAGCAAAAAAAACAAAATTAATCCAAACGATTGAATGACATTTTCCATTTCTGACAAAGTATGAAGCACAGGGAAAATATATCTCAAAGTTCTGAAGTAATTTCAGGTGGAGTACTGAATTCTTTTAATGTCAGATATTTCTATAGTTCCATTGCCATATCTTCTTAGCATGTCACAATCTACTATTAGGTGTTCGTGTGTCCATTTACATTCACAATGCCCAAAAATTGTGTGTGGCGGGGAAAAACTACCCATGCTTTACAGATAGGGAATAAAATGTACTGGAAAACATGTGAGACAAGTGAGTTTAGCTGATGTTCCCAACGTATTCATATGGCAGAGTGAGACAGGCTCTGTCTCCACACTCAGGTCATGTAAGTCAGTGGTCTTGTCCCTACACTTTGCACTGTGCACTTCCTTCTTAGAGTAGGTCGCTGGGAAGGAATGGAAGAGAACATACAGAATGAATTCTGAAAGGAGATTGGCCTGCTGAAGTGAATGGAAAAACTCACACTGATTTTCAAATGTCTGGTTTCAATCTCAAGTCTAATCATTCTGCTCATGACACAGAAGTCCTCTCATCTAATGAAACAATCAGGGGATCTTCAAAAGCTCAATCACAGCAGCAGAAAGGAAGGCTAACAAAGGATGTTGGGTAGCTTTTGTTAACAAATCTTTCATATACACAGAAAAAAAGACAGATTCGTTGTCAGCTTTCAAAAAAGAAAATTCCTAAGAACTTTGATGGCAATAAATGAAAAAAGAAGAGCAAAAAAACCTCTCTCTTAAATTAGGGATTCAGTAAACAAGACTCTTATTGTTCTTCTGAGTTTGAGATTTAGTTGATGAACCTTTTAAAGGAGACAATAGAAAAAAAGGAGTCAAACAGTTAAAGAAGTTTCACCAAGCTGGTTTGATAATAGAAGAGTAGTTTTTTTCTTTTTTTCCTAGGCCTTCTCTTATTTGTACACTTTAGAAACATTTTGAGGGGGAAGGAGGGGGTGGAAGGTCTAGAAAAACTCAAAGGAGCCAATAAGGAAAGTTCAGAAATCAAGGATAAAACCAAGGTATTTCTGCTTCTGACTGAGACACACTAATAGGAACTCTAACACAACATGTATTGCACTCACAATTCTTCTGTTCATGGTGGTTGTTCATGCCTTTTCAAGCGTGACATAATCACAAACCCATCTAGTTACAGCAAGACCTTGGCTAGTCAGAAAATTAAATAGTTATTAATAGAATTTTAAAGAAAAGACAAAAAGAAAGAAACTAACTTGGAAAAAGAACATACTAGAGTCACAGAACATACTCTGTGGAAAATCAATTATCACAGAAATTAATAATGTCTGCTTATGATGGATATGTTAGTTGTTCTAAGAAGTAGATCAATTTGGAAGATAGATTAGACAAGGTCAACAAATTCATGCCAACACTCTGAAATTTATGAATATGGATAAGTGTAAGGCTGACTATGATGGCTTAGACCAACAAATGTAAGTGAATGACAGATCAACACAACTACTTTGCAAATGGTACTTAAAGTATTAAAATCTAAGAGGAACACATTTCTCCTTAAGTAAATATCCTCCATCAATGCTCCCCACAGGAGAAAAGAAAAAAAAAAAAGATAAAAGTATACACTGAATGGGGAACATATAGAATTGGAGAGGGGAGGAGAGGAACTGGGCAAAAACGTCAGAGTTGCTTTAAGCATAAGGAGTATGGATGTAGGGGTAGGCAGAGGGCAGTATTAAATACAGCATGTGTAAGGAACCTAGAAGCAAATGAAGAAGAAATGACAGAGTCTGAGGGAGTGAACAAAGAAACTAAGGAAAAAAAAGGGCAGGCACAGATGAGTAGAAAACAGATACAATCTGGAGCACAGGGAACAAAACCAGAGTACTGCAGAGAGGTTTAAGAAGAAACAAAGGAAACAAAATGAAAAGGGAAAGTGAGAAAATATAAATAATTGTTAAAACAGATACTCAAAATGGAGAAGGAAGTGAAAGTAAGGGGAAGAGAGAAGAGACATGGGGAGGAAAATGCAAAGAAGAAAAAAAAGCATAAAAAAATAGCTTGCCAGAAAAGTCAATCTTGTCAGTCAAAAGGATGAGATGCGATCACATCAATTCTGACCTTGCAGAAGACACTCCCGAAAAGAATGCAATTTCCCTAAAGGAAATGCCTTTATAATAACAAGAATTAACAAATCAATAGAAGAACTGTTTAATTTTCTTGCCATTAGTTCAAATTCATGTTCCCTGCAAAGAATGTCTGAATGACAATCATTGAGCAAAGCAGAATCTCATTTATATTACAGTTGCCAATCAAAGCTACAAAGCTACAAAATGTATACAACTGGGATCTTTGGTAGATACCTACAATATAGCAGTCCACAAGAGAAAACTGAGTTAAATCATAGTGGAATAAAGGAAGTTTTATTCTTTAATTGAATACAAATCTGTCAAACATTCTCTGTTACAAATATTTCAAAGTAAAGGTATATGTAATAACGTGTGACGTTCTTGAAAAAAAGTGTATCTTAATGAATTCAGCAAGAACTCTGCTTGGTTTAATCCCAGTTAGACAGTGGATATTTTTTTAAACCTTGGAAAGGCTTTAAGATCAGACAAACAGAACATATAAATCATCACACATGTTTCTGATTGCTTCTACATAGCCTACCCAAATGCACATATAATATTCAAATACAATTTTCTCTCGTCTAGAATGACTGATTATTTGCTGGCTTGTTTGTGTTGTTTCGGGAATACCCTGAAGGATGTCTGGCTGTGACCTCTCCAATCCTCAAAACCTTCCCCTTTCCAATCCTTTCCCTTTCACTTCAGTGTCCACAGCATGCAACAGAGCAGAAGCAAACACTGAACCTACTCAAAATGCTAGCTAAATTCCTTTGCCACATCCATACCCCTACCAGTGTCATACCCCTTTAATACGGGTGCTGAATTTCAAAAGCCAAATTGTGTGCGTTACAGAGCAATTGTGAGTTTTGTTAATTCCTACTAAAATCAATGGTCTTCAGAGGTGCTCAGTACATCCCAGTAAAAAGCCCCCCAAAAGTGTTTACTTTTTCCCACATGGAGCTGACAGCCTACGGAAGCAGCGGGGTTTTCCTTTTGTGGGCATCAGTTATTGGTTAGGAAAATAAGTTCACATTCATTTTAGAAATACATCACATACAAACTGCATTGGAAGCAATTTAGCATTCCTACTAGTTAAACTACCTGATCTTTGCAGATTACTTTTAAATGCTATGTTGGTAGGCACACTTTGCCAAGCAACAAGTGCCAGATTTCATTCCATTTCCTGCGCACACAATAGAGATCCATAAATTGCTTCAGTCTTTAAGCATTCAGGAATTATAGCTGCTGCTCAGAATGTATCTAGTCATAAAATTTCTTGCACACAAATCTCTTTACATAGATGAACATGTCTAAAGATAAACATGTGAGGGACTGTTTAGGTTTGTTTAGGGTTATTGGGTTTTTTTCTCCAAATGCCTGTGATTTTCCAAAGGAAAATTTACATTACATATTAGCAAAATATTTTTATAAACACATATTTAGAATGAGAAGACAATATATTAACATACCTAGATGTCAAGGAGACTGTAACAAACAGAAAATTATTTTAGAAGTCAGACTGTAAAGTAGAAAATTAGTAATACAGAAATACTGTAGGGAGCTAACCAAGTACAAATGTTTATTGGAGGACTGAGTTAGAAGATAAATCTAGGCAAAAAGTAGTGTCTGCTAGGACAAACCAAAAAACTTGACTATGGAAAGCACCAGCAGAAAGAGTATTCATTAATAAAGATGCCGTCTATTGATCATAAAAAGAGAATGTGAAAATATTTTAGGATGTGTATTCTGCATGAAAGTAGATATTTTGAAAGAATGGAGATGTGGAAAACACCTGTAATCAAAATTAAAGTGAAACAATATTTAGAAAATATCACCTAGGTAGACCAGGTGGTCTCGATAATATTAACCTATGTATTACATTGGTAGGTCTTTAGTTTTCAGTGATAGGAGTGAAGATCGCAGTGGAAAGGATACCCCGATATTTGCGTGAAGTGAAAAGTAAGCTGGAACAGATGGTGGGGAATAAGGTAGGGATAGGGTTGGGGAAGGAAATACTGAAGTTCAAAACAGAAGAGTGCTGCAGGGCTATGCTCCTGCCTGTTACTAGGTTAGCAGAAATGATTATAATTTTGCCTTCCATACTCAACTTTTTATAAGGAATATCACGTGAAGTCAGAGTTAGTAAAACATATGTCCTGAAAGAATTTAAATTCATTTTACTATCCCAGATAATGCTGTGACATTTCTTTTGCATTTAAGAGCTGGTACCTCCAATGGGACCTAGAATGGAGCAGGATCACAATTGTGAATAGAGTGTTTCCTAGTCAGCTATTAAGTTGGAATTTTCCATCACCAGACAAATAACTTTTTATTCTGAATTTAAAAAAATTCCAAAGCAGCAAACAACCTATACTTCCCACCCACCACCCCTTGCCAATATTTAGCATTAACTTAAGTGTTTATCACCTTCAGGTAAAATCTGTTTCATGATAATTTTTTATACAGAAATAAAAATAATAGTTTGCCATATTTCTAAAGCTGGTCGTGTAAATAAACACTATCAGGGAGAGTGCAAAATTTCCCTCTTAGAACTTGAATATATTTGCTGCTCAATTTCTCCATGGATGTCTAGAAGAACAGTATATAGACATATATGTTTAAAACGAGCTAAATATTGTACATTGCTTTTGTGGCATTAAACAATTCAAAAAAGGTTACCTGGCAGTTTTTCCAATGCTTTTTCAGACAACTCCTTTCCAGATACAGATATCTACACACACACACAGAGATATATAAAATATAGCTACATATATACCTATAAAAGTAAAAATACCTTAATTAGTACAAAAATTTATCCACCATTTGGGGACGGTATTGCATGAGGGATAGAACAAGATTATAACTAAAATGGAAGACGAAGAAAAGGTATTTACTGTTGTACATGCTGCCATAAAGTGTCAAAATATTTTTTTAAAAAATTCAGTAAAAATATATTAGGAAAATAAGCATCAACCACACATCATCAATATTGGGAAAAGCAGAGAAATGTAGTAGATCTATTTTTAATAATTTTGCATATAGGAAGTGGGCATTTTTCCAGTACAAATCATCAAATGCTAGGAACTAGATTTCAAGGAAGGCAATTAGATCAAACTGGCTTTTGTTCTTTTTCCTTGCACACTCTTTTTTTCAGTCTTTCACTTTTGTAACTTCTTTTTTTCTTAAACTAGTTTTTCTTCCAAAGGAAATGGAGACATCAAATACTAATGGCAACAGGCTCATATTACGCATACTTTTGTACTTATTAATTGAATATCAGAAGCAAAGTATCCTCTTTTCCTTTTTCACACAGAATGGCAGCCTCGGAAGAGCACTGCAATTTTGTTAACTTGGGTTTTATACTGATTTTTCTGCCTCTGCACCCTCAAAACAGAGCTCCATTGAAAACTCAGGAATTTCTGATCCTGTGGTTAGGCCTCACTGTTAGCAGGACTCTGCACATCAAGGAGAATTGCTTGAACTGGAAATGCTCCCTTTGTTTCAGGGACACACATGTAGCACAGGCATGAAAGAGGGAACAATTTCTAGCTAGCCCTTTGCTCCTGTTTTGGCTGAGGACGGTACAACCATGCTATTCAGTACAAGAGGGGAAAAGAAAGTGAAAGGAAAAGGCCAATTGGAAAGTGACTTGTGTTCCCAGGAACACAACACTGCAGGATGGAACAGATTTTATGGGTTTTTTTCCAAAAAGTTCTCTACAGTCTTCTGTAATCATATGCATTTCTTCTTAGTTCTTCCAGTTTCCACCTGTCCTTCTGGAACATAGCCTGCTCTCCCCATCATTTGTCAAATTTGCTACTTTCGAAAGGAGTACACAGGTGAGTCGGGGGACAATTCAACACTACTATTCCAAGTAATGAAATGACATAAAATTCTTAAAAATCTATCCTACCTTTATTGCTCTGTGAACCACACCGCCTCAAAAAATAAATGAAGCATATGTCAATGAAGATGACATCTCCCTAGTGCTCAATTTATAAGCACAATGCATATTATACTATGAATTTCATCCTCGCATGCCTGATGTTTTTATATTGAGATTACAAAATATATGAATAGGACAGTTATTTCATCAAAATCTACCATTTTCTTTTTTTTACCTCAACAGGATTTGGACTAAGCCCTAAACAGCTGCTAAACTCTTATATTCTTTGCCTCTTTGGAATTGCTTTTCCTCTATGTTAGTATAAGCAGTCTTGCAAAATACCTCCAGACCTTCCAGCAATAACATATACCAGGTCAGGATGTTTTAGGTTGGATTACACATAGGAATGCGTGTAGGGGTAAGAAATATAGAACTCCTTTTTTTTAAAAAAAAAAAAAAAAAACAGTAATACTGTTACATTATTTATGAGACTGTAAATTGCAGAATGCTGAATATTCAGTTTGTTTCAAATTCTATTCAGGTTAGACTGAGGTGCAGCAACCAAATACTTGCTGGAAAAGCCATGCACTATATTTGTGGCAGCTAATTGAGACTCAGTTCTCAGTCAAGTCATAATATCTTTTTCTGCATGCTTTAAGTTGTTTCAGTATGCATTTTCCCCTCCCCTACTTCACAGTCAGAATCTCTCCCTTTCACTATTTCTGGCAAAAATAGATCAGTGAGAAATTTCTTCTAAACATATTAACCCACTTTTTAAGAAGAGAACACCAGGACTTGAGTAAAGCTGAAAAACTGGATCTCTGCATGATCTTGAGCTGACCTGAACACAGAAGACTTCCCACATGCTATTAAGCTACAAAGCCAAGGGGCAGTCATACTTCGAATACAGGGGCTTTAATTTGCAGCGAAGACTATCAAATGAAAAACAGACTTGGTGAAATCGGACTTCATCCTCAAGATCTTGTGTCACCCACAGTCCCAGCACATTCTGTCCTGGTACTTTAACTCAGCCTCTCTGAAGCAGACAGAAAGGAAAAAGCACCAGGGAACAAAATTCATGCTATTTTCAGTAGCAGTTTTTACCCTGATTTAACCAGTGCAGGATAGAAACATCTCACACAATACTAGCTTCCCACCGCTGTTTCAAGAATTGACTTATCTGATGGTCTGAAACTGCCATGGGTGTTAATTAATGCACAGTAACTTTACAGGCTCCTACAAGAAAGAGAGGACAGGACATTCTGCAGAGCCTCTTCCTCTGCAGAAGCCAGGAAATTTTTGTCTCGAATGAAAACATGAGAGGTTACTGTGATCTTACATCAGTAAGAAAAGCTGGAGGGGCTGTACGCACTGATTTGACCCATCATCTGTATTTGGGACTTTCTACAAATAATTTGCTTTTAATGTCGGAATTTATTGTATGGATCAGTCATGGATTCTTGTACTTCTACAAAAAGCTGCAGCTGTAAGCCATTTCTTGCCCTTGCAAAATCTTGCAACTGCACATGTGGATCTAAGGCTTGCTATGACCCTTCATTGGTTTTCTCAGCTTTTTAGTAACAACTTGTAATTTTAGAGAATATTAAATTTTCTAAGTGTTGAACAAGTGAAATAATTCCATTGCAACATGCCATAGAAAGCAGATAAATACAATATTATACATGTGCTTTAGACAGGGAAATTGCTCCATTAAAGTGACTTTCAATTTCTGTGTAGTTGTTTTTTATTTGACTTTGTTAACCTTCAAGTTGTTTTTGTTTGTTGGTACTGGTTTTATCATGTTGTCTTTGTTTTTTCCTAGTAAACTTTTAACATAAATACTTATGACAGAATGACTATTTTTAGTCAGCTTACTTAGAATATTCTATTATTCATTTATTTTGCAGAGCCTTCTGAATACTCCTGTTAGGAACCTGATATCCTTTGTAATTGGCTTTGTGGAAAACACCTATGCAACTTTGACGAAGTATTTACTACTAGCCCCTGCTCACACTCCCATTAACTCCAGTTGGACTATGGTTTTGAATGTAAGTTAACAATATTTCCTATATGAGAGGCAGAAAACAAAAGATTTCACAGTTACAATCGATTTTAAGTGACAGTACTTGAACAAAGACAGTCCTATCAGATATAAATCATGATGTAAACAAATGTTCACTGATGGAGCCCAATGAACACTGCCAGTGGGCTCTGAGGAGCTACCTGCTGGAAATAGCAAAATGGATGTGTGTGCAATAACAAGCTCATTTAGATAGGCATTTGCCAGCAGTTTGCTACACAGGTGCATCTTTCTGAATGCATAACCAGTCGACTTGAGCAGACATAACTGAATTTCATTACTGTATTTGGTTTATTACTAGTAAACTTGCTGCTAAAGCAGGAGTTTGAGAAAAATGACTTCAAACTCTATTGCCCATCTAGGAGAGAGTTGAGGGCTAATAGAACCCATACCATTCAGCCAATTCATCACACCATCCATTTGTTATGAGGCTAGGTGTTATACAGATGTTAGCAAAATGGAAATAAGAAGTTGCTTAGGGCAAAATGTATGCCCTAGCCAACAGCATCTGGCATTCAATGGATCTAGCAATTTTGTTTCTGTAGTTAATAAAACATGACTCTGCCAATTATCATGACTAGTAGCATGACAAAATGGAAGAACAAAATCTCTCTCACACCTCCATGTCTAAATAGCTAACATCGTGATTTTCTAAAACTGAGTATGGCAGCATTCAAAGGGATGGGAGGGGAGAAGGGCAACACAGACTACATACATTTCCATAACTTTTCTAACTCTATTCTGTTGCCTTTGTCCAGAGGGATACAAGTATGCAATTAGTTATTATTTAAAAGAAACTGTAATTATAACAGAGCTTAGAAGACACAAAGCTCCAAGTGCCCTGTGAAGGAAGGCGGTATCATTACCTTGTTTCTCTGGAGTAGAACCCCTGACCGAACATCACAGAGCAAGTCACCTGCAAAGCTTTCAAGCCCTGCTCCAGTTGTCTGTCCCCTAAGCATGATATTCTGACTTGGTCTCTCTCTTTCTCTGAAAACAGCCCTCATATGTGAGTTTCTTATGTCCCATACAATTTCAGAATCTGCTCTGCTGACTGGAATGAACAACGATAAGGAGAGTAAACTGGAAACCTAGTCCATTGCATGTTCCATCAGTGGGCATGTTTGCTTGCATGTAATTTCCAGCCTTTGAGTGCCAGAGCTCTCCAGGTGTCATTATTTTAGTATGATCCCGGAGAGATTACAACAGGAAAAGGCTAACAAGCAAAAAATTTCTAATACTAGATGTGCAAAAATGTGCTAATTCAAATGTTCTACTTAAAAAACAATACAACTCTGACATCCAAAAAAACCTTTCTTGTTTGCTTTACTTTAAAATTTTTTCTCTAGTAAGGCTTTCTATATACCTCTGCTTTGTTATTTTTCCTCCAGAGGTTAAAATAAATTTCCCAGCTTGCTATGAATCTGTACTGTATCACTTCTTGCTGACACTGAATTGAAACATATAGTATTCTTCCCTACAGTCTTCACACTATAATAATCTACCATGGCATGCTCCCATCTCAACGGTCTCATATCAGCAGATATTTCTCTAATAGTCTAAAAATTAGCATTTAAAATGTTAATTGCTTCCTGACTAATGATGAAAATGATGAGTTAAATGTGCAAGAATTATTTATAAAGTGCAATGGCACACTAATTTTCTCTTCATATTTTAAAAATACAGCAGCCAGTGAGGAATTTTAGAGCAATTAGTAAGGTAGACCATACAAGTCTGTGCATGTCAAGTTTTTGTAGTTTGTACTGCATGCTTTTTTGCTCCCTAAGGATAGAAAGTGTCACATTTCTTCACCTAAGATCTATTCTTGTGCTTGCCTCATTTCACCTGACGTGTAAAAATTTCCCAGGCAGAAAAATACTATACCTATCAATCAGTTAAATTCTGCTCCATTGTAGTCAATGTGTGAGCTTTGTATTAAATGCAGCAGCGGAATCATGACAGCTTAGTTATTCATGGCAGGACAAAAATCTTCAAGCACATAGTTTTTCCTTAAAACAGAGATTAAATGTGGCCACCTGACCAGAAAAACTACTAGATAAATTCACTTTCAGAGTTTTTTAAACTTCCAAGAACTCAGTGGGGAAAAAGGCAATAGTTACAGCGGCATTAGGTTTAACATACACACATTACCACAAACAGCTGCACAATTCAGCAAGACAGACTTTTTTTTTTCCATTGGTTCTTCTAACACTTAGAATTTCCTTAGGTTCACACATTGTAAGACGATGAATGAAGCCCCTGAATTTCAGTATGATACAGATTTTGCAAGACAGTTTCCTACAAGTTAAAATATACACATACCTATATAATTTTACTGCATAGTACAGAAAAAAAGTATGTATACATTTTCTGCACAACAAAGAGAGAAACTGGATTTGTAAGGAGGAGTCACTTAAAGTGTCTTGTCTGGATTCCCAAAATATTTCTACTGCAAGCTCCACAGCTGCGGTTCTGGCTCCCTATTCCTTGCCTCGAAAGCCACAAAAACTTGTTCCTTTTCTTCAGCTCTCAATCTGAGACTCCATCCAAGCGATACCTGCAGAACTGACCTACCAGGAATGAATCCTGAGCACGCGTATAGCAGTATCTTTCAAAATCCAGAGACAAATTCTTTCTGATTCATTTGGAAACTCACAGAGGAAAACCCATTGCCTGATTGTCAGGTTTCCCTGGCTGTATTCGGTGGCCTGTTGAAGAAAAGAGATGTGTCCAAAAACCTAACAATTCCTTTCTAACGATACAAAAGATAACCTAAAAACAATAGCCTTCTTTTACAGGCCTGGGCTAGCTTTTTTTTGGGGGGGGGAGCGAGGGGGAAGAGTGTGGAAAAAAACCCCCACCCACAATTGTGGACATCCCTCCAGCTAGAGCACAAGAGGCCCCCACTGCAATTTTGGTAGGATGTAAGAGAAAATCACAGCTGACCCAAAATGAGGCATAGAAAAAACTTTATTTATTTCAACAGAAGAAAATCAAATCAAAATCAATACCTGTAAGGTGTAATATTAAGGTTAGGGAATAAGATAATTACTGAAAGCACATAAACAAGATAGCGATATCTCCTGCAATTAGGAGATAAAATTAGAATGCTACAGTGACATTTTATAGTCAGTTTTAAAAAGCCAGCTTCATTTTTAGTGTTATACTCATATTTTGAGAAAAAAACAAGATGAGTGAAATAATTCACTCTTATGTACCTCTGCTGGCCTCAAATTATCACTTCAGCAAGAAACCGGAGCTTTGTACCATAACCTACTTTTAGCCTATGCAGATCTAGTGTAGACTGAATTAATTCATCATCAGTATTCATTTATACTGAAGTGCCTGTGCCTAGAAGTGGAACAGGCATCTTAAAAAAGAAGAAAATTAGGCTAAAAAAAAAAAAGAAAGATAACATAAAGGTATTTGTCTACTGTTTTTAAGAGAGGAAAGTAAATTAAATCTGCATTTGCTTGTTTGGCCATCACTTTTTGCAGTAGTTATGCTAAGGTCGCAGTTATTTTGATAGCACCACAAGGAACATATTTTCACATGAGTGACATGTTATTGAATAATTGCTCCAGTCTATTAGAAATAAAAACATTCAAAAGTGGCTACACAGGGTTACTTTCATTTTTCCCAAATCTGAATATGTCTGACCCTGCTCCAGCATTGTTTTCTTTTCATTGATCGTTCACTAATACAGCAGCATAGCACATGTTTACATACATAAAGCGATGGGAGTGCTGCCAAATATGATACCATTCAGATATTTTATCTTTAAATTATTAATCTGGATTCATCTTAAAGGCTGATCAGCTTTAAAACACTGAACTGAGTTTCATTTTAAAACACTGGAACAAGTCAGTAGGTCCTCACAAAACCTTTTCCGACTTTTCTGCTTTTTCACTAGGCAGCATTTACATGAATCTTCAGTTATCACAGTTTATAAATTGTCTCCTATTGAACAGTTTTATGCACAAGCAAACCATGATTTGAGGATCTCAGATGAACCAGGTAGGCAGCTTGTGCACCGCACAGCCCTGATACACCCAGGATCTCTGCATGTGCTATTGTGCTGGTTTTGGCTGGGATAGAGTTAAGTTTGTTCGTAGTGACTAGTATGAGCCTATGGTTTGGATTTGTGCTGGAAACAGCATTGAAAATATAGAGATGTTTTTGTTATTGCTGAGAAGTGCTTACAGAGAGCCAAAGACTTTTCAGCTTCTCATGCTTTACCAACTGAGAAGGCTGCAGATATACAAGAAGCTGGGAGGGGGCACAGCCAGGACAAACTGGCCAAAGGGATATCCCATACCATATGACGTCAGTATATAAACTAGAGGAAAGCTGGCTGGGGAGCTGCTGCTCGGGGACTGGCTGGGCATTGGTTGGTTGGTGGTGAGCAATTGTTTTTCATTTGCATCACTTGCTTTCTTGGATTCTATTTCTCTCTCTTTTTGCTATCTTCCTTTTCATTACACAGCATTATTATGATATATTATTTTGTTTCGATTATTAAACTGTTCTAATCTCAACCCATAAGTGTTCTCATTTTTACTCTTCTGATTCTCTCCCCCATCCCACTGGAGGGGGGAGTGAGCGAGTGGCTGTGTGGTGCTTAGCTGCCTGCTGGGTTAAACCATGACAACTATATAGCAAAATAAGAGAGAAGTAGCAGGTGGAGTCATGAAGACTGACGTTCAGCAGATGTAACCAGATGAACAGTCTGGCTGTAATAAAACAGGCTAAAGAATTACGTCCTGAAGAAACTGCCTAAAACCCTTATGATCCCATTAATACCTAGCCTTACCACCTGGTCTTGGCATACGAAGCAGAATTTGCATCGAAAGAGATTAACATTGCCTCTGAGGCTAGTCAGATTTATTCTAGCAAACTACTGTGAAGCAAACAACCCTCCCTAATAGCATTTATATGAATGAGACAAAAGAGATCAAAATTTAAATATCCAACCGGATTATGTTACTCATCTATTGTCTAGGGAAAGAAAAACTCACTATAGAAATAATAAAAATAAAGAAGTATGAAAGTAAGCACAACTTAAAATGCCATAATCGTCTCTCACTATAAACACACCTAATTTGTAAAAGGAAATGTGGGTATAAGGCACCCAACTCTCAGTGTTTTTCCAAGAGCAGCCATGTTACAGAACAGTGTAGGTGCACAGAACAAAATTTTTCAGAGCATTCTGTCAATAGATAAATGATCTATTGATAGGGCAGTTGCTTGGAAAACATTATAACAGTCTCCAATGTTGAAAATGCTCAGACATATCCATTATTCCTTGTCAGTGTGCATAGAGTGGATGATGTTATTGACAGAGCTTGGTATATTTTACAGGCATTGTATATTACCATGATGTTTGTTCTTGATCAGCCTTATACAAAGTATTGCTATCAGGACTTCCCCACACCCAGTCATTTATTTTTCCTGAAAAGCTATTTTACTTTTTCAGCATACAGGATGCTTTGAGAAATGCTGCCAGATATCCTGGGGCTTTCTCATGGGCCTTGGTAACTGCAATTGCAAAAATTTACATACAGTACTGTGAGATATATTTTGTGCAAATACTGTCAGAGCATAACGCACTCTGGGGCAGTAAGTATCATGGTTACCAGTGTTTGGACAGCACCCATCATTGTCCTGACTGGGATTTTCAGCTATTTTATGTACTACATGAAAACACTATTTTTATTTTTATTTAAGTGAACAATTTATACTACCTCCAAATTTTTCTTTCCTGTCACCTGTGCTCTTTCAGTGATATTCCAAGCAGAACTTCCAGCATATAAACATTCACTAATAAACTTAAAGCCTTTTAATTATTGCCTTTATCATAAAAAGAAAATCAGAAAAAAAACGGCATTAAGGAATTCAAGTCAATCTGCCAAGAAAAGCCAAATCATGAGGAGACAGCTCTGAAGCTGGCAACACATTTGTCTGCAGAATCTGCCAAATAACCAGATGTTTCTTCTACACAAGCGCACCCAGAGCTCAGCACAAGAATTCTACCAGAGATAACTACAGTATAAAATTAATGACTAAAACTTAATTTAGGGAAAAATGTTCATTTCAGACCATGCTTTCACCAATTGCTGTCAAGAAAGTTTAGAATAGTCACAGGAGAAAGAAATTTACCGAACAACTAATTGATGAATGTATCTCTAATTCATTGTAACTATTGCCAACCTGTACTGAGTAATTGAAACAGAAATCCATTTCTGCAATATTTTAAGAAAGATTTCTGAGATAAGTCATAAAAATAACTAAATCAAGTTCACCAATGTTTTTGTAGAGTAACAGGATGTTTGAATGAACTCTGGATGACAACATTTGCATATTAAGAGTAGTAAAGTACTTAAGAGACTGATGGCAGAGTATGACTTTACAGCCTTCACAAAACCACAGCGTTTAGTGGTATCAATGGGAATGGTTTCTTTGATAAAATTCCAAGACACCCTCCTACAGCCATCCCAATGGAGCAAAATTATAAGTATTGCCCTTAATTTTCGTTCTTTGTTTTCTCTGCACTGAAATAGCAGAGGCATTAAAAAATTAAAACTTCTAGTGGCCATTGATGTGATCCTTTCGCTGCTCTCTGCAGCAGTACATGCTGAATATCTTTTGTTGACAAAATATAACTAATAATGCTAAGACAGGCTAGAGCCTAGCTTGAGTTCCTATGTCTCTAATTATCAAACATCAATTATGAGGTTTTTCTTTCTTTAATGTTTGAACTTGTTACTGTTTTCCATGGGAAAAGAGACAAAACTTCAATGGTAGCAAGTACAACAGAAATGAGTTAAAGTAAATATAAACATTGATTTTGGATCCCCAATGACCATACTAATATTTAAACCCTAACCTTTAGCATAAACTCTGAAGGCCTACATGAATAAAATTTCTCCTAGCACTGAAAGGAAAAGAAGTATGGGTTTTCAAAGTTCAGAGGCCCAGACTTTGCTCTCATACGGAGTGCAGTACTTTTGCATATGAGATGTACACATTAAACGTATGTTTAGAAGGTTTTTAAAACTTACTGAAGTTTATTCCATTTACAAGGATTCTACCAGTTACAGAAATATTCCCAAACATTGAAGGTTGTGGTTCAAATCAAAAGAGAGAAAAGGATTACTGAAAGTTATTTCCACACATTCTGGAGACCTAAACCAGAATATTACTGAGGCTAATACTATTTCAAAATGTAAACTCTTTTAACAGAGTGTATTTTGTTTTCAAAAGCACTTTTAGGCGTTTTACTTACTTCATTTCTACAGAGGTTCATGAAAACTAGAGGAATAACTGGGTATGTCTTTAAAATTAATTGAGACCTTTATTTAAAAGTAAAAGCCCTTCCTTCTCCGCCAGTAAGATCAAGAAGAAAACCACCTGGGCCCCCAAGATCTTGACCCTCACCGCAGAGCCATGTAGTCACGCTTGATACACTCCAGGTCTCCCCTGTCTGTATCACGTGGAGGAGCAGCAGGGTTAATAATCTGTGGGCTGGACCAGGCTCAGCAGTCTCTCCATGACTCAGGTCCATGCCCCTGGCCAGCAACAAACCACCCTAGGCAGCAGACTAGGACACCAGACCGTGGCCTCCATTCCCCGCCACAGCAATCCCTTGCTACTTCCCCCTGGTGCTGCTGTGTGGCTCAGGATCAGCCAGCTCTGGTTCTCCATTGAACATAGTTCCCAGCCTCTCATCTGCTACCAGGGCACTGACCAGGGCACTGACCCTCTTCTGTGGGTACCAGAAGGCACAAGCTTCCAGCCTTTGTCATCACCTCCCAGTGTGAAAAAAACAGGCTCTGCCTGCCCCTCCTTCAGTACAGCTGGGCACTCGGGCTCCTGTAGCCACATGGTCTTGGAGAAGATGTGGCCAATCTCCTTTAGATCATCTCTGATGCTGTGCAGTCTGCTGACCTCCTCCTGCAGCTCCTTTATTGGTGACACAGACCCTCCACCTGCAGCCAAGGACACCTTTTCCCCCAGCCCCTGCCTCAGTGAGAGGCTCCGGGCACCCCCTGCATCCCCACAGCTGAGAGCTGCATCCTCTCTTGGGAGCATTGTCTGACTTGAGGCTTCTGATGTTCCAGAAATAATTGCTCCACTTGGTGTTGAGGCATGATTGTGTCCTATGCTCAGCACATGGACACTGTTCTCAGCAAAAGTTCTGCCTATCCTTCTTTCTACTGCTTGGTTTTCATCGCAGTTTGCTGATGGCTCATTATCACGAAAAGGTGTGTTTACCATTCTCTGCAAGCTTGCTGCAAAAGCAGTCCTATTACCATCATTCACCAGTGGGTTGATAACTGAATCAATAAATTCATGAGTTGCATCGAAAACACTGGGTATATCCTGTATATTTGTTAGTAGAATGCCTGTGAGCACCTTGAAGAAAGTTACAATTCCTCGCCTGTTCTTTTAAATGGTGTCCCTAGTTCATTCACAGTCTCACGGACGTCCTGCCATGACAGCATCTACTACTGCAGTTTGCCTTCCCAGCTTAGGTGAAAAGTTTATTTGCATATCCATTTTTACATAAGCCATAACTCAAAATAATACAAAGATCTACTGGAAGGCCAGTGGTGCAAAGCGTGCACCTGGTAAACATAAAAATATACACAGCATCCAAAAACATCAGTTTGTGAAAACCTTGTTTCCTGTTTAATTTGTGACTTCCCTAAGTTTTCATTCACTGATATCATCAACTTGTTCAACTAAGAGGGATTCTAAATTGCGCATTTAGAGACAGCATGAAGACACACATTCTTTCCTTCAGTAACTTAAAAGCTTTTTCATGTTCCATCACCCCTATAAAGATGCTCTTAGATAACAGTATTGCAACAATGCCTGTTGTGAGAAATTTTGCGCAAATCCAAAAAAGTCTGCAGAACTGTGAATGGTGCAATCACCTCCAGAGTACCCAGGGGTCCTTCTTCCCCCCGCATCCTCCAGGACACATCCTGTCTTCTGCCTATATCAGGCAGAGGACTATTGCCAAGCTCAGGCTTAAAAAGAAAAAAAAAAAAGATTAACACCTCAGAACTCTTGACAGGCATTTCAGCAAAATTCATTCCTCATCCAACTGCACTGGAAATACTACTCCTGGAATTCTCCAGTTATCGGCATGCACTTGAGTATAATAATCTCTCCTTCAAACCCATGGATCAGACTTTGTCCAGGTCTGCAGCCCAACAGCCCAGTAACCATCTGGCTAAATGTTATCTGGGCAACTATTCAGGTCTATTGTTTAAACAGTTATTCTTTTGCATCAGCAGCTTTTAGCTTCCCTTCTGTGGCTTTTCTCCTCGCATCAGCATCAAAGGTCTTCTGTTTGAACTCCCTCAAAAGGCAGTCTCAAGCTATTTCCCAGCTGGAACGATACAGGGACAATCCTACAAAAAGCCTCCTGCAACCACCACCTTGTTGCCTCTTGCCTTTTCATGCCTCGCAGTAGTTCAGAAGGGTCAGCTTCCTTGGTGCTTGGAAGCAAAAGCGTTTGCCCTGTACTGCCCGGCACTACACCTCACAATCCGCACTTGAAACCTGCTGACAAAAGGCCTGAGCATTGCCACAGAAACACTTTACCCAATATTGTGCTTTCTTGTAAATCTACTTGCCGAGGGAGACACGCGCCTGCTAAGCACTAAAAAACTCTCATCTCTTAAATAACCAGCATATATTTTCCTCAAGCAAAATGCTTTTGTCACTGTTTTAAAGCCAATGCCACAAGCTTTTTTCCCTAGCAACTGCAAGCATTGCTTGGCCCCAGCAAGTAATTCCAATTTGCAGAAGTAGGATTTAATTTCCATCTCACCTCCTCAATCAGAAACACCACATTCGCACTGAGGCAAGGCTGTAACACCACCTATTGGTGACAATCCCACTGGCTGTGACCTTTACAATCCACCTGCTTTTCCTATTGCAGAGGAGAAACCTCTAGGATCATTTAAAGCCGGAGCTGAAACATGGGAGAAAGCAAGATGATGATGATGATGATGATGATGATGCAGTGAACTTTCCCGGCAGCCTGCAAATTCCCTCCCTGCGGCTGGCCCACCAGCCATCCTCCCCTCGGTCAGGAAGGGGAGCCATGGCTTTCTCCTACAGCAGCAAGTATCTCCCAGGCACTGTTTTCTTCTGTCCCTCTTTCCACCACCCCCCTTAACTGCATTTAAGACTTAATGATTTGTTTCTACAGTACATCACTTGTATTCTCCCTCCTGGCCTGTGCTCTGAAACAAGCTTCCTACGAACAGATACCACCGCATTTTACTCTGTATTCTTACATGTTCCTTCACATTTAAGTGGATTGATTAGCATTTGCCATCTATTAACCCATCCATTTAATTTATCTAAATCCTTCTATAATCTGTCAGATTGCTTAGCTTTTCACTGTTTTCTACTGAATCTAACTGAACAGTATCTCAAAAATTTAAAAGTTTATTCATCAGCCTTGTCAAACTAATTAAAGTGCATCACAAAACCACGAAGGAATAAATAATAATCCTGCTGACAAATAACAAATTCTATTTCCTTAGTGTTATTTTTCTCATTCAATTTAAGGCTAATATTTGTTCATTTTTATTCAGTGTTATATTCACTCCCAATTTTCATATTCAGTAGTTCATTGTATTCATAATAGATTTCCAATGTGAATTCTTTCTAGATACACACAGACTGTCTACTGTGAATGTCAGTGCCAATTTCAATGGGTATTTTCCTCTCTGCTCATGCAGCCAGTAACTTTCTCAAAGAATCTCTAGGCAGCCCATCAGTAAGATGCAATCATCTCTTCTTGTTACAACAATAATTGTTGTTAAATACTATTTTTTCAGGGATTCTTTTATGAGTTAATCAAAGTAACATCCATGCATTGGCCACTTTCCATGACAGCCTTGAGAGATATGGTCTTTATTCTACATATGTCTCCGAAAATTCTGGGTGGTAAAAGCTGGACATTCCCTCCTCCCTACCCCAAGTCAATATTAAAAATTTAGTGATGAAAAGAAAATTCTGGTGCCTTTTCCACTTCTTTTAATATTCTTGAGCTTTTCTGGCCCCTTGGACCTGTTTCACCTAATCATCAAACGCCAGATCCATTAGCAGAAGATGGATCACGTGAGCATCACTGGTGTCAGTTAGACATATCCCTGTTCTAGTGTTCTATGCCCTGATTATCATCCTAATATTGACTCACAAAACTTAGGCATCCCATGACAGCAAATAAAGCATAAAGAACCCTGGCTGTCTCCAGGCTGATGCTGTAAAGCTACTTTTACAAGGGGAAAAAGGAGTACATTTAGTAGACTCATTTATAGTGGAGACTATTAAGCCTGAACTGCAAAGGCCAGATATAGTTGCCCATGTACTGAGCCCAAGGACTTATTCCTGACTGAAGAAGTTCAACTGAGCCAGGATAACCTACCATGCTAGCATGTGTAACGCACACCCATGCTGATGGTTTGAACTCATGGTTCTGGATTGGCAATATTCTGCCACTATGACCCAAAAAATACCTTTGCTAAAGACACTGAAAAATAAAAATATGCCTCATTCTTGGTCCTTCTACTCACCCTGTCCTTTACTGTATATTCTTTTTGAATTATGAAATTCTATAATTCTATTTATTGCTTCCCTGCTTATGCATTAACACTAATGCTAACAAATATCTTTATCGACCGTTCTGCCAGTCTCTGTGTCTTGTAAATTGTAATCAATGTCCAATGCCTTTTCAAAACAGCAGGTCACTGTGAGAAAATAAATTGAATAGTGACTGTTATTAGATGTTCACTCAGTGATAGCAACCCATAAGAATTTTCTTTAAATCCATCAAAAAAATTAAATACATTGATAAAATGTAAATCCATCAAAAAACTAAGTGCCTGGTTCCGAGACTGCTTAAAGTAGACATTAATGATGGTACGATTTTGTTTTACATTGGGAGACTTTCAATAACAAAACAAATACCACACAAAAATGTAGTGTCCCAGCTAAGCAACTACTTTTAACAACCAAACTTGTAATCTCTTTAAAGAATGGATTCAAATTAATTTGAAGAAAAGTAATTTTAAAAGAGTCATTTCCATAAAACCAGGTTGACTGTTATAAATTATATTCTTATTCTTTAATTCTTTATCAACCCAATCCCATATTAGTCCTATTATTCCACCCCAAACCTGGAATATCTTATAGGTCACCTGGATCATTTGATTTGGAGTTTTTTAATAGTACTATTATATAGCACCCTTTAATTCTTCTAAAATAACATATAAGGTGAGAATTACCTCATAATTCTGGTGTGCAAGTTTTTCACGCTTAAATTTTAATTTTAATTTAAAAATGTTTTTTCCTAGTAAAGAATGTTTAATTTTGCCTTTGATAATGAAGGGTTGAGATGGTATTTTGCAATCCTCACGTGATACCAGTATGTCATTCTTTCCAAATACAGAAAATTAATACCCATTGAACAAATCTGCCTTTTCTGCCAAAGTACTCAGCAGTGCTAAGAATTGCCACTGTGTTCTTAATAAGAGAATTTTTTAACTACCACAGTCCAAGAACTGGGCACAATACTTGTTATTTTCAAATGGTTTCCCGAGGTGGTAGTCACAGTTGTAGTGTTGTGTTTAACTGTATATTAGACCGTATCAGTGGGGCAGATACACTATATGTAATGGATATAAAACAGTATAGGAGTAGGTGTTACTTGTCTTTCCTTTGGGCACCTCTTGGTATCAAAGAGTTGGGGTTTTTTAACTAAAAAAACTTTACAAATTAGACTGCCTACATTTGTAGTCTTGTATGCTATTCACCTGCTTTATTTTTTACTTCAGGTATATTGATTTAGTGTTAATAGATAATTTAACACATCAAAGCTGTTTAAGCTTGCAGGTAATAAGTCTTTCAGTATTTATGTTTCATCTTTGCCTCTCCTGACTAAATTCTGTAAGAAGTAATACCTTCTAATTAAGGGGAAAGAAGTGGATGAGAGAAAAAGGAAATAGATAGCAGTGAAGAGTCTTAAAATTTCTTTCATTCCCAAGGTACTATTTGTCCCTTGAACTCATTTTTCTCATACTTGCCAACCATTCTGTATTTGATTTTTTAGTATTAATAACATTCTATGCTACATCTGTTTCAATTAGATGTTGACCAATTTTCCTTTTTCCATTCATTTCTATTGGTACTTAATACTGACTGAAAAGTAATTAGTAGAAAATATTATTTTAGAGCAACTTTTCTAAACAGGACTACATTTCCCTTCAGATTGCAGAAACATCCAAGAAGATAAATGGAAGGAAACTTTAACCAATATAAGTAACCTGGGCTTAATCAGCGTTAAAAGCCATTAATTTTAAATCAATAAGCTAAAAGGAATTAGAAATGTAACTTTAAAAAAAAACAACGCTTACAAAGTTGAAGTCTAAGTTGGATACATTTTCAGTGGTCTTTATTTGAGTGAAAAAAGAGGCATAATGTACAATTCCTTGCATTATCCTAGCCGTAATAATGCAAAGTATGTTCACAGTAAGAAGTGCAGTTTTCAAACAAGTAAGGCAACAGATCCCAAGTCAGATGGAAAATATCTTTTTCTAAGAAAATAGGGTGAGTGATAACTGGCAAGAGTCAGAATTTTAATTTAAGCATGCTTCATGAGAATAGACTGACAGCAGTGAGGACAATAAAACGCTCCTCAAGTGCCAGTGCTTATTAAAATAAAGCAGCATCCAAGGAAAATACATAACTTGAAGGAAAGTAAAACCCAACTTTCTCCTAACAGTTTTAAATGCTTTTGTAGTCCTTTAATAATTTGTTAATGTTTATTCATACTTTTCAGTCTGACACATTTTCCGAAAGTGCTATAAGCAACTCACACCTGCATATAATTTCATTACTCTTCATTCAAGAGCCTGTAGTGATAATTTTGTAAAGCATATTGTTGACTTTCTCAAAGTATGGTTTCTTCTAAAGTTAATATCAGTAAGTATTTTTGATGGGTTTTTTTTCTTATTAAAAGCAACGTGGATTTTTGAGTATTAGAGCACTACAGAATTTTTACTTTCCTCATCAAAGTTGGGGAAAATGTACTATTGTGTTACTCAACCGATTCATCTGTACAGTCAACATTTTTTTAAAAAATCTTTTTCTGAAAGAACATTAGGGTAAGGATAAGAGATGGTCCTAAAAGTAATGACTTGGCTTGGCAAGGGGTTTGCTATAGTTTTTTCCTATAATCTTTCAGAACTCTATTTTTAAATAAAAACCCTGTACACAGAAATCCCCGGGAGCAACCTGTCAGTAAATTACAGCATACATCCAATAATGCTAAAGCAAAGTTAGCACTATACACCAAAAATATTACAGAAAGCATAAAAAGGTAAAGGCAAGTAGAAAAAAAAGGAAAGCCATTAAGCCATTACCTTCCCAATAGAAATACATGTCTCAGAATTAAAAAATTAACCCAAAATCCCACACTGAGATCGTACTCCTCTTTGAACTTAATCATTCCTGTATGCATAGAGAGTTCTTGTTTCTTATCAGGACAAAAAGTATGGAGTATCCCAAGACTTGCTGGCTTTTAAAATGTTTACCAGGATAGTGTACCCACTATCCACAGATAGTGGATCTGGTGTGCTCTTGTCTTCTTGGGCAAAGCCTAGATGCTGTCTCCCTAGCTCTTGGTACAGATCTGGAAACACACCTCTATATCTTCTGGCAGCAGCAGATCTCCTTGGTTCAGGTTGCATAGGCCCAGAAACTAGCCCTGTCCTCCTAAACCTTCCCGTGGGTGCTACACACCACCTGACATCCAGCACACCCGTGGGTCTCCTCCTTTATCACCCGCCATTTGGGGATGGGGAGGAAGACTGTGTGATCACACAAGTTAGACGTATACCCAGGAGACCGCAGGCATACACGAGCGATATGCTTTTCTAGACAGCAAGTACAGTTGCTCCATGCCCCAAGATGGGCTGCATTTGAGTGCTCACCACCTTCACTTTCAGAGCGCGTGATGCAGCCAGGCAATCAGCCGTCCTTTTGGGTCACCCCCATTAACTTCCTTACAGGGGAAGTTTATTCATGGTCTTAACATCTGGCCCATTTGGGGCAGCGAGCGAGGTCTCCCTTCCTCACGCATAAGGCACAAGGACAAAGTGTGAAATGACCAAAACTATAGAAATGCAAAACTTTTACAAGTTTTTTTTTTTTGAAGTTGAAAATCTAAACTCATAATAAAGAGACAATGTCAGAAGTGGTGAGAATATCCAACTGAAGGGAGACTGTCTTGACTTAGTTTCTTAGTACTGGGGAGAGGCAAGTTTGTCCCTCCTACTGTTGCTGCCTCCATCTCTTGGCATTCAGTTTATGCAGGAAATCAGTTTTTAGTTGCTGCCAAACTGGAACCTCACACAGCAGTAAGTTCACAGTGCTATCCAGAACTTAGTAATAAAGCAAATCTTGAGCATCTCTTCATATTTACTGAGCAATGAAATGTCATGCCAGAATTAAAGGGTGTTTCTGAAAATAGTTTGAATGTGAATCAGAGGATATTTCAGCAGATCCAATGGAGTAATTACAGGGTAGGAAGAACAAATGGACTGTAATAGATAAGTGAGACAGGCAATCATAGACAAACTGTTTACTTCCCTGCTGATGGATGAATAGAGCAAAGGGTCACCTAGGTGGGTTTTTTAATTTAACTTTTTGCTGGTAGGTTTACTCTTGATGTCAGGCTTAACAGGCAAGACCAGACTGAGTATTTGGTAGCAATATACCAGATATTTTTAACACCAAACAGCTCTGTGGAAATCTTCAACCACCATTTAAAATAGTTTTTTATGGAAGGATGGTAAACATTATGTCTTGTTTATAGAAGGGAGGATGAGACACAGGGAGTTTAAGTTAACCTGTTCCATAGGCAAATTGGGGCGGGGCAACAAGACCTTCCAATTCTTAATCCAGTGTTTAAGCAGTGTCAAAGCAGCTGGCTTTGCAAGGCTGTTATCAAGTGCTAGAAAAATCCTTTGGCTGAAGCCCTCAGAAATTGTGAGTCTTGGAGTCATTAAGCCTTCGGTGACCAGTGACAACACAACTTGATATAGCTGTGATGAACCATGTCACTGCTTTTCATTATTAATGGCCTCTTACTAGGCACGAAGTCTGAGACACAGATAGTAGTTTTATGACTGCATCCTATGTTAACAGAGAGATGCTTGGACCCAAGCAATAAAATGAAAATTTCCTTTTTTTTTATTTGAATGATGAAATTTTCATGTTCATTCCTTTAGGGTGTCTTCGACTGATGAACTTTTAAGGTCTTGCAACTTCAAAAACGCTTAATTGCAGGACTAAGCAAGTTTATCCCTCTGCTTTCTGACATGTATCATGTACCACCTTCTGCTTGTCTTCCAACAGGAAATGCCCAACCGTTCGTCACACACTTCATGCAGAAACCCAGGAATAATCAACCCAATCAGACAGCATATATTCAATAGAAAAACCCAAGTCTGCTAGAGGCTTAAGAGGTCAGAGAAACATGAGAAACAGAAAGCAACCAGGGGCAGATGGACTGATTGTGTGCTAATGAGGTAGGCAGAACTAGCTTAAAAGACAATCCAAGACAAAATTTTTCTTTTCTGCCACTGTGTTTATCTCGAGGCTTGCTTTTTTTTCTGATTTAAACTATGGAGCTTTAAAAAACAACTCTCAGGATAAAGGTATTATACTTTTAATAAAGAAAATGGCGAAATAAATCGGTTTAGTTTCATAACCTATCTCTCCTCATGTCAAAAATTATTTTTAACTGTTTCTAATTTTTGTCAAATGAGTCAGATGAATCAAGTGCTACTTCAGCAAAAGTTCATCTGTACTTCGATTTTTTTTATCCTGTCACAAAGACATGTTTTGACTTCATGTCTGTGACAACCCTGAGCAACTGATCTCACTCCAAAGCTGGCCCTCCTTCAGCAGAAGGCTGGACCAGCCGACCTCCACAAGTCCCTTCGAACCTAAATAATTTTCTGATGCTATTCTAATAGACTGGCTACAAACCAGCCCATTCTTTCTGTTTTCACTATTTAACAAATGCTGATGAAAAAGATGGTGAAAAGCAAAAGTTATGAAACTGGACAAAGCTTGCTTTGTGATAGCAAAATACACTATCGTATGTTTATCATAAGAGGTATATAGAAAAAGGGATATGTTTCAGATGTTTTTTTTTAACTCATGTATTCATTTTTTTCCAATCAAAATTTCTGCTTGACCATGAGGACTAGCACTTTTCACAAAAGTGAAAAAAATAACTGATTGAGTCTGACATGTGATGGATTCGTGGTGGGGCATACAGCTGGATGTATACAGCTGAATTTCAGAAAGTCAGAAAGGAGCACTGAAATTCCTCTTTTGATCATCAAGGTAAGTCTGCCTGTAGCGTTGAGTGTGCAACATCATCAAAATTGTGACAGAAAGATAGCTACTGTCAATAGCAGTGGTAAGAAGAGCCTGAAAATGCTGTCTCAGCACAGCTGATATTAACATTCCTGAAGTTTAGGTTTCCTAATCCTGTCATTTCTGCTGCTTGAAAAACAAAGCCCATGTACCCTCTGCAACTTGTACCTATCTCCTTTTTGCACGTTCTAATTTCACTACTACCACTACAAACACTGCAGGCAAAGTAATTGAAGTTTTGCAGGCAGCAAAGTAATGAAGCAAAACAACTGTTGTTTTTAATAGTTATTAATGGCTGTAGCTATGCCTATTTACTTCTTCCTCATTTCATCATCTAGGATGAAATCCTCTCTTTCATCCTCTGATTAAATCCTCCTGCTCATCCTCTAAGGTGAACAGTTGCCTCTAGGCACCCTCTATAGTATTTGTTCCAACACCAATGTTTCTGTCAATTCTCTGTTCATTTACCAACTGTGCAATTCTTTACAGGATTCTGAGGACCACGTCTCATTGCTCAGGAACCAAAAAAAAAGTCTTGAAAGTTCATGACAATACTAGCTTAAAACATTTACAGAGAGAAGCCCACAAATCTATTCAGAGAACTGCACAGCTCCATATCACTTTTAATTCCCCAGGATTTGTAAATCAGAGAGTGTTCCTAGGCTCTTTGCAAAACAGCAAAAGTGATTAAATTTCCCAGCCGTGTTAAAACACAGGTTGAAAGCTATTTAAGAGAAAACACAGAAATTGAGAGTTGGACTGATAAAAATGGTATGTAATACACCATCTTCAGGTAGCCTTCTGTAGAACATCCTACCATTAGGTGTTTGGAAAGTAGCAGAAAAGATTAACTGAAATCTGAATACATCACTAGGACATCACTAGGACATCACATCTTGCAAAGAAAAAAAAAAGTGGTTTCAAGATGCATTTATAGCCAACAGACTCCCAACAGACCTAATCTTGTTATATTACCTCTGGAGCCGTTTGAAAGCCAGGTATATCAAAGTGCACCCTTGGCCAACGTACATGCTATACCAACAGAAAAACTGCACGCAGGAACAGCAGAACAGATGGTACTTAAAAGTACTTATATTCCACTTACAATGCAAGGAATCTTTGTTTTTAAGGTTTACATCTCAAAACAACAAATTCAATATGACTTTGCATTGAGTTGTCTCTATAGAAGCCAGAAGCATGACTCTTAGTGTTTAGATGGTGATGCTCTGCTCACCAAGTCACTCCGCTGCATTTGGACACCATCTGTTTTAGTTTTCAAACTTAGAAATTTAAAAAGCTATGATGCAAGTATTATTTTTTAACTGTTTATTTTACATGTTCCAGTATTTTGGGTGGGGAAGGAAATAATACTTTTATTTAAATTGCATTTCTAAGTACCTTTATTATCACAAACAGTGTGAAAGTGCTTTTATCATTAAAACGCTACCTTGGAAGAAGCCATTACTGGGGGAAAGCAATGAAGACATTGAACTATGTTCATTTCCCTGCTTATTTCATTTTAATACCAAAACATATCTTGCAATGCCAATACAATATGTTTCAGCACAGCAGTCAAACAAATCATCTTTTTTGGCTCTCCCACATTTTTTCCAGAAATATATCTTGCCCATCCAAGTGTCTAAAATAGGATTTTCCTGCCTAGCTGTTTGCCTGGAAAGGTGTTAGTATTTCCCTATCAATTTTTGGCATCTGCCAGCTTAGTCTCCCCTTACCACGTGCACAATGTCTTCAGGCATTTGTCTCCTTCATTTGCAGGCTGAATGAAACCACTGGGTTAGGAATTTTGTGAATGTTACCATCACAAAATTAATTCACCGTTTAAAAACTGTGGCTGCTATTACAGACCTACATTTTCCTATTCCAAGGAACACTTTGTACTGTGTGTAGTCTCATACATTCCAGCTGCCACTTGTATACAAAGTCTTTACGTTTGTTTCCCACCTTCCATCCTTTTCTTCTTCTCACTTTCACCACATTAAATTTCCTATGTGTGTTTTGATTCTTTTTCAGCCAAGCAATAAGACACGGCAGAGTGGAACTCTTGGCTTCTGATGCTTGCCAGAAGGTGTTAGGAGGTATGCAGCCAACATAATGCTCAGTCTGATCCATTTTTGAAAAAGGATTTAAAAATTCAAACTGACAATTCAGAATACAAACAAAAGCTTGAGGTTTTGACATTGCTATGACAAAAAAAAAAAAAAAGGAAAGCAGGTACTTATTATAAAGGTGTCAAGTAGATGACCAAATGTTAGCTTTTAGGTAGCAAAGAGACTCTGTCTATAGTGACATTAAAGTAGGAACAGAATTAGCAAAACTATCCATCAGCAATACTAAATGACTCACTGAAAGACATCTAAAACCACTTATGTGACGCACATGGGGAGGAAAGACAGAGCAAAAGGGAAAAAATAATGTACGGTGGGAATGTCCATTATGCCAAGACACTATGGGACTCTTCAACACCAGCCTTCGTCACTACACTTGCAAGGTGACAATTCTGTCGCACAGTACAGATGGACTAACATCACCCTCTAAAAGTACTGTCTTTTCTTCTGAGGCTAACCTCACAAAAAATTTTAAGCACCACAAAGCTATTATAGAATACACAGTCCCGAAATGCAGATATTTCTCTTACAGCAGCTTCTGAAATCATTGCTTCTTGGCAGCAGCAATGAATGACACAATATCAGCAAGACCAAAATATAGCTCCATGAATGGCTTGCCTGAAGGGATGTGGGGGACACTGGGCTAAAGAAAAAGTTAAGCAGCAAGGTTTTCATATTTCTTGGATGCAGGAGAAAAGGAGAAGACTGGGGAAGCTCTCTGTGGGGGTGGAACTCCCCATATCCTTCCTAAAAATGTGCACGAGAAGTGTGATGAAGACCACGTGCCTAGGCCATGCAGGAAGACCAACAGAAGGAAAGAGGGAAGAAAAAACATTCATACAGACTTGTGCTGTATGCTGTGTATATAGCATTACCCTGTACGTACCTGGGTGTTTTTAAGGTGAAGAAGGGAATAGTAGGGGCAGTTCCCCAATTCCCATTGATACGAAAGAAATCAGTTTGATAGAAGTGTTGCACCCCCACAATGGCAACATCTTTTGACTTGTCATCAATATAGGCAATGTTTTCAGCTATCAGCACAGGGTTCAGTTCACTGCTGTCCAAGAATAATTAACTTTCTGGAGGATATAATATTGCATTGAGACAACATATGGAATGCATATCCCCATGGCAGCACTTAAAACCTGGCCTATTTCTATAAGTTTATTAGCAATGTAATACTACTTGCTACCCATTTTTCATTATCTGACAAAACATTTTTACATATTTACTTCCAGTGAAAAATGCAGAACAGATGTGGTTCCTGTTTAAGTAGGAATTATGTTATTTGCTGTTTAATGGAGCCAACAAGGATAAGGAGCTTCTAGAATATCATTTTTGTCATGGTCTATATTATCCTACATCAAACTGCAGGGCAACCATTCACTTTCCCTTGCTGTTTTGTACATTTTGCCAGTTATCCATAAGTGGTTGACTAAGGATCCATTTGTTTAAACAAAGCAAATAAAAAAATAGAAATGTTTCTGTTTAATGCTTCCACTGCTAACTTTCCATCAAATTGCAAGGGTTGGATTAAAAAATGTTTTCCATGACTCTGAGCTTGTTATAGAAGTCAATCCACCACTTATCTCTAGAAAGCATTAATTTATGCCTCTCTGTTGAAAAGATGCTTAAACTTTAAACAAGCATGTTTGTTCCCAGGATTGTTCCTACTTAGAGACTTGGTAGTGGTTATTTAGAAATGTGGCCATTTAGAAACTTGAAACAGACACTCATATTTTATAAAGTATTACAAATACTGCAAAAGATGAAAGTTCTTAACAGATTAAAATCAATGGTTATGCATCCCTTTCCATAAATTATTATATTTAGAAACATAATAGCATGACAAAAACTATGGTTATACTACCACAGATCCTCCTCACTAAGGTAGAACACCAGGCTGAGAATTGGTTTCACAGCAGCATGAAAGAAAATCAGCCTCAAAGAGACCTCTGGAAGAGATCATCTTGTCCACTTCTGTGCTTGGAAGCACAAACAAGTGTGTGTTGATCCAGATATTTGTCCAACCTGTTCTTGAACCCCCCCAGTGACAGAGATTCCACAGTCTCCCTAAGACAAGTTTTTTTACTACGGTCAAAAACATTCCCTCTCTTGAGAATAAGAAGAGCAATGCATGGATAATTCGGAGTAACTAAAATAAACAGTAAAATTTCAGTGTGCTGTGCCACCTACTCCAGGAAGGAGAAAGGGGTGAAGCAGGAAGAAATTATGATACAGCAGTGTACACCTGATTTAATTTTAAAGATTCTGTGGTTTAGATTCATATCCTACCAGGAGCCTCTACAACTGAACAACACCCACATGAATAAAGTATGAGCTAAGAAACGGTATCTAATTTCATACAACCGTGGTTAACTTCTACAAGGTCAGTGATTATCCAGGGCAGTTCAGCTCCTCTTGAAGGGATGCCTCCTCTAAGAAAATACAGTCCTGGGACACAAGTGTGAGAGGAGAGGTCACTGGTTTAAGAAAGAGCTACCAGGAAGTGTAAAGAGAGCCAAAGTGGGTCGAACTTCCACCCAGGTCCTCATGGAAACTGTTCTTCAATGAGCCAGGGGAAAGGATTAGGAAACCTGTGAAGAGCAGTGCCAAGGAGTTGGGCCAGAAAGAGATCACCCAAAAACCAGAAAAGGCTCTGAGAACAGGGACTGGAATTAGAAAAAAACAATTTGGCAACTGGAGATAACCAAACTGTTCAGAGTGAGGCTGGCAACCACTTCTCATACAGAAAAAGATGGAGGAAAAGCCAAGACAACACCTGAAATCCTGAAAGGCAGAGGACTAGAAGTCCATGTGAAGGGTCAGAGGAACTACGTGCTTGTTTTGAAAGAGCTTGATAAATGATGTCTCAGGCAGAGTAAGATTATTTTAAAAACCTCTAACTATGAGTTCCTTTGATAGGACACCGATGAAATAAAATGAAGTCTGCAATCACTGTACTATTTAGATACAGCCTCGAAGATATTATTCTGCAAGAACTTCATTCAAAAAAGTCTCATGTGATATGTCTCTTTGAAACCACTTACAGAAAAATCATGCTATATTTGCTGGATAATATCTGTAAATAAAATCTCTTATAACCTGCATGTAAGTGTAGCAGACATACATTTAAGCAATTAATAGTTGCATTTAAAATGGAATTTTCTTATTTACAAAACAAAACCCCACAGAACTCATATACAAAAGCATTAAGATGGTGAGGGGAGAGAGGATTGACACTTACCCTGCTCATTCAATTACAAAATCTTTATCTTATTGTGACTTTCCAAATCAGCAGACCATTTAATAAAATTTGGGATAGTTCTGTCAGTGTAACCGATTCCTTAATTAATAGCAGAGTCTAACTCTTTGAAAGATTGGTTTTCATTTATCAGAATGTTTTCACACACAAGTCTCATTTCTGCTAAGTCCAGCTCTGCCAGTCTGGAGAAAAATTATTTTGGTACATGTTCTGTCAACCTACCGCTGAGTAACGTGTAACTCTTTAAAGTAGTACAATACACAGAAGAAAAACAAAACAGAAAATAACATAAAATGTTGTCAAGCTTAAAAGCATTCTAAACATTGGAGATTTCATTATTGTTATTATTGTTTTACCATTACCATTTGCAGGTAAATGACAGGGTCTGTGTGATGCTATTGTACTTTTGTCTGCTATTAACTGGAGATTCTGGTCAAACAAGGGAAGGAAATGTTGTGAGACCAATTCTCTGTTGGCATAACTGTATTGATTTCCTTAGACTTATCTCAGCAGAAAACACAGGCTTCTGTTTATATTAAAAAAAAAAGCCACGCCATTTGCTTTTATTAAAACATTTGTTTAACCTGAGGAGTAGAGATGAGTGACAGGATCCACTCCTAAATCTAACAAAGTACATGCCTGGGGTTGGGTAATTTTGCCAATCACATCTCCAATCAATTTTTTGTTGTATTTGTGCATCACATACTCAAAGCTAGTAGGAAGTTAAGCATTATAAATCTTGAAAAGACCTTGCACAATTAATTTCATACTCAAAGCTAGTAGGAAGTTAAGCATTATCAATCTTGAAAAGACCTTGCACAATTAATTTTTATTGTGATACACAAATTTATGCCACAGTTTTAGAAGAGGCCATATACAAAGGAAAACAGTTTACAACCAATGCCAATGATATGCTTTAAGATTTCTCCTCTATGCTTCAATTAATTAAGCAGTCTTGGGAACAAAAAGGCAGTAGGAAACGTGCCAGTCCCTCTCACTCTAAGATGATGCCCTAAAGCCCTGGGAAAGAGAAAGGAGTATGTTCGGGAAAGAGAAGAAAAGTTCACTGGATCTGGGTTGGTGGCGGAACAGGTTACACAGAGCGGCTCATTCTGGGAAGTTCTTGGATGGATTTTCAGTAATGGAAGCAGGAAAGACATTGCTCCAAGAGCTCTCCAGGGCACACCACCCTTAGGTTAAGCTGCAGTGGCTGAATCAGCCAGGCTTAAGAAGCTAAATGAGAGCTGGGCCAGCTAAAACTGATTTTTTTTTTTTTTAAATAAAGGATAATTGTAAAAATAAAACTTGGGTATTTTGGTTTAAATAAAAGGATTTCCACAAATGCAGACTGTAGGCAAACCCACATAAATGGAGAGTAGTTGTATTCAATTGCAATTGCTCCTACATTCTCAATTCCCATCTAGAGAAATCAATTCCCACCTGCCCTTTCTGGAGGTGATGGGCAATCTTCTTTCAGTGATAGGTGGCACCTGGATCTCTTCCTAAGTTATGCTTTATTACACTTGCTGTGTTTGTGATGAGGATAATCCGTGGTTTGAAAAAGAAGCGAGAACGAAATGAATTCTTTTAAAAGCATTAGAAATACCAGTCCTACAACCAGTACTCCAATGAACCAGTTTGACCATTCCACAGAATTTACCTGACTACAAAGGCACCAGACAAAAAGCTAAGTAAATACTGACTTCTATGATTCTGTAACAGGTCTCAGCCTTATCACTGCAAGTCAAACTACAGTTGTACAATTAATTCATTGTCGCTATTCTTTCCAGTTTAAAAACTGCTTGAGAAAGAACCAAGTCATTGCAGATCATTAGAGTAAAAGTGCAGTATGTTCTGAGAGCCCGCATAAGTGGTTCTTTACATGTAAAGCATGTAGGGATTAAAAGGTACAATTCTGCAAAAGCGTTCAGGAGACCCACACTGCAACATGTTCTTATATGACTTTTTGTCATGGCATCACCACTGTTCAGAATGATTTGGACCTTCTGCAAGTATGCTCATAAGACAAAATTGGTTGTCCTTCTCCATTTCAGTTCTTCCCTGTTTCTGAAGTGAGAGGTCAAAACTTCTCCAGCAATTCTTCAAAGCATGATTTTACAAACCACCATTTTGAGGACTGTTCTCTGGAACGCAGTCTACCAGGTATGTCACTGCACCTGCAGTTGTCAACATTTCTTTATAATCTTTTCATGGTAAGCTTAAAAGGAGATGAACTTAAAAGCCTGTCCTGGTTTTGGCTGGATAGAGTTAATTTTTTTTCCTAGTAGCTGGTATAATGCTGCATTTTGGATTTAGTATGAGAGTAATGTTGATAACACACTGACATTTTTGTTGTTGCTAAGTAGTGCTTTCACTAAATGAAGAACTTTTCAGCTTCCCATGCTCTGCCAGGTGCACAAAGGAGGGAGCATAGTCAGGTGTCATGGTTTAACCCCAGCCAGCAACTGAGCCCCACACAGCTGCTCACTCACATCCCTGCAGTGGGATGGGGAGAAATTGGAAGGGTAAAAGTGAGAAAATTCATGGGATGAGATAAAGATAGTTTAATAGGGAAAGCAAAAGCCGCGCACACAAGCAAAGCAAAACAAGGAATTCATTCATTACTTCCCATCGGCAGGCAGGTGTTCAGCCATCTCCAGGAAAGTGGGGCTCCATCACACGTAACAATTACTTGGGAAGACAAACACCATCACTCCGAATGTTGAGCCTTCCTTCTTCTTNAGCTTGTTTCTGTTTAAAAGCCTATCATTCTGGAAGAGCTTTGAAAATGGTTACTCTTAGCTTGATTAATTGAAGTTATTTCAGAATATTCTGAGTAAGCAAATTGTCTGACCGATTCTCTGTGGGATTGACCTGCTACAAATTCACCTCCTTATTTAAAGGTGGAACACTTTTAAGCTGGAAACACACTGGGTGTTTTCATAAATCAAAGCTGCTCTCACTTGGATAACGATACATGGGAATCAACAATTCAGTAGTATGTTCTTTGGAAAAGGAATACATGACTATTATTTGTGTGAAATAGTATTTTTAGCATCTAAACATGAAAAAAATGTTATTTTGACACAGCCTTAACTGATCATTTTCATACCATCACATTCTATTCTTGCACCTGATGGGAACTCAGTGGTTTGAGAATCCCTGAGCGGGACTCGGATAGTTGGGCTCTCTTCTGAGTCCCACCATCAGTCTAAGATGATCATGAAGCATATTTTTGATCTCTGACCCTCAACTTCCCCTCTCTTCAGTATCAGAAGAAAAATATATACCTTCTAGTAACTTGTTGCAAGAACTGCAAAGAAAGGTGATTATCAGAGCTGGATGCTGTGATCATTACAATCCAGTGCCATATACCGGACATGTTCACACCATCTGAAGTGGGGCTTGCATTCTTTTCTGGAGGGGAGGAATCTATCAGCTGGTAGTGCCAGCTGATTTTACCATCAGCTTGTGGTCCCTAAGACTCCAGTAAACCCTGTTCAGAGGGAAAGAGATTACAGTCGAGCGTCTCAAAAGTTCCGCAAAGTAAACAGGATAATCACCATGCGGCTATATGAGAAAGAAAGGGAAAGTGGTTAAATTTCAGCTTCTGAACTACGCCTTTGGAAAATAGGTTATTCACAACAGAAATGTACTTTAGATATCCAGATTTGTTACTAGTTTAAAAGTCACAGGAATTGCTCCCAGGACGAGTCAAAAACTGTATAGGTGAACAACTAAAAAGACAAAGAAAATCCCTCAGCTAATTTTTTTTTTAAAGCACACACTCTCCAGGACATACAGACATAGAACTGGATTGGATGATGTGCGTTTACCTCTTTTTCACAGACAAACGCCATTCATTATTCACCTCTAAAAGAAACGTCTGTATCTTCATCTGCTGAAAAGCCATTCAAACCATACACCAGCTCTACTTGTATCCAAGAATTTCTGAAGGGGAAAGGACAGACAAGAAATGAGGTCTGGGTGCTTCAGGAAGTGGAGAGGAAGAGGGTTTTCTTAAGAAGAGGGGCTTCTGGCTTCTGAGACTCAATCAGCCTGCACCATTGAGTTTAGCAAATATCCAGTTACTTTCAGCAAAACATAGTTTAAAACACTTGGAGTGAGGAAATAGGGCATGAAGAAATCTGTGTTACGTGACAACAAACTGCTTTGCCATACGTGTTCCTCACATTTCAGACGAATGAAAGGACTAAGGTAAATGATTAACATTTATATCTTGCTTTAAATATGTTATCAAGTTTGTAAACTAAACCATTTCAAATGTCAGGAAGCAACCATTTCCCTCCTGTCATTGAAGCATAAGTCCACTAGAGAAAACCAGAATGAATACAAAATTGAAAGATGTATCATGGTGCAAATAGACAGGACTCTTCATCAGAGGCAGAGAGTCAGATTTAGCATTTCTTAACTGTCAACCACACAACTTCAAGATTTAAATAACTTTAACATATCCTTTTAAGTAAATAGGAAATTACATGCAAAACAGGAAAAATACTTAAAAAGAGCTATTTTTGCATTCAGTAGTCTCTAACTGCGGATCATGAAAGCTAACATCCCCAATATTTAAAATGACTGACACCACCTGGTTTAAAAGACTGAACTGGAGCTGCTGGAAGCAGAGGACTGGAAAAAGCATGACTGAGGAAGGTGGACTGTGGCAGTCTGTTTGGGGCATGGCAGGATTCTTCTGCAGCCCGCTCGCGCCTCTCCCCATCCCCAGCATCGCCCCCAGGAACACAATACTGCGACCGGGTGCTCCACGCTGCTGCATGCTGCTGCTAAGGCAATAGCATCTGGCTGCAACATTTTCCAAATCACAAAGTTATTACTTGGTTCACTCCTGCAAGTGTCAGAGTTGGCACTCCCAGTCGCTTTCCCCATAAGATGCCCCAGATATGCCTCTGAAGACTCAGACTGCTACTCTTTAAGCCACTGGCAAGAAAATGCCCCGGATTATATCAATGCTGCTACTCAGGTGGACAGGCAGAAGGGCGAAGCAGGTCTTAGGAGCGTTAGGAATGTAATTGCTATTTCAAGAAAGGGGACAGGTGCAACTACAATTAAACTCTCTTGAATCTTTATTCCTCTTCATATGAGAATCTGATCATGTAACTCCTTGAGTTGGTGTTCCAGCCCACTCCCTGTGTACCAACTCACAAAACCCTATCTGCAAATAAAGACTCACTCCATCACTAGGAAAGGAAGCTTTTAAATAGCCTTTTAAAATATTGTTTAAAAGAAGAACATTTTTTCATTACATACTCAGACTTGGAACAGAGGAGTGGAGGAAAACATGCCTCACTGGGTCTGGATATGTGTCCTTTCAGTCTAGAATTATTCCTATGAGCAGGGCTTGCAAGTGGTTTGGGCCAAAACAATCCTCTCTTTCTAGGGAAACGTAAAAAACCTCAAAGAAATCAAAGAAAAAAACTCAAATAAAAACCCTCAAATTCCAGCTCCTTCACCTTTGCCTTGTTCTTCCATAGTCTTTCCAGCTCCAAAGGAAATTTTAGTCCAGCGATACAAATGTAATACACNCACCAGTCCTTTTTAGGCACAAATTGCCCTTTTTCCTGGGACAGCACTAGCAATGTGTTCTTTCCTCCTAAAAAAGCTCATGGAAACTTTTAAAATCAGTGACGTGTTCCTTGTCAAGACAAACTACCTGGGAATACCTACACTGAAAGGTCTACAGTCCAGTGCCAGAAGTGATGGATGGTTTGAAACCCTTTACAGGACCAGCTATCAACAATAAAATTTTAAATAAGCATATAAAATCTTACCAAGCCAGTCAGTTTGTCTGATAAAGGCTGTCATAAGAACACTTGCTGAAACCCATCCACTGATGAAGCAGGTAAGATCATTAATACACTCTTCTGTAACATTAAGTACACCGTCTATTTTCTATCATCTGTATCTTTTCAACATGTGTGATAATGAAACACAAATGTTTATAAAAGGACTTAGTCTGTGAAAACCTTTGCCATAAAGGGCATGCTTTCAAATAAATAAAAAAAGACTTCAGTTCATTATCAGCCTGTGAATAGCATAAAAATTCAAACCCACTTCAGAACACTTATTTACATTGTCAAAACTTGCACAAATGTTTGCTTTTTCTCTGCAACAGACAAGTCTGTCACCCCAGTCTAAAGAAGGGCAAAAGGTGAAGGAGATGCTGCTCCCCCCCCCCCCGCCCCGGGCCCTTTGCTGTTGGTGATGGCCTGAGGGGCTGCATTCCAGCTCTGCTAGGTGCTGCAAAAAGCCTCTCCTTCCACATGCCCAGAGTACTCACTTTTAAACTAGCACGTATTTCCCAGGAGTAGTATCTGCAGATAAGGGTGCTCAAAATGAGGACTAGGCATTTAGCTACAAATGGTTTAATAAGATACTTTCAAAATGCTTCTCTTCCAGTAATCTCCCTCGCAGGGCCTCTCTCTGAGCTTCCTCCTTGTGCCTCGCTTGCCACTGCTGTGATCGTACATGTTGCATTTGGAACTACAGCAACTGCAGATGTATCAAAGGCTGCTTGAGTTTACCTAGATCAGGTACCAACAGCATAAAGCTGAGAATAATACGGGCTTTAGCTTGTGCTTTGTAAGTCTGCTGGGACCTCATGCACTTAGCGAGGCAATGAGCTTGCAATGAGGTCTATGCTATCACAATTTCACTTCTACTGGAATCTGGGGGACCTGTTTTGAGATTAATATGTATGCTATTATCACACTGCTGCTATTATCACAAACTGCTGCTCCAGGAGGAAATGTTACTTAAGTCATGCTCTGAAATCCTGACTAAAGCAAACCAGGTGAGAGAAGAACTGCAACCTCCATTTTCATCAGTAGCCTCCTGCCCTATTTTTAACTTGGTCTTTTTAGGAGGCTGCATCTCCAATGACCACATGTGCCACAGCTGAATCTTCGCAAACATGGCTTCTGACAAAGAAGAGGCTTACATCTGTTCTCAAAATCCAGGGCTTTGAATTTCACTTTGGATCAAATGGCAATCAATGCAGGTCACAGACTGGCTTTTCTTCACACTTTTAGCAAGAAATGCTGCTCAATGAAAAATCAGCGTGTCAGACCTCCCTTCAGTACAATACCAAGGTACAGCTGTTAAGAGCATTTCCAACTCAACTAAGTGTGCTGGTTTTGGCTGCGATAGCGTCCGTTTTCTTCATAGTAGCTACTATGGGGCTACGTTTTGGATTTGTGCTGGAAACAGTGTTGATAACACAAGAATGTTTTTGTTACTGCTGAGCAGTGCTTACACAGAGCCAAGGCCTTTTCTGCTTCGCACCCCACCCCACCAGCGAGGAGGCTGGGGGGGCACAAGAGGTTGGGAGGGGACACAGCCGGGACAGCTGACCCTGACTGACCAAAGTGACGCCCCAGACCATATGATGTCATGCTCAGCATAGAAATCTGGGGGAAGAAGAAGAAAGGGGGGGACGTTTGGAGTGATAGCGTTTGTCTTCCCAAGTAACCGTTACGCATGATGGGGCACCGGCCTGCCGATGGGAAAGAGTGAATGAATTCCTTGCTTTGCTTTGCTTGTGTGCATAGCTTTTGCTTTCCCTATTAAACTGTCTTTATCTCACCCCACGAGTTGTCTCACTTTTACTCTTCTGATTCTCTCCCCCATCCCACCAGGGGGAAGTGCGCGAGCGGCTGCGTGGGGCTTAGTTGGTGATTAAACCACGTCACCAAGATAGCTCTGCCTAAAACCACAATTCAGCTTTTGTGCAAAGAGCAGTCCTCAGCTCAAAATGTTCTCCAGATTTCATTCTCAATTTCCTAACTCTCTCCAACTGACATATAGGGCCATATATCCAATAAATTCACAATGATGCATAACTACATATTACATCAATACCTTAATTCGGATTTATCTTGTATTTCTACATCCACTCCTTGTCAATTTAATTTTTCACTTGTGTTCTCTGCATAGTTTAAAGCTTTACAGAGTGGAAAATAATGGCACTGATATCTTTCTGTCCTTCACATAACTATGATAACACTTCTGGCTGTGAAAACCTACGACTAACACTGCCATTACATTGCTGAACTTGTCTTAAAATAGGTACAGCACTTACAGCAACTACAGAAGAAAGAGAAAGAAAGAGAAAAATCTTTCACTGGCCTGAATAGCGGCAATGAAAGTTCCCCAGGAACTGCTTATGGCAGTGGTAAATCACGCAGTTCCACAATTATTCAGTAGGTGTAAAAGGTATTTCAGTTTGGAAGAAAAATAGTTTATAAAATCTTAGTAACTATGGAAAACCAAAGACAATTAATATAGTTCTGAGCAAAGAGGAACCTTCTTCCTATGAGGCTCTCTATGCTGTCACTGAATTGTGTCTGCCCCTTGATCTCGCCAACTATGAGCCGTGCAATCATACTGTCTCATGTCCCAGCTGGCAATTTCCGCGGTCCGTTCTCTAGGAACATCTACAGTGTTTCCACTCCAGTTGGCCATGGAAGTCTACGCTTAGTTTACTTTTTCTATCTTCATTAATCACAGGCACAGTAAAAAAGATTAACTAAAAAAAAAAATCACTAAAATTGATTTTCCTCTGTACTGCAAAACCACAGAAAAATAGGTATCAAGCAGCAATGTGATAGGAATTAGTGCCACATTCCACTTTCCTTTGCACACAAGACAGGCTCCACTTATGCTAAGAAAGCCTGAGGGAATATGAAGCTGTCTGAGGTCAGAACTACTATTTGCAGATAAACAGCAACAAATACATTGTCTGCTCTGAATGAAGCAGGTTTTGATTCAGTGTTTGATGCAGTCTTCCTCCTCTTAACTCATCTCCTTGAAGGCCAGCAGCAAAAGACAAAATAAAGACGTCACCAACATAGCTAAGAGAATGACAGTATTAGGACTCTACTCTTCTTTCCTCCACACCCTATATTACAGCAGGCAGATAAAAAGGCCGCTGCGGAGGACAGGAGACTCAGTGACTCAGACTACAGCACTTCACTTCTCTCTTCTTCTTTGTTTCTGATTCCATGAGACATCACCTATTGATTTATCAATCTCAGTGGGATAAAAGGCGAAAAAAATGATCAGAATTTCCTCTAAAGCACCTGGAAAGATCATGGAAGGGAAATACAGCAGAGAAGTCTCAAGGGAGAGTAAAAGGACAGAGACATTTGCACTTGCTCTTCTTATTACTCATGGCATAATCTCTTTCCCATTGCTTATACAAGGTGATAAGGAAAAGCAAATCATAAACAGATGGACATCTTCTCTCTTCAGAATATGGATGTCTAATGACTAGTCCAGAAAGTGGATCTGACCCAGAAAGTGTCTTGAAGATAATGAACCACATGTTGAGCAACTAAGTATTTTGTTTAGCCTAGGACAGGAGAGGAAAGTAGAGGTGTGTCCGAACTGGGTGGCAGGGAAACAGTTATCTTCGGCACTCGTGACTCAAACAACTCTGCCTGTCCAACTCTGAATATGAACATCACCAGTGATTAGACATCAGTCACTTGAAAAAGGCATCAGTCTGGCAGCTCGAAAAGTAGCTTGTTTGAAACAGCATTAATCTCAAATACCATGGCTCTCTAGAGGAATATTCAATTAATGTCTAGAAGTTCTGCACACGGTACCAGTCAGCGGTTATTGTTGTACCCATCAGGAGAGACGCGCAATGACATTGGACAGCAAATATCAAAATAACGATAGGAAAAAGAAAAACAAAGCAGGAAACAGGAATAGAACTGCAGTAAGACATTTTGGCTATTCACCTAAAGGAAACACAATTTCATCATCAAGTCAAAAAATGTGTTCAAAAATGCAAAGGAAGGGAAGTATGTCATACTTGGTGACGTAATGTTAGGAAACCTCAGAAGATGCGGTTCACTGAATGGTTGGGAGGGGGGGATGTTATTCATGCAACGTGAGGACCAGTCTCCTGCCAGTTATAGTAGATCTGACGCATCTTTTCTATGCTCCCCTCCTCCCACATACACACAACTTAACTTTAAGTGACTAAAAACATGAGGGAAAAATGAAAAGGGCAGCAAGCATAGCCTGAAAAGAGGAGTTTCACCACCCGGATCCAGACCCCGTGTCCCAGCCCTGAAGGAGTTACCCAGGGCCACTCTCCTGCAGTGCTGGGCAGCCCTGGACTCCAACAAAGTCAGCTGCACTTTCAGCACCATTGTCAGAAAAACAAACCAAACAAGCAAAACCCCTAGGCCCTTCATAGCTGTTTCCCTCCCCATGACTTTGTACTGAATTTTTTACTACTTTTTTCCAGAAGAGTGAATTTAAATTATTTGACATGTCAGTGGTAACGCAGCTTCAATACTCCAGCTACAAAAGGTGACAACTACAAAAAATTGTTTTTTAAAAAACGTTTAATCACTTAGCATTCACATCTTCAAACTGCTGCATGAAGTGCTACACAAAAGCTAAATATTGTTAGAAATCTCTTGGGTTTGTTTATCCTGTCAGCACCCCTTTCCGCCAAAGCACTGACAAAACTTGCAGCCACTGCTGGTGACATTAACAGGAACATAATAGTGGAGTTTGTAGCAGAATATTAAAATTGAAGGACCTTTCAGTTTCACTTTATACAATTAGCCCAGCAACAACAGCAAGTATATTGAAATCACACCACCAATCAGAAAATTCACGTTTGGGACAGCAAAGCACTGAAATGATCGGTGGACCCACGATATTTCTTATATAACTGGACTTAACACTGCTAACTACAGAGTCTATAAATCAGTTTCTCCACAAACCTCTGAAGTCATAGGTGCCAAACACAAATATTTTTCTCATAATCCCATCCTTGATCTTTTCTTGTTATTATTGGACTTCTTATTCTTAGCTACATTGTTGCTAAAATAAGTTGCTCTTTTTTTCCTACAAAATTTGCCAAACCCACTGCTGGAATGCATTTGTATTGTCCTCTTACTAGGAGAATTCCTGTAACATTCCCATTGACCTAATTGCAGTTTTTGGCCTGAAAAGATGACACGTTTGTATGAATCTGGTAAAGCTGTTGAAGCTGGGATACTAGAAATGAAGAACCCTTCTGGCCCCTTTCATCAAGTTCCAGGCTGAATCCCCTTAGGAATGTGATGGCATTTCTTCTCCCTGCTTTTTTCTAAAATCCTATTCTAAGCTGCTTTAAAAAAAAGTCCAAAATCTGACCGAAATAGCCCAGAAACTTAAGTAAAGACAGCTGGAAAAATGAGAGAGTGGTAATGTTTAGATGCAAACCAAGCGACATGTTCCAACAACTGGCAGGGACTAAATTCTGTCCCAGAAATGTATGTTATTTCATCTGTCATTAAAGAATACAGTATCAATGGGGAAATCTCTGAAACCACAATACAATTACGTTGTTATAAGTCTCTATTTGGAAAGCATTATCATTACTTAGAGAAAAACAGTTTTCATATTTATACGCCCTGAGTGTGGTACCTTTTACAGCAAACCTTCTTCCTCATAGCAGAAGGAAAAAAAAAAAAATTACAGGACAAAATTGATTGTTCAGAGATAGTTTAAAGCCTTGGTAGACACCATGTGCCATCATTACGCAAGCAGTTCAAATGCAGCAATATTATATGAAAAACGCAAGCAATGTTGTGGCCTGTATTAGATTCAAAGCACAGTTTGCAGAGCCTCCAACCCAAAGCAACTCCTGGTTTTGCCCCTGCTGCAGATGAAGCTCACTCTGGGCAAAGTCCCATTTTTTGGCAGTGACAGTGCCTTTGCCTTGGTTCCTTTAATCTGGTGAAATTCTTGGATGTGCCCACAATCCCGTTAGAGTAATGGTTCAGGAACACATACATAACCGTGTCTCTACTGTATCAGTGTGCTGTGCTCCCAACGTACTTCTAATTAAAATATATACTCTTAAATTTCTAAGCTTCTGTCACCATAGCAGCTTCCTTACCTGCGCAGATCTTCCCATCGTAGATCTCGCACACCCAGTCGTGGCACTCGCAGAGTGGCCCATAGTATTTGCCGGACTCTGTCACTTGGCAGATGCAGACTCCACACTTGCATCTGCCTCTGTCACTGCACAGCTTCCCCCCTGGGACGCGGCACCTGAGCTCCGACTCAGTCCGGGACAGCTGGCACGAAGAGGGACCACCCAGACCGCTCCTGGGGAGGACAGCAAAGAGAACAAGCTGCGGTCAAAGCCAGGGGCTGCAGCTCAGAGCCGATGAGAGCTTGGCTCATGGGAAACCACCCTCCTTGCCGTGGCTTCAGCCGATCCCCAAAATATTGTTTTTAACGCCACCACTTTAGTTATGGTTGTAAACTATCACTTGCCTCAAACCATCCAATTTTCTTCTCTTTCATCAGAAATCTCATTGCTACCTGCGGGAATGCTTATATTGTATTTTACGTACCTTGTTAACTGCATTAGGCTCATCTTCCTTTTCATTATGCTTATCTGGTATATATGCCTATACATGTATAGTTTGATTATCTATCATGAAACATTTTGATCTGAATTATTGCAAAAGGTTTAGAAAAGATGTATACATCCGAACATCTAGGTAGCATCTAGGAATATATGATACCAAAAAACCTATGGTTGATGCTAATAAAATACATTTGCCAAAGTAATCCTTCTGGTTGTCAGATATATAGGATCCATGCTTTCGTCAGAAAAGGAAACTGAAGTAATCACTGCTTTCCATGCAATAGTGTAGTCTGTGGCAGTGGTTTTAGTAAAGTCAGCAGAATCTGGAAGCTAGATCTGAAGATTTGCAGCTCTGCCATGCAATTGTACCATGCACCGGAGCACACAGAGGTCAGGACTTTCAGGACATACACAGGGAAAATCACACGTCGCCTCATCAAGAGCTGGATTGCAGGAATAAAGAACAACAGGCTGGCCAAGCCAAAAATAGGTGTTCACAGAACTAGGGAATATTGAGGATTCAGGTTACTAGTACCTGCCCTTCTCAGACAGTAGATTTTGCAGTCTCTGGAGCAAAGGAGCTGCTGGCTCTAAGAGCGGGCAGGTGCCGGCCCGGGTGGAGGGGAAGAGCAAAGGGCAGCGAGACTCGCTGTGCCGCTGCACCAAGGAGCAGGAACGTACAGGGGTTTGTGGTTAGGCGCCTGCTCTGCTCAGGCAGCAGAATTTAGAGAATTGGGTGTAGAGAGTCATCACTATCCAACTCTTCCCCCTTTACTGCTTTAAAGATCTGCATCTCGGGCATGAAATACATCATGGCAACAAAGCCCCGCAGTGTACACCACACCTGTTTAGGCCCCCAGTGACCCAGAGCACTTCCCTCAGCATCACTTTTAAGCAGGCAGAAGAAGAGCTCGCAAACCGCTCCACCGCTCCCTCCGCAACCCCAGCCTCCACGCTCCTGACATCTCTTAAATCAGTCGCAACCCCCCAGGAGGCTTCAGAGCCAGACTTACCGCAGGGCCGGGGGGCCGGCCGGCGGCACGGGGTGACCGGCCGGCAGCAAGGTGACCAGCAGCAGCACCACCAGCCCCGGCAGCCCCTGCGCGTACATGGTGTGAGCTGCACTACGCTGCACCTGGAGCGCTCCCGCAGACGGACAGCCGGACAGATGGCCGGACAGACCCGCCAGGCGTGCAGAGAGGCTGTGAGCTGGACAAGCCCAGCTCCAGGGCTGCTCCCCCCGTGCTGCAGTGGCTCTGATTAGCTGCCTGGGAGCAGGATTTGGGCAGCGCTCTGGGAGGGAGGCCGGTGCCAAACCTCGAAGTTTACAGTCTAGGCAGGGAAGTAATTAGAAACAGTTGCACAGCCAGATGGTTTATTCTGATGTTTTAGAAGTGGCCCGTTCACAGATGTGAATGAACTGTCTCATTCTGAAAGCGCAGGCACCGTAAATATTTGAGGTATGTGCATCCCCCTGTCCTTTGATGGATGGCTGCTTGGGATAATCTGTGTAACGTGGTTGGGGAAAATGTGCACCGCTGAGGAGACGGGACCAGTGCTCCCCAGCTGCAGCATCCCTGCTGGAGTTGCTGGAGCACCTCCCTCCCGCCTGCCTCCCCAGGTCCCTCCCTCCCTCTCTCCCTCCCCTCCTTGCCCCAAGGTTACCCGCTCACGGCATGGCTGCCAACCTACACCAGCCTGAGTGACTGCAAATTAAAAAGTATTATTAGTTAGCCGTTTCCTCATGCCTCGTTAAAACGCACAGTACAATACTTCAGCAGAGCAGTGGGAGATTTTGGAAGTGCTTTAAGATTAAGCTAAAGTGAGGGATAGTCTCTCTAAATGAATAAAATTTGGCAGGAATTGCCACGTGCATTTCTTTATGCTATGGAAAAGTTGCAACACTTTTTGATCCCTCTGGTTGTCCTGGAAAATTGCTGATTGCGTGATACCTCCCCAGGATGGAAAGCTCTTAAAGAAACAAACTTCCACCACAAAAGATGGTAGGATATAGGTGTCCTAGTCCACACACACACACACGCACGCACACACACATATGCACACGCGCGCACACACACACACACGCATTTTCAAAGCAGGCAGTTGACTTTCACTGGTTCCAGAGCCTATCTTGAAGATTAAAGCCCTCAGTAGCTTTCTCAAAATGAATAACTCTTGTTTTAATTTCACATTAAATATCTGGTATACCACAGATTATACTGTTCTAGAAAACATCTGGTTAAAAATCCTGTGACTCAGATGCTGCCTTTCCTAAAGGCGTAATTAGATGTCTTACATTTTACATAGTGAACTCAAGGGTACAATTCCCAGGATTCCTGCTAAGATAACTAGTTCTGCTAGTGATCTTCCTGCAAAAAAAAATTCATCAAGCATTTGATTTTGCTCTGCTGGTCTTATAGATGCCAAAAGAACCTCTAAAGTCCAGTTTGGGGCCTGTAAAATCCAGTTTTTAGTCAAGTACCCATTCAGTTGAAGTATAAACTGTCATTGAAACATGAAAGAAGAGATTGGACAAAATCTGTCCTAGCATATTTGTAAATACACATTCTTATTCCTTGAAGACATACGGGTTAAAACCAAACATGATTCCCATGGACTATTAAAACACAAGACTTTTGTCTTATTTTAATAGATTATCTTGGAGTTGTGATGTGTAAAACTTTGCTCTCTACTTGTAGTGCATAATTTTGCCCTAAAACATGAGCAAGTGGAGTTAGGATGTGAAAAAATTTAAGAGCCCCGTACATAGTTGTTGCATATTGTATACTAATTTTTAACAGTTTTGCTACCCTTTATCGTATATTTCAAATTGCAAATACATTGCAGAATTTTCTCATGCAATGCAGCTGGTAAAAATCCTGTATTAAGAGTGATCTGTTGGCTTCAGTCTTGCAAATGTTTACAGTTGTGCTAACCTCATGCATTTGACTTTGATGGATCTAGTGAAAAGGTGAGTAATATTGGCAGGCCTTTCTTTCTGTAAGTCCTTGGACTTTAAAGTCCATGCTTAATGCAGCACTATGTGTTCTATCTGTGTAATTTTTCAAATTTATTTGTAGTGTGCTCAAATTAAAAAAAAAATTAAAATAGATTCAAAAAGGGAGCAATTTTAAGAACAATATGATTGTCAGAAATTGTACTGCCAGAATTCCGGACTTAGAGAAGAATAAATAGAAAGCTTTGCATTTTAAACAATAGTAATTCCCTTTTGGCACTAAATTTATCTTTAATCCACAAACTAAAATGTTGCCATCTGTTCATCTTCCTCCTTTTTCCTGTGCAGGCTGGTGCTGATAGGTATTCACAAGACTTTCAAGCAGCCTGCAAACTATAACTTCAAATGTTCGAGGAGAAGACATCCATCATAATATGTTGACCTTATCACTCTCTTATTTTTTATTTATTTACATCTGTCAAGGTATTAAGTAACATGCGCCTTTTGGCTGTGGACCTTTTGAATTTGGAGAAGGCGCAGTTACACATGTCCAAGGGTGCAGTATTTAAAACGTGCACCCAGAGCTTAAGTTTAATAATTGCTTTCACGTGTATGTGCATCTAATACAGCATCTCAGTGCTCCCTTGCTGGACTTTAACCTTTGCTCGGATTTATTACTTAATCATTTAAGCCTAGAATGTTTGTATGCATACACATATATATATATGTATATATGCACACTAGATGTATATATATTTGGGAACTAAGTGGCTCCCAGACTGTAAATTAAAATTATAAGGAGCCATTCTCTTTCTAAATGAGAACCTGACATGCTGTCTTGAGGACTGCTCACTTCCTTTCAGCCACTCCTGTATGTAACCTTAAGGAGCTTTGTCCTCTACTAGATAACATACACCTACACAAAGCAGAACGCTCGTGAAATGCTACATTTCCTACACCTTGGAGTTTCAGACTAAGGCTTCTGACCTGTGCTTGGTAGATGTACACTTTACACATTGTAATGTCACTACCTGCAGAGTAAAGGGAGAGAAGAGAAAGTCAACACAACGCTGAGGAGGAGGAGGAGGAGCTGGAACATACTGCTAATTTCGAACAGCCTTTTGAAAAGTAGGCAATAGGTTTAAATAATACTTGTCAGACAAGAAATGTCTTCAAATAAAGATGTGGAATCAAGAAAATAAGTGCTACTACACACATCTACACCTGAACCTCAGTTTAAGTATATCGCTATTAGTGTTCTTATTAAAAGTCTGCAGGATTTGGTATGGTCAGAGATTGGGATAAGCCTTTCTCCTGCAATTTTACTTACCAGGAGAGGAACAAATAGTGTAATTTCCTATCCAAACTGGTGATGGCTCTTTTGTGGTTTCATAGCCTTCTGAACTGTGAAGAAGTATGATATAACATTATGTGTGAAAACCAAGTTGTAAGCCCTGGGGTAGACTAGATAATTCAAAAGCAGTGATTTTTTTTAAATTTTTTTTTTTTTAAAGGCAAGCAATATCTTAACTTTGCCAGAATTGGTTTTGTAGTAAGGTAAATTAGATTAATATTAAAACATAAGGAAAGCAAAAAGAAAAACACCCAAAAAACCCCAAAAACAGAAGAAAAAGCTTTTGTACTGTAAGAGTGTTCTAACACTGGAACAGATTGCCCAGAGCGGTTGTGGAGTCTCCACCCTTGGAAATATTCAAAAGCTGTCTGGACAGGGTTCTAGGCTCTAGGCAACCCTGCTCTGAGCAGGCGGGTTGGACTAGACAATCTCCAGATATCCCTTCCAACCTCAAATATTCCATAATTCTATGACTCTGATGACATACTGTGCTACTGAACAAGACTTTATTTGGTGTGGGGACTCTGCCTACTCCTTTATTACAGCCTCTTAGTGGCCAGCTTCACTTTGTTGTCACTTTAACAAAGCCATTAAGTTTGCAAACCACATTCCATGCTGTTTTTATGGATGTTTTTCTTAACAAAACAAAGTGATGTGCACATCCTGTGAACAGTTTAAGCTTAAAAAATAACTGGAGACCACCAAAATTTGCCAAATAATCCTCCTGAGTTTCCATGCAAGCCATTTTAGTAACACCATGGGTTTCTATCGGTAGAGACATTGCAGAGGCATTCACTTACATAGCAATTTTCTAAAATTAACCAGAAGTTGAAAATCGCACATATCACACAAGTTATTATTTCTCCATAAAACGTGGAAGAGGAGAGTTGGAAGCTTTCAGCGATTCTTCATCGCTTCTGTCAAGGATATACAAACACTAAATGAGATGGCTGTAGAGATCTATGACAAACCACTTTAACACCCATGGACCAAAATACTTGCTGGAGTTAACTAAAATCTGTCTAAATTAAACAGCTCAGCAATGCATGCAGCTGTTGAGAGTCATTGCTGTGCTAGCCGATGGCATCCTCAGAAGGGAGCAAGAGACAGAGTACACCAGAGCTGTGCAGAACAGAGAATCTTGTGTTCATTTTGCTGACATGACATGGAATCTGGGACAGCTGATGGTATCACGCCGGCAACAGAAATAGCTTTTGGAGTAATAGGATCAAGGTTAGAACAAGATTAAAGCCGAGCCAGCCTGAATGTAGCTGGCCTGAACAGTAGTGAATATAAGCTACCCAAACAGTTCATAGAGCAACATTAATCAAGATGTTACTGTGTTATACTCTAGTGTAAAACCTTAGCTTACACTTTCAGGTCCCAGTTGAAACTTTAAATAGCAGGTAGGTTTTTTCTTTTGTTTAATGCTTACTAGTTAATTCCCCCAAACAGCAATAATACCCTGCTTTTACAAAGGCCTTAAGGCAGCATGAGATTTTTAAGCATGAGCTTGCAAGACAGCTCAGAATGCCAGCAATAATAGTACATTTTAAAAAACATACTACAGCATTCTTAACTGTTTAGCACTTATTTCAGAAAGTGACTCAAGATCTGGTGTAATCCAAGTTAACAGTATTGTTGAAGAGGACAAGAAAGGAAATAAATGTCATTTTTCAACATAAATTCTCATTCTGCAAACTGTGCCTTATTTCTCAAAGGGACAATATTCTTTGTTGCTGGGAATCTTGACAAATCTAAAATAGTGGCAACTACAATAAAAATAATGAATGTTAATGATTTTTGTATTTTTTAACTATTTACCTGAATGAATTACAATGAAAGATCATTCTCATCTTTTTGATCGAAGAGTTGTTTCTAGGGATAGTAAATTAAAAAATAGATACTGCTGACTTCTTAGAGGCAAAACTGCGGTAACTCGGGTTTAGTGCCTGAGTTGAACGTATGCACACCAGATTCTCCAGGCAACAGCAACCACCTCCTATGGTTTCAATGCTCTGTCTTGCAGTGGGTCCTGCTGCTCGTTATTAAACCAAAAATCAAGGAGAGACAGATTAAGAAAAAGGACGGGTGGGGGCAACACCATTACCGCCCCTCTTCTGAGTACTCAGTACTTTTTGACAGCAAACCAAATATGTACATAGTTATTTGTAGACTTAGAACCCTCCTTAAGGTTTGAAATGTTGAAAACCATACTCCATGTCCTTTATTCTGGTTCGTCAGTGTTGACACCAGTCACAGACACTCAAGAATGGCAGTTTTGTAATCCATCCCGATCAAAATTACTCATGAACATTAACTGATCTTCTCTTGCAGTCATTAGTCCGATGTTGCTCCGTGACCATTTCTGTTACGGTTGTAGGCGAGACCGCCTCTCAGCCAGCGCCACGTGGAGCAGACGGATGGAGGAAAGCCGGGCTGCTGGGCTGGTCTGAATCCCACGGAGCCCTGGCAAGATCGGGGTGCTGCTCAGGGTGTGCAGAGCTGCACTTCAGACTAAGGGAGAACTTTGTGATAACCACCATTAAGATGAGGACTGAGGACTTTGGGACGCCCTGGGACTAGAGAGCAACAAAGCAGGAATAGAGCAGTTTTTCACTTGTATCCTATGCCTAAATGATTGAATCTTCCTTTGGGTCTGAAGTTTAATTCTGAATTTCTAAGTGACATTTTGTGACCTTTTTTAAAAGCTCAAGCCTGACTTCAAAATGAATATTTCATGAATCCTTTTACTCGTTATGGAATATAAGAAATCTGATCAAGCAGTGCATTCTTTCCTAAGTGTTAAATCAAATTCCAACAATGGCATTTCCAATAAGCTTAGCTCCTTGGGATGTTTTTAAAATTTGTTTACATTACTCTTCAGCTCCTTAACAGATACTTATGGAAAGTAAGGACAAGAGAGCTACAAATAAAGCTCAAATACATTCAGAAATAAAAGCCCATAATTTCACTCTTTCTAATGTGGCTTTACCTCGTTTCAATCACAGTAGGATAATTAAAATACACATATTGCTGTGGAAACGTCCATATTTATATGATGTCAGCAAATGGCAGAGTAGCAACTGGATTTTACAAGATGGAGCAGTTGGTTCTAGTGCTTTCCTTTCTTAACTCTTGCTCTTCCTCACCGAAAATGAGGAAGATGAGGATGTTCATTACTTGCCTGCTTTGGTGCAGCCTAGAAACACTTCACTCTGATTTTTATCCTTTTAATTGCTGGAGTTAACTGCATCCCAGGAAAAGAAAAAAAAAAACAGGGCTTGAGAGCTATCCAAATTCTGCAACAAAACATGCAAAACTAGGTATATGCTTTGTATTCCCTCTTTTTCTTCAGGACCTACTGAGTAAGCAGCTCTAGGAAACTTGGTTTGTTAATTACCTTTTATCCAGGAAGATCTTACTGTATTTGCAGACCATGTTACATTAAAGTGATAGGTAAGGTTAAGAATTTTCGCCTTTAATTCTCGATATCAGACTTCTGGAATTTTCCAAAATTTCCTTTTAAATGGAAGTTTCCCCATGGCCAGTTTCAACCATGTGTTGAAGTTTGAAGAATTAATAAGGAAATTCCTTTATCTGTTCTAGATTATAGAGATGAGAGGTAAATCTTTACTAAGACATATCTTTCCTTTTGACCTATTTCACATTACCATAAAGTAACATCTCAAGATTAACTCCCAAATTCAGTCCTTACCTGTGTATTTATGGCTTGGTCTTTGGGTCAATGGGAATTTTCTGAATCAGAATAAAACCAAACTTCAGCCCTCAATATTAAACATTGGCATAGACTTTAAATGACTGATAGACTCTTTACAAAATTGTATCAGCAATTTTATAAGTATCTAAGTTTTCCACTTTACCCTCACATACATGATGTATACCACTCAAGTTCTAAAATGTTCATAGTTGCTTTTCACGTGACAGACATGAAAGTAAATTTGTGGTGAAATAGCAAAGCAGGAAAGATTTTTTTCTTGCAAACAGCAAACCTTCACTGACTGCACAATTCTTTAAATGAGAGAGACAGCTGTTTTTCCTTTGCACATAGGCAGGTACATCAAGGTATCAAGGGCTAAACCCTTCTTCTAGCATTAGCACCATCTGATGCAAGTCACCCTCATGGACAGGCAGCCCAAGAGAATCCAACCTTCTCTGAAAAGCGTGGGTCCCTGTTCGTAGCCTGCAGTTCGTAGCGGCTCAGTATGGGCAGGTAGGGCAAAATTTAACACTGTTACCAAATATGATACCAGGTAAAAGTAGAACTTTGAAATACATAAGGAAATATGTATTCTATAATACAAACCACATGTAAGGAAATTCATCCCCTTTTATTTGGTACTCGTTGAACAGTATCTAAAATAGTGCATCCAATCCAGTACATGGAAGATGTTAATATGCAAGTTCAGTGGCAGGCCACCAAGGTGGTTGCGGCTGGAGCACTTGCTCCATGAGGAGAGGCTGAAGGAGCTGGCCTTGTTCAGCCTGGAGAAGGGATGGGTTTGGCAGCACGTAAGAGAAGTGTGCCAGGGTCTGTGAGGAAGCTGTCAAGAGGATGGAGCTGGGCTCTTTCCAAGGGTGCATGGCAGGAGGAGAGACAGGGGACAAGAGAGGGTCTAACCACACATCAGGAAAAAAAACCTTTACCATGAGGACAGTCAAGCACTGGAACAGGTTGCCCAGGGAGGCTCTGCAGTCTGTCTTGGGAGGTTTGCAAGACCCAGCTGGATAAAGCCCTGAGCAAGCCGGTGTGATCTCATAGCTGAGCCTGGTTTCGGCAGATCGGTCAGACCAGATGGCCTCCTGAGGTCCCTTCCAACCTGAATTGTTCTATCAAGAATTATTTTTCCTAGGCCGGTATATCCACAGAAAAACTGTTGCACAAAGTCACATCTGCCAGCAAATGCTGATTTCTTTTGCTTAGATATAGTTGCAACGTTTCACTGTTTGCAACTATCAGTTTTAATTTATGAGATGCTATCACCAACAGCATAATGCTGCCTAGCAACTTACCCAAGTAATAAAATATAACTCGGGAGGAAAAAGACAAAATGTGAAAAGTATTATTTGTAAGCACATTTATTCTTAAATTGATTTGTTTTCCTATTTTTTTTTTCATGAGCTATCAGCTGGCTGATTGCTATGAAAGACAGTAGTCCTGCAAACACTAAAATTAGGTGCTTAAATTTACTGGAATAGCTAATGCTGGTAATGCACGTACGTAAGCGCTGGCAGGACTGCATCCATAATCCTGAAGCCAGCTGCCTAACTGGCTTATTAGTTTTTGTTGTAAGCGTCAAATAGATATAATCTAAAGGAACCTCATACAATTTATGCCACACACTTTCCTTCTGCTTTCTGGGATATTTTGCTAAGGGTTTTGTTTTTCAGAGCCTATTCCATGTCTTTAATGCCATCGTAGCAACAACTGCATTTGCAGGATTACATCTTTGATTTTGCTAATTTTACAAGCTCCAGAAGGCTTATGGGTTCACATTATTTCATATCAACTAATACCATGTGAAGACAAAGTACAATTTACAGAAATTTACTATTTTTTCCCCAAGAAGATAAAAGTACAGATTGGAACATGGTGATTTCATTTATAGAAACTGTTTTCCAAGTATTTATTCTTTTATTTATTCATTCATTTATTTGTGGTATCTCTTTGCAACAGGTCATGCTATTTTATGAATTTATTTCGCTGAGGAGCTCAAGACTGAGCCTTTATTTGGCTCTTCAGGAATCTGAAAATTAACCAGACCACCCAACTGATGCTGCCAGTGAAGTAAATGCTCTGCAGCGGCGAAGAAGTGCACAAGAACTAAAAAAACTTTGAGACGCACAAAGCGGGTTTCTTACAAAAATAAGAAAACCATCCTGCTACCTGAAGACCATCTTGAGAAAAAAAAACACCACAGAACACCCCAAACCCCCCAAAAAAAACCTATTGCACAGCGGCTGTGCCTGCTCAGCCTCGGAGGGGGTAACCCCCGGCGGACTCTCCCTCACTTCGCTCACCCCTTGCGCGTTTCGGGGCGCAGCGAAGACGTTTCGAAGTCGCTGTGGCAGCGTTTTGCGTGACGGGACCACCGGCCGCCCTGGGGTCACCCCCTGGCTCGCCAGCCGTTAAGCCCTATTTCTCCTCAACCGGGAGGCTTTAGCAACCCGAGGGTGGGGGTTGGTTTGGTTTTTTAACGTGCCTGGGTGCCGTCGGTACCGTCTCCTCCTCACGGCAGGCCGCCCCGCCCGCACCCCCCCCGCCCCGCTCCGCCCGGGCC